>JAGGCT020004113.1:973151-1000939 GCA_017654935.2 Phymorhynchus buccinoides
AAACGTTTAATTAAATCTGTAGCAAGCCGTTCAAAACGTAATAACCATGAAAAGGTTGGGGTTTTTTGCAGGCCATAACAGTGTCTCAAATGCATTGGACTAGAATTTAAACAGATCATGAATGTGTGGTGTGTGTGTGTGTGTGTCTTGTGTGTGTGTGTGTGTGGGTGTGTGTGTGTGTGTGGTGTGTGTGTGTGTTCATACTGTTACTGTTAACACACACAGAGAGAGAGAGAGAGACGAGAGGAGAGAGAGAGAGAGAGAGAAGACGAGAGAGAGAGAGAGAGAGGTTGGGCGGTTGGTGAGGAGAGGAGGGGGGGGGGGGGGGGGCATTTCAATAAATCACTAGTGCAATAAATCTTCAGTTTGGAACAGCTTGAAGCAGTTAGTGCAATAAATCGTCCAGACTATGAGACCTGCATTAGCTACAGTGGGGAAAAGTGTTGCCTGTTTTCACGAAGCTCAAACGCACAAACGCACACACGCACACACACACACACACACACACACACACAACACACACACACACACACACACACACACACACACACACACCACACACACACACAAACACACACACATACACACACACAACACACACACACACACACACACACACACACACCACACACACACGAACAACGACACACACACACATGCTCAAATAGAGAGAGAGAAAGAGAGAGAGAGATAGAGAGAGAGAGAGAGAGAGGAGAGAGAGAGAGAGAGAGAGAGAGAGAGTGACAAATAGGCTTCATATTTGCTACTGCGTGTGTGTGTATGTGTGTGTGTGTGTGTGTGTGTGTGTGTGTGTGTTGTGTATGTGTATGTGTGTGTGTGTGTGTGTGTGTGTGTGTGTGTGTGTGTGTGTGTATGTGTGTGCAAAATCTCTGTATCAGTACCTGAGAGAGAGAGAGAGAGAGAGAGATTGAGAGAGAGAGAGAGAGAGAGAGAGAGAGAGAGAGAGAGAGAGAGGAGAGAGAAGAGAGAGAGAGAGAGAGAGAGAGAGAGAGAGAGAGAGAATAAAAATCAAAGAAATAGAGCGAACTTAAGATCAAGAGTTACAAGGAGTAAGCAGAGACAGAAAGGACTTTTCAAATAGATAACAACATTATTTGAGCACGCAAACACACTCGCCTATCACCTAAGCACAGTCAAAGCCCAAGAGTGTAATTCAAACATTATACATTGTCACCAGATGAGTGGTTTGTGATAAAATATAAATCATTGTTACGTGTAAAATAAGTCATCTTGCTCCTAAGAAATACATAATCGTTTGTGTAATTGAAAATGACAGTTTGCGTATGTAACTTTAAAAGTTATTTTTAAATATATATCTGTCTAAATGATAATTTGTGTGTCTTTTGGGTTGATTTCACAAACTGAGATTATCTCTCTCAGATAAGGATTCATTAGCTATCGGAATGTTTATCCGAGAGAGATCATCTCAGTTTGTGAAATCAACCCAAAAGACACCCAAAGCTACTCACTTTAGTCAACCATATTGAAACCATATTGAGAAAAAAAGGTTGCAGCCAAAAGCAATGTGATCATAGAGCAGTCTTCTCCTTCTTCTTTGTCGATCACATCAGATGGAGATGCCAGCAGCCTGCACGAATGCAGCAGTCGCCTGGAGATTAGTCAGGTTTCCGTGCAGCTTTTCCCTCAGTGGTGTTGGGTCTGGCCACATTTTTTGTCTGGGGACATTGTGGAGTGGGCAATGTTGAAGAACATTTTGTACATTTGTGATTATAGAGCAGTAAAATGCAGCCAAGCGCAATCAAATAGTTTATTAAAAACATTTGGGCATTCCTCTAGCCAACGCATATCATTATTATCAACGGTTTGAAGGAAGAGGAAAGTACTGACGTGATGCAAGGCACTGGGTGAGCCGAAATTAGGGACAAAGTGACCATGGGTCATTTGATTTGTTGTGTGCTAATAGAGAGCTGTAGCTACTTTAAATGTTTAGTGATACAAAGGAGACAACCTGTCCTGTTTGAATATATCGTTTGGAGAATGATTAATTCATTGCAATAAATACATCAATTTAATGACTTCAGCACCGCTAGGTCATGAGCCAAAATATTTGTTTTAAACAGGTTTCTTTGTGGGTAGCCCATGAAAATGCGGCCCAGAAGATTGTGATTTCTTTGTGTAGACCTGATCAAACTAGCTTAAGATCTCGGCAAAGCATAAATGCAAACACAGTTGCTCAAAAGTGTATAAATGTACTACTTGAGTGTGCAGTATGGGCAAGGGACATCACTCCTGTATTCACATTCATACACTATAGGTCCATTAAACGCCACCATGGTAGTTGCCTTGACCACCTCCACGCACAGAATGAGAAGTGTCAGAACGGTCTGGTAGCTGCTGTGCTGACTACGCCCTCGCCTGTTCATAAAACTGGGCTGCTGCCTGAAATCAGAGTAAGAATAACCTCCCCTATTCGAGTAGCTATACTTGGTAGGCGAACACTGTCCACATGCAGACTGGAACTGAGCGTAGCCAACACCTGCAAAAAGATAGTTGATTGACTTTTTTAGCCAAACGTTTGTTAGGATGAGCTATACAATAGGCTGATGCAGTCTTAACCATTTCATCAAATCAAATGACACCCTTCTCTAAAATGAAAGTAGCAACTTCTGGAGAAACACTCTCAAGAATCCATGAAACGCTTACGAAACCATTCAGGAATGCACTGACATTTCTTCAGCAAAGCCTGAATCAAGACATCATACTTCACAACAGATCATTTCTCACACAAACTATGGTACAGAGTAAGAGCAGGACCTTCCAACAAAGCTGACAAATACATGCCACAATGATCCTTATTCCATCCTAGAGCTTTAGCTTGTGCCTCAAAACTGTAAATGTACGAATCAATGTCGTCCGTCTTTTCCTTAAAATGAAGCATCAGAACTAGGTTCTTTTAACATAGCTTTAGCCTCTATGGTTATCTGAGCTCTTCTAAATTCCTCCCTTTCCTTTTCAAGTTGACATTGCATCTTATCATGCTGCCTCTTTGTTTCCTCTTCCGTATCCAACTTGTCCTTTTGTTTCTTAGTTTCTTCCTGAGCCTTCTGAGTCGGTCTTTTAGTTTCTTCTTGAGCAGCTATTTTCTGCAACTCCAATTATCTCTTATTCTCTTCCTCTAATTCCTTTTTAGCCTCTTCCTTTTAGCCTCTTCCTTCTTCAAATCGAGTCTTTCTTCCTCCAATTGTCTCTCCTTCCTCTCAAAACATCTATCAACATACTCCTGAAGCTTTTCTCCCTCAAGACCAAGTTTCTTACCTCTATTTACAAAAATCAAAAACTCTTTATCTTCATCTTCAAGAACTAAAGAAGAATCCATTTTTTAGGAACTGAATCAGCCGGAGTTAAATCCACCTTTTCCACAGGTTTCTCAACAGTATCAAATAATATTACTATGAAATAGAAAAAAATGCCAAAAAGAAAAATCTTATAAATGAACTAAATAATTAAAAAGGGCTGAAATTGTCCATTCACACTAGAAAGAATTCCTAGGAAAATGCCAAAACCAGCAACTGAAAAACAGGAAAGCAGAGCAGGGAAACTGAAAAAGAGATATTCAACAAAACATACCCCCACAGGAAGACAAGAGTATCTAGGCCCTCGAGTTCTCAAAGACTACACAGAGAACACACCCTTACACTGGAGAGGGTAAAAGAACCAGTCTCCTAAAACAGAAAAACACCAGCATTAGTACACAAGAAATGGCAAAAATCACAAAATTAATTTACTAATATTCTAATCACACATGATACCCCTCACTACTGGTCATTTTGAGAGAAACAAAGGGGTCACCAGTGTCAAGGATATGGGTGTGGTCAGAGTGTTTTTATAAGAAACACAATACAAACATTAATCATTCAAACAGCGTGTTCTATCCATCACTCTCTCATTCACCAGCCACAACAATACGACCCTGAACAAATAAAGGCAGGATGACAATGACTGCCCGTAATATATATTCTTTCAAAAATATATAAGAAAAAAAACCAAGTTACTCTCTCGCACTAGCTCACTGACTTTCTGACTTTCTAAACTGTGGATTCAGTACTTTGAGCTCGAGCAGATTATGAGACTGTTCGTCCGTGCAGAGCGAACAGGAGACTGGCATCTTCATCTCTACAGCATCAAACAGATGCTTCCCTATCTTCATGCTGCAGAACATCTTTCCTATTCCAAGTCCGCTCACCTGTACGTGCAGCAGATGGAAGAACTCAGTCAAGAGGTCCAAGGCTTGTTTGTTGAGTCAGGCTACTTTACAATCCGCCGCACAGACAAACAATGGGGTGGAGTGTGGTCTGACATGACAATAGAGCAGGTGCTGACGAGGGCCATGAAAGCATCTGGAGGACTCACTGGAGGACGAGGGATATCTGACAGCACCCTTGCTTGATGGTAAAAGCACTACCATTGACAGTTGCGCTCTGTAACAGCCTCGAGGACTTTGCAGGCGTTGTTCATGAAACGTCAGAGCAACACAAAGAGCTTCGACCCTCAAGACAAGCCAAAGACAATGAGGACGTGGACTGCTTCATCCAATGGTTTGCATCTCATTCGCCTTTTGAAGCCAGGCCCGCCAATATGTTGGTCAGTTTGTCAACAGGAGTGATCGCTGATGATTCTGTCAACTGTGACAATGCATTCAGTGTGGAAATTGGCTCTCAAGAGGACATGATCAGCAAAACCTTTGCTGAGGTAAAGCGAAAGCGCAAGAACAGAGTCAAATCCCTTGCCCCAATGAACAACACTGTCAAAATCCGAAAGAAAGAAGTGGTCGTTCAACCACAGCAGATACTGAATCGAATCCTTTCAATTCTGGACCCAGGCACATATTTAGCAACATACTTGGAGTATGAGCTTGCACCCCAACCACCATCTCTCTTTGATGACACTTCAACGAGACGACCCACAAAAGCTGCATTAGCATCACTTCTCTCATCACTTCTTCCACCTGAGCCTGCTGAGAGCCTCAAGGCCCAGTTTATGTCATTGATGTAGGTCATCTTCTTCAGTGTTGTATGGCCGTGCCCAGCGACATACGCAGAAATCTGTCAGATGTATGTGAGGCACATTACAACTCGCTATGGAAGAGCTGCAATTGTAGTTGTTGATGATTATTCTGGCCTACCATCTACAAAGTCAGAAGAGCAGAGGAGACGAGCAGCAAAGCAAAGCTGGTAATATCAAAGCTACTGTGTGTCAGGCTGACTTCCTTGGCAATCGACACAACAAGCATGGACTCATACAAAATCTCAGTGAAGATCTTCGAGCTGCTGGCGTTCATGTGAAACAAGCAGTTGGAGATGCAGACACACTGATTGTGTCCACAGCCCTCCATCATGCAACAGAGAGCCAGTCAGTGGTAGTGATAGGAACTGACACTGACCTCCTTGTGATCCTCGTGGCCAGAGCACCTCCTGATTGCAGCATCTGTCAGATCAACCCTGGGCATGGCAAAGTCCCCCAGAATGTCTTCAATGTGTCTGCCATTCAGAAGGCTCTTGGAAACATGAAGAACAACTTATTGTTTCTTCATGCTGCAACAGGCTGCGACACAACATCAGCGCCATACCAACAAGGAAAGAAAAAGGGCTACAAAGCGCTCAAATCAAATGACCAACTGGCACAGACTGTGGCAGTCTTCAACAACCCAGAAGCTGATGCAGAGGAAATTGCCAAAGCTGGCGAAGACTTTTTGCTGGCTCTGTATGGTGCCTCCAGTTTCCACAGTCTGGATGATTTCAGAGTCTCTGCGTTCAAGAAGAAGAATGCGAAAATGTCAACACACAGGGTTTTCCAAATGGCAAGCCTGCCACCAACCAGTGCTGCTGCTCGTCAGTATTCCTTCAGGACTTACTGCCAAGTTCAGCAGTGGGTGGACAACAACATTGATCCAACCAAATGGGGATGGATTCTGTCCAATGGGTCACTGTTTCCAGTGTCAACTGATCTGCCTTCAGCACCGGAGAAAGTGTTGCGTATCGTGTCATGCAACTGCAAGGTTGGCTGCAAACATGGCTGCAGCTGCCGACGTGCAGGCAGGCCTTGTTCCCCCAACTGCAATTGCATGGGACTCTCATGCAACAATGCACTGGATCTGGATGCTTTTTTGGAAGATTGACTTGAGAAATGACAGGTTCTTGGTTGTCACTGAAGATACGCCGTTACGACTCTGACTGCAATATGTGGCTGACTTCTGGAAAGCATACAAGCGTATGTTCCTCTGTAATCTCTAGACATGTGGCAGTTGCATTCCACAATTAAGTTACTGTGGCAGATGCTTTGGAAGATCGATTGTGATTTTTTGTGCGGTTAATAGTTGATGTTTGTTTTCAGACCAAAATTAACCCTTTCCGTTTTGACGTCAGCACTGGTATGACTGGTATTTCCAATATGATTATTCTTCTGTTTGAAAGAGGTATTATTATTATGAAAAATGTAATTACTTCTGATTGTAAGTGATTCATGCACCAGTTTTTGCTAGAAATTGAAAGGCATTAAACAATCCATCCATACACCATAAATATCTTACTTCGAGTTTCATAGCGGAAGTGCCTAAAAGGAATGCCTTAGATTACTACGTTGCTGACATTGGATTTTTTGGGAACTTTTAGGGGTTAAAGACTGGCCCTTCTGCTATTTATGTGCCAAAAATGAAAACTATCACATTTTTCTTTACCCCAATACCTAATTAGACTGGACTATATGGGCATGTGCAATTTGAAATATTAAATGATTCCGCCAAAATTTCGGCAAAATATGGCAGAAAAACCGCGAAATCGGCTCAATTTCAATCTTGAATATTTCAAAAACGACTGAATGGAACTCGTTCATATTTTCAACATTTACTTGAAAATAGATTTCCAACATTCCCGTTATAAAACCGAACCGGAAATTCGAATCGGAAGTGCTCCAGCTAGGATCATGTAGCTTTCATTTGGTTCATAGAATAGCCAAAACCGGAAATGACGTCACAAAACTAACTACTGGGTATTGTAGCCCTTATGTTGGCCCAGGTTGGAAAGGAGTTTGGTGATGATATGTTAAATAGTTATTTGCTGAAGTTATTCAAATTTATGTAAATTTGTTTGTGTCACTTTCACTGTTTTCCCATAAAAAAAAAATTTTTTGTTAAATTGTTCAACCGATTCTGCTGAAATTTGCATAATATTTGAAGGACAACATTCTTAAGTGGAATTTAAATATTACACTGATTGGCCAAAATGTGGCCAAAATATGGCCGAAAATTGCCAAATTCGGCCAATATTCAATCTTGAATAACTCGAAAATGGCTTCATGGAATGTATTCATATTTTCACTGTTTATCAAGGAGTATCATTGCAACACTTCCGATATGAAGCCAGAAGTATCAACCCTTTTACAAAATGCATATGATATTTTGAGTATAGCAGGTAGGTTTCCAATGAGAGAGACAGGGACTGAGAGAGAGAGAGAGAGAGAGAGAGAGAGAGAGAGAGAGAGAGAGAGAGAGAGAGAGAGAGAGAGAGAGAGAGAGAGAGAGAGAGAGAGAAGAGAGAGAGAGAGAGAGAGAAAAGAAAACAAGAGAGAGAGAGGGAGAGAGAGAGAGAGAGAGAGAGAGAGAGAGAGAGAGAGAGAGAGAGAAGATGAGAGAGAGAGAGAGAGAGAGAGAGAGAGAGAGAGAGAGAGAGAGAGAGAGAGAGAGAGAGAGAGAGTTCTTACACTGACGCAAAGTGACGCTGACGTCATTGGTGTCTTGAGGCAAGCTGTGACGTCTAGTAGTTTATGACATTGCGGTAGGCCACAGAAAGAGAGAGAGAGAGAGAGAGAGAGAGAGAGAGAGAGAGAGAGAGAGAGAGAGAGAGAGAGAGAGAGAGAGAGAGAGAGAGAGAGAGAGAGAGAGAGAGAGAGAGAGAGAGAGAGAGAAGAGAGAGAGAGAGAGAGAGAGAGAGAGAGAGAGAGAGAGAGAGAGAGAGAGTAGAATGACGAAAAATAGCAGCTGAGATAATTGATTGAAAATGATGAAAAGATGGTTGATGGAGGGGAGAATCCTGTCATGTTTGTCTTAAAGACAAACATAAGCCATCTAATTATTATTATTATTATTATTATTATTATTATTATTATTATTATTATATTATTATTATTATTATTATTATTATTATTATTATTATCATTATTATTGCTATTATTATATTATTATTATCATTACTTATTGGATACAGTTTCTTTTTGTTTAAATGGTCACCTTTTCATCACAGAGAACACAGACTTTGAATCATCAAATTTCTCAGTCGTGATGACGTCCCTACATGCTGGCTATATCACACTGAACCCCAACATTACTTTATATGATGAGGACTTTCCCTCTAATCCTACAGTGATTTCCATCTGTGTTCCCCAAAGCAAGTTCGTCATGATCAGTTACCAAAAGCATGAGGTTTTGTGGACTTGCCCTAAAAGTTTAATCTTATATACTCACGAAAGGCCATGTAGCCATCGGCCAGGCAAAAACATGGACGACAAACATGAAGTATTAAGAAGTGTGTTTCATGGGGCAGGTAAATGGCATTATCAATCAAAATATAAGTTAGAAGCTGCTCATATTTATAACACTACAATACTCAGCATTGAGGTTACGGTGTACAATTACGATGGCGCCAAAGCCTCGTGTTTTCGTCTGCTTTTCTCCTTTTTTAACCAGAGTGAGCTCCCCGGGATGTTATCCACTGGTGTCTGGAACTGTTCTATGGGTCACTACTCCAGATATCAGTACCACTTAGC
This sequence comes from Phymorhynchus buccinoides, assembly GCA_017654935.2. Taxonomy (NCBI): domain Eukaryota; kingdom Metazoa; phylum Mollusca; class Gastropoda; order Neogastropoda; family Raphitomidae; genus Phymorhynchus; species Phymorhynchus buccinoides. The sequence continues at coordinate 981,951 of JAGGCT020004113.1, forward strand.
CTGCAACCTGAAGACAGAATGTGAAGATGGACGGGATGAATCAGAACACTGTCACTTCAGCAGTGCCCAGTGCCAAGGTTTGGTCGCTTTAGGCGGTAACTGTTACAAGGTTATGGAAACTCTCATTGACTTTGCCAGCAACCACACAGAAAACAAAAAAAGAGCCAACGAGTATTGCTCCACTGTTGGGGGTATATTGAGGGCTCCGCGACATGTGTTTGGGTGGAACCGTGCCCTTCACCACACCGTCAAAGTAGAAATAAATAGGATTGAGGACTTATGGGTTGGTCTATATTCCCATGACAGATCATTACCTACTATGTATGCATACAGTTTGATCTATGAAGATCGGACTGTTGCCCATCACACTGAGAAGGTTTGGAGCATGTCAGGAAATTTTGGAGCATGTTGTTATTATACAACAAGTAGTCTTATTTACACACTTACTGGTACTGGCTGTTCGTGGAATTGGCCCTTTTTGGGCGCCATTTGTGAAGTCAGGAAGAACCAGACCAAACAGAACGTAATTCATCAGCAGAAAATTGTCATGACCACTGCATCAAACTGGTCATCAACGGGGCGCCATTCGATCAAAGTAAGCGAAGATGGTCACGTGACATACACGTTTCTTATTTACGGATCGACCCAAACTACAGGGTGTCACGATAAACAAACTGCCCACTGTGCACAGTCTGGTTTATCATCCAATACAAAAGTCTCTGTGAAAGATGATCATGTCATTGTCGTCCCCACGTTTCCATGCCCAGAACACACAATACCCTACACTGTTCTGTGTGATGCCACCAGTGACTGTCTGGACAACAGTGATGAAGTCTTCTGTCAACACCCTGCCTGTCATCACGAGTTTACATGCACAACTGGTCAGTGCGTGTCCTACATTAAAATGTGTGATCACAGGACTAATTGTCCAGATAAATCGGATGAAACACAATGCGCTGACTTCAGGGATACTGTTATTATAAAACAAACACATTTTCCATCTCCTGCTTTGATCAATTTTGATGGCGTCCTGGAGTTTGTTTCCATCCCAATGGAATGGAACGAATCGTGTCCAGACAGTCACTACCACTGTCCTGGCCAGTTCAACGACTGTCTTCCAGTGTACACACGGTGTAACCACATGTATGACTGCATGGACCACCAGGATGAAGAAGAGTGCGGGGACATGACTTGTCCAGGATTTTTCAGGTGTAGACAGTCCACCACGTGTGTCCACAGTGACCAGCTGTGTGATGACTGGCCTCACTGTCCAATGCGTGATGATGAACTGGCGTGTGACGTGACCTGTCCTCCAGGCTGTTTCTGCCAGGGTCAGACATTTCTGTGCCACCACGTGTTCTCTGCAGCACTGTTCCCTCAGCTCCGTTCTCTGGACGCCACAGGGTCAGGAATGAGTCTTTCTGATGTGAACGACAACCACTACCTGGTTCATCTGGTTCTGGCGCAGTGCTCTTTGACTTCTCTGCCTGAACTAGATTGGCCTAATTTAAAGTTCTTCGACCTCACTGAGAATAAACTGCACTTTGTCAACATGTCTTCTTTTCATAAATCAATCAGTCTTCAAGAAATATCTCTGTCTAAAAACCCCATTGTCTCTTTAAGCTCTGGTTTTCTATCTTCTTTCCAACACGATTCTCTCAGAGCATTAGATCTTTCACACACACAACTGACCATATTGGACACCATAGTTTTAGCACACTTTGCTAACTTGCAGGTATTAAACTTATCATTCACGACTGTTCATACAATCAGCCGTTACGGTTTCCGAACAACATCCAAACTTAGAGAATTGTACATGGATGGTAGTGCTGTGAAAACGTTTCCTATTGACGTGTTTAAAGACCTTTCCCTTCTACGTAAAATAACCACAGACAACTACAAACTTTGCTGCAATGAGATTCTCCCTGGCCAGGCAGATGACCTGTCCTGTGAAGCTGTAAAAGATGAAATATCGTCGTGTGAAGATCTACTGCAGTCATGGACGTACAGGACGTTTCTGTGGCTGGTCTCTTGTCTTTCTCTGACTGGTAACGCCTTCTGCTTCTGTGCTCGTGTTTTCGCACGAAACGTGAAGTCCATGACTGGGTTCAATGTGTTTGTCACCAACCTGGCCATGGCTGACTTTCTGATGGGGGTCTACATCACTATCATTGGAGGGGCTGATGAGCAGTTTCGTGGCAGATATCTGCATTATGACGATACCTGGAAAGGAAGTGTGACTTGCAAGATGGCTGGTCTTCTGTGTCTGTTGTCCAACGAAGTATCCGCACTGATCATTTGGCTCATCACACTTGATCGATTTGTCGTGCTTCACTTTCCCTTCAGCACGCTGAGGTTTGACAGAATGTCAGCAGCTGTGGCCTGTGTCCTCACTTGGTTTTTGGGCTGGTTTCTAACTTTGTTGCCTTTACTTCCCGTAACGCAACACTGGCAGTTTTACAGTCAGACCGGAATTTGTATCCCACTGCCAGTAACACAAAGATATTTTGAAGGAAAATTATATTCATTCAGCATTATGATTGTCCTTAACTTTGTTCTGTTTTTGTTTATATCAGCTGGTCAAGGATTCATCTACATGACCATTCAAAAGAATGCACTGAAAACTGACACCACAAAACAATCTAAAGACTTGGCTATAGCCAGGCGGTTAATCACTGTTGCCTTAACTGATTTCCTGTGCTGGTTTCCCATTGGGCTGTGTGGGATGTTGGCTTCCACAGGAACCCCTGTACCTGGAGAAGTGAACGTGGCTCTTGCAGTCTTCGTTTTGCCTATAAACTCGGCTGTCAACCCTTTCATGTACACACTCAACACTCTGGTGGAGAAACGGAACAAAGCAAGCGAAGAAAAGTTTTTTAAATGGATACATTTTCATCCCAACATTCTTGACAGGTGATAGTTGGTATATATTTGTTTAAAGTCACACCTACATGTCTGCGCGCATGCGAGCACGCTCATGAATAACACCAAGTTCTGAGCTTTTATGAGCTTTTTTTTTAAAGGTTTGTTGTAGTAGTAGTAGTAGTAGTAGTAGTAGTAGTAGTAGTAGTAGTAGTAGTAGTAGTAGTAGTAGTAGTAGTAGTAGTAGTAGTAGTAGTAGTAGTAGTAGTAGTATCATTATGAATAACGCAGTACAGTAGTAGTAGTAGTAGTAGTAGTAGTAGTAGTAGTAGTAGTAGTAGTAGTAGTAGTAGTAGTAGTAGTAGTAGTAGTAGTAGTAGTAGTAATAGTATCATTATGAATAACGCATTTTAGACTATTGAATTCTAAGAAAGTGATTGGTGTCTTAATATGTTCTTACCAGTTTTCGTTTTCTTTCATGCCATTGCCACATTGATTTTGTATTTGCGCCTGATCAGGTTACCAAAATCTCGGTCGGTTCAAAACATCCAATACTCTTTTCCATTTTCAAAGCTCATACATTCAATGAACATTATTACTCGATTTATCAGCCGCCGTGTTAAAGTCGTGGACTAGTGGCTGGGACGTCTCACATTGAAATCTCATCAGAGGTGAGAGTTTGTTCAGTCGTGCGCCAACTCCCACCCAGAGTGAGTGGCTATGGGCTCAATGGGAAGACTGAAACCACGCAGTCGAGCTTCATCCGCTTAACGGATGCGATTCTGAGAGTGTCGCTCTACTTTCATAACCAACACTGCAGGTATTTGTAGTTCTCGGGACTGTTTAATGCCGGGCTATAATTATAAAAGAAAGTGCAGGGTACAGCCCTAGGCCCTGTCGCGTAGTCTATCATCTAAAATTAAAAAAATGTTTAACATTCTCTGGCCTTGCATGCCCCGCTCTCATGGTGACCTCAGTTCTGATTTCTAATTTGGTGCGTTCGTTCGGGTCAAAGTCATTAGTCGGAGGAGTTAGGGGAAATATTCTGCAAATGATCATACTGCTTAGCGTTAGCGTTTTGGTGTGTAGTTAGAGGACATCAAGGGCATACAAAATCAATCAATAGTTAAGCTTAATTCGCTCTGCAGCTAATATAACGGCTAAAGAAACGGCTGAAACGGATAACTTTCAATATTGAATAACTCCGTTACGGTATAACACAATGCGTTCATATATTAGTTACGTTGTAAGTAGTACATGTGCAGGACATCTGTTATGAAAAATGACCAGAAGTTCGAACCGAAAGTGCTCGACCGGGGTACCATGACCTTTTCATTGGCTCAAGAACTAGGAAAACCCAGAAGAAAAATAATAAATAGCCTATGGATAATGTTGGTGTCTTTTTTTTGTTTTTGGTTGTTTGATTTTTTAATCGAGATCAGAGTTTCGACTGCTTTTCTACTTCCCGTGATAAGGAGCAGAATTGGGGAATCTCTCATAATGTTTGTTTTTAAATTCGTTTACACATGGACATGGTTTATGCATGTATTAATCTAGTGGCCCTAGCAAGATTAGACTCACAGTCCCACACTCTCACTCTCATGCTCTTTTCACTTGTAGGCCCATGTTTCTTTCTTGTCTTGTTTCATCCCAGTAGGCCTAGTCTTTGGTAGAGCAGCTAGGCTAGGCTCCTTTTCTTGTCGCTGTGTGTTGGCTGCAGGCAGAGTTGGCATTGTTCGCTTGACGATGGCTTGGTTCTGTGGCTGCATGCTAGGCCTATAGGCCTAGCCTGCGGGATCGTTCAGTTGAGCGGCGGTACGGCCACTTCACAGTCGCAGAAAAGCGGTGGGTCAGCATCATTGGCTGGTTGGAGTAGGTGGAATTTTGACGCAGTCGGCGAAATAACGCTGCGGGCGAAGGGGGTGTAGACTTACAGCTTGTTACATTCTCTCTCTCTTGCCATGCAAATTGAATTTATTAAATTAGAGTCCCCTTGTTTTCTCATCATCTCTCGATTTATTTAGTTTTCCTCTTTTTTTGTTCTGCTTTTATTTTGTGCACCATATCCAAGCACATGCAAAAAGTACGTTTTCATGCATTAGGTCAAATATGTATGCTAATACAAATCTTTTGATCTAAAAACTCAATCTCTCTCTCTCTCTCTCTCTCTCTCTCTCTCTCTCTCTCTCTCTCTCTCTCTCCCCCCCCCCCCTCTCTCTCTCTCTCTCTCTCTCTCTCTCTCTCGTTGTAGGTTGGCTTCATATTCGTCATGCTCGGGTTGGCTCTCTTCGTCTCGCTGATTATCTTATGTTGCTGAGTCTGGAGATAGGCTTCGCGCGTGTGTCGTGCGCTAGTTCACGTCTGTGTATGGGGGTGGGGGGTGTTTTAGAGGTAGTCTGGTTTAGGCCTATTCAGAAGTTGAGGCCTTTTCTTCTGAGATTAAGTTCTTTTTCTAGTAAAAGAGTAGGTTGATATCTATCTCCATACCTATATTTACTTATGCACATTTTTGCCACTATTATTACAAAGTTAATAATTGTTTTGTCCCTGTTAGACACACTGTTGTCGCTGAAACCTAGGAGGGCGACTGGCATTGTTATTCTGATTGAGTTTCCTGAATTTCTTTTTCTACCAGCTCCCAGATGGGGTTTATCTTAGGGCAGTGGAAGAAGAAGTGTTCAAAAAAGTCTATTTCATCTGTCTGGCAAACGTTACATTTGTTCGAGTTAGTCAGGCCCAATTTATTGAGAAGAATGTTTGTTGGATAAATGTTATGTAGAATTTTCCATTGCAGTACTCTGTCTAGTTTCTTTGGTGCTGTCAAAGGTGGCGGTCCAATGATGCTTCGTTATCTCTATGCCCAATTTCCTCTTCTAAAAGTTGATTGCGCAGGGTTGTGATTCTGTTGCTATAATCTTTCGGAAATCCTTGCATTTCAGAGTTTGGAGCGGGCGACCGATTAAAGTAATGTTGAGAGGGTTAACATCGTTGTTTTCATACAGTCGAAGTCTGTTTTTTGTTTCTGCTGAACGGAATGCACATCTAATGGCATTGTATTCTAAAATCCTGTGTGCAGCTCTTCCTACTTTTCCTTGAATTTGGTCGAATGACAAAAGCTGACCTGTCTCGTCGATAATGTCCTGAATAGTGTACATCTTATTATTAATCCAGTCTTTCATAATCAGACACTGGCCTTGATTTTGAAAGTTTTGGTTATGCCACAAAGCTGAATTTAGATAGAGGTTCTGGTCGTCGTTGAGGTTTGCTTTGTGACGTACAGTTGCCCAGGATTGCAGGACCCGCTGCCAAAAGGGACCTCGTTGTTTCAAAACTTGACTAATACGCTTTGGTGATAAGTTTGTACTGAGTACAGTGGTCGCCGCTTTATAAAACCGCGGTTAATATAGCCAGCCGCTTATTAAAGCCGATTTCTTACGGTCCGGATTTTTCACTATATGTTATGTATTAAAAAAAGCCGCTTAATAAAACCACCCCGCCGCTTATTAAAGCCACTTTTCTCAGAGAAATCACATAGTTTGTGACTAAAACTCACACGATTTTGTTCTTTTTTCTTTTATTTTCTTTTTTTTTGGCGTGAAAATATGTCACTTGTGTCACTCAAGACATATTTATGTGCACGCTCACGTGTATCACGAAGTAATTGAATTTAGAAAAGAATGTCAGTCAATAAAAACCATAACAAAAGTTCAACATCGTTTAAGAGGCCTTGTGAAGTTGTGTTTAGATTCAAGCAAGTGTAAATGACGAAAGAAAGTGTGAAAGTGTGACTGACGTAAACAAAAGAGAAGCAAAAAAAAAAATGTTCGAAAATGACGTAATCCTGGACCGTTGGTTATTAAATCCGCCGCTTATTAAAGCCATTTTTCGTCGGTCCCAAAATGGCTTTATAAAGCGGCGACCACTGTATTTCCAAGTCTTTTCCTATTTTTTGTAGAATATAGGCTGGGTATAGTTTCCAGCCACTGGCCGAGTTTTCATTGAGCAGTTTTGGGATCCATGTCAGTAATAGGGCTTCTTGGAGCTCTTTTATGTCTATCATGCCAAGTCCACCATGTTGGGTTTGTTGGGTAACTACACTTCTTTTTTACTTTTTCAAAGGCCTTTTTATTGTTGTATTTCTGTTTCCATATAAATTTGAACAGGTCTTTATTAATTTCTTTCAATATTTCTTCTGGAATACCAACTGATTGCATAACATACGTAAACTGGGAAATGAGTAGTGATTTAACAACAAGAATTTTCCCGTAAATAGTCAAATTTCTCCGTGACCATTGTTGTATTTTTCATCTCATATTGTCTGTTTTGGTGGACCAGTTATTGTCGATACTACCTGCTCTCATATCACTTCTAAAGTGTATTCCCCGGATTTTCAGTAGCTTTACCCATTTTAAACCAAAGTACTTGTTTTCATTGTGTTTTTCTCTTCCAAGCCACATAGCTTCTGTTTTCTGTTCATTTATTTGCAGTCCTGAAATCCTGCCAAAGCTTTGGAAGACTTTGAGAGCAGCTGCTATATCTTCTTTATCTTTTAGGAGTAGAGTAATGTCATCCGCAAACTGTTGAATCTTTATTGCTTTTGGCCTTTCATAGTCGTTTCTCATAGAAGGAATAGTAATGCCTTTTATTTCTGGACTGTCTATAATTTTTATGGCACATATTTCTGCAGCTAAAATGAATAACAGAGGAGACAAGGGACCTCCTTGGCGAATACCTCTTTCTACCTCGAATGGTTCAGATATCCAGCCAAAGTGATTGATTGAACTTTTGGATTGGGCTAGAATGGTCTTTATCCATCGTTGAAAGTTGCGACAAAAGCCATAGTGCTTCAAGGTATCATTTATAAACGACTTTGAGATCGTATCGAAGGCTTTTGTAAAGTCTATTCCAACCATAACACCAGGTAGATTTTCAACATCCAAAAAGTTTATTGTATCGTCTATGGTACGAATAATTGTTGCTATATTACGTCCTTTCATAAACCCACACTGGTCTTTTGATATTTGTTTGTCTTACACTAAATTGTCTGCTTGTAAAACATTTTGCTACAATGTTATAGTCTGTGTTGAGTAGAGTGATAGGGCGCCAATGGGTTAACTGGTCCATAGTCTGTGTTGAGTAGAGTGATAGGGCGCCAATGGGTTAACTGGTCCATAGTCTGTGTTGAGTAGAGTGATAGGGCGCCAATGGGTTAACTGGTCCATAGTCTGTGTTGAGTAGAGTGATAGGGCGCCAATGGGTTAACTGGTCCATAGTCTGTGTTGAGTAGAGTGATAGGGCGCCAATGGGTTAACTGGTCCATAGTCTGTGTTGAGTAGAGTGATAGGGCGCCAATGGGTTAACTGGTCCATAGTCTGTGTTGAGTAGAGTGATAGGGCGCCAATGGGTTAACTGGTCCATAGTCTGTGTTGAGTAGAGTGATAGGGCGCCAATGGGTTAACTGGTCCATAGTCTGTGTTGAGTAGAGTGATAGGGCGCCAATGGGTTAACTGGTCCATAGTCTGTGTTGAGTAGAGTGATAGGGCGCCAATGGGTTAACTGGTCCATAGTCTGTGTTGAGTAGAGTGATAGGGCGCCAATGGGTTAACTGGTCCATAGTCTGTGTTGAGTAGAGTGATAGTGGGTTAACTGGTCCATAGTCTGTGTAGAGTGATAGGGCGCCAATGGGTTAACTGGTCCATAGTCTGTGTTGAGTAGAGTGATAGGGCGCCAATGGGTTAACTGGTCCATAGTCTGTGTTGAGTAGAGTGATAGGGCGCCAATGGGTTAACTGGTCCATAGTCTGTGTTGAGTAGAGTGATAGGGCGCCAATGGGTTAACTGGTCCATAGGAAGATTTGTTTCTTTATGCATCAAAATAATTGTGCCTTTCTGCTGTGTCTCAGAAACGCGGCCTGTTTCAAATGAGTAGAGAAATGATTGAATGACCATTGATTTTAATCGACGCCAGAAAAAGTTGTAAAATTCGGTAGTGCGGCCGTCACATCCAGGTGCTGATCCGTTTTTGAGCTGCCTCAGGGCCTCTGTTATTTCAGATTCAGTCATCTGCTCTTCGCATGTTTGCGAATCATCTTCATCTAACATTGGGATTGAAGCGTTAGGTCCCAGGAAGTCTGTAATGTAGGTCTCACTTATCTCATGGTCTTCCTGTTCTCTTCTGTATAATTGTGTATAGAAGCGGACCTGCTCGTTACGAACACTTGATTGGTCTGTGACAATTCCTCTGTCAGTTTGCAAACGTGTAATTGTATTAATTGATGATTTGTTTTCTCTAAGCAAAACAAGTAGGCCGTATTTTTTTCACCTTCTTCTATGAACTTGATTCGGGATCTTGTCTGGGCCCCTTGTGCCTTAGCAAGCGCCTGCAGTTCTAGTTCAGTTTTAAGTTTCATCATTTATGTTTGGAGGGCGTGGTTACCAGCGTTTTCTGCTAATTGACTCTCAATGGCTGTCAGCTTTCTGTGAAGATCTTTCAGCTTGTCTCGTTTTGGGCGTTGTTTGTTTTGGCAATATGATACTGAGTGTTCTCTGATTTTTACTTTGCAGAGTTCTCACTTGTCGTGGGGACTTAGATCGTTATATTCTTGGTCAAAGTTAGTTATAACAGTATTTATTTGATCTATATATGACTGGTCTTTTAGCAGGCTGTTATTGAATTTCCAGTATGATGGCCCTTTCTGGTAATTGTGGAAAGCTAAGGTTATTGCCACGGGTCTATGGTCATAATGTGGAAAAGAGACTATCTGGATTTGCTCCACATAAGCAGTAGATTGCTTGATGCAAGAATATAGTCGATGCGTCTTGCTATGAAGGGGTGATTACGACTCCATGTGTATTGTTTTTCTGTGGGGTGCAGGATTCTCCGGCTGTCGTGAAGGTCTAGGTGTGAGGCCAACTGGGTGAAAGCCTCTACTTCTCTGTCAATATGGTTTTCCCCTGATATTATGTCAGCTTCATTACACATGACAGCGTTAAAGTCACCACACAAAATAAGTGAAGAGTCGGGTTCTGTGTGGGTGCTGAGAGTGTTTTTGATTTCTGTGAAAAAGTTTATCTTATCAGTGACGGACTGTGGTGCGTATATGTTGGCGATGAAGATTGTTTTATTGTCTGAGCATATATTGATTAGTAAAATGCGATCGCTTTTAAAAACACACTGTGTATGTTCCGCTTTTTGTTTGGAGATTAAAAGCAGTTGGTCTAGGCTGTGATTGGTGCCAAGTGAGTAAAACAGTTTTCCTCCCCATTGTAGTTCCCAGTTTTCGGCTTCTTTATTCGATGAAATGTGATTTTCTTGAAGGGCGATAATATCGTGTTTTTCTTTTCTTAGAAGCTGAAAAATGCTGTGCCTGTTCTTCTTGTTTTTGAGCCCACGTGCATTCAGTGTTAGAATTTGTAGCTTATCCATGGCAATGCATAGTCAAAGCTTGAGATTCCATGGTACACACAAAGGAGAAAAGGAGAGAGAGAGAGAGAGAGAGAGAGAGAGAGAGAGAGAGAGAGAGAGAGAGAGAGAGAGAGAGAGAGAGAGAGAGAGAGAGAGAGAGATATGGGGAGAAAAGGGGGTGGGGGAGGCGGGGAGGGGAGGGGTAGAAGATAGGAAGGAAAGCCATTTGGTAGAGTCATAGTCGGCAATCGAGACTCGGTAGGGGTAGGAGGTTGGGATGGACGGGCAAGGGGAGAGGGGGGAGCAAGGGAGCACTGGGGATCCCCCCCCCCCCCCCCCCCCCCCCGTTCGTGGCCAAACTGGAAGCAGGCACGGCAGCGCGGCGTTTCACTGCTGCAGCTACTGATATGATGTCCAGTTTCCAGGCAGCGCGAACACGTGGGTGTGTTTTGCCCTTTGTGCTAGAGAGTGGCGGTACACACCCCGATCTGTACCGTTTTGGGGAGGGGTTTTGACGGAGGTTCGATGTCACAAACCTCCGTCCCGTTTTCCATGGCGTAAGCTGACCGTTCGGTTTTCTGTCCTTCTCGTCCATGACGTGGGAACGTAGTGTCACACCCAATTTGGTCAATGTCTCCGCTACTGCATCTGCAGGGGCGGAGAAAGAGAGACCCCAAATAATCAATTTTACTGAGGGTACTTCCCTTTCATTTCCTTCGCTGTCTTTGATGGTGAAAGGGTTGGAGTCCCGTGATTGGATTTGAACCCCCCTAAGTGTTATTCCTTTGGTGAGGAGGGCGACCCGAGCGGCTGATGTCTTGGTATACACTCGCCAAAGTCCACCCACTCTTTGGGCACCCTCCACACTTCCTCTACCACTAGATTTATCGGCATTCTCGCACAGTTCTGCGACAGAATATGGAACTTGGTCTGCTGCTGGCAGGGTTTTGTTGACTAGAAACACAGGCTCAGCTATCGTCTGTGTTTCCGCCATGCTGCTGGCGGTGCCGGCTGGCACCCCAGCACGTGGTGAAAAACTGGATCGAGATAATGAACTTTCTGGGCCTATTTACCTAAACTAAACACAATAAACGAAACCACAAATTCTATTCTGACACAGCACACATGAAAAAGACACTTGAAGTTTGGGATTTAACGTTGATTGCACGGATTGAATCAGGAGAATAAAAGCATGCGGCCACTCGACTTCGAGTGGAACCGGAAGTTCTAATGTCAGTGTCATGATGGCCTGGGATTGCTACAACTTTGGTGGTGATATTATTAACCGTTTGGCAGTTATTTCAATTTATGTAAAATAGATTGCGTTATATTCATTTACGTTTTTCTTGTTTTTTGCCAGATTTTGTTCAAATTTGAAATAAAGTTGCAGCAAACTGTTTCTATGCAAAATGTACAATATAAAAGGTATTCACTGTGATAGTTTGTAGAAAAACGGCCTAAAACGGTTAAAACTGTCACATTTCAAATCGAAATATTATAATAAAATATCTGGACAGAATGTGTTCATATCTCAATTAGTTGCAACAAGTGTTTATACATAAAATGTGCAAAATAAAGGGAATGCACTGCATTGTTTACTGCACGTTTGCCCCCTCAACAAAAACTCCGGCCAAAATGGTTAAAACGGTCACATTTCAAACGTAAATTAACAAAAAATGTATGGACAGATTGTGTTCATATTTCAAGTTGCAACAACTGTTTCTATGCAAAATAAAATATAAAGAGCATTCACTGCATTTTTACCCGCCAATAAACGGTCAAAACCGTTAAAACGGTCAAATTTCAAAATTTTAAAAATAAAAAATGTATGCACAGAATGTATTCATATTTCAAGTTGCAATAGCTGTTTATATGCAAACTGTGCAATATAAAGGGTATTTACATTTCTTGCTCCCCACCCTCACCCCCCACACGGTCAAAAACGGAAAAAACGATCAACTTGCAATGATTAAAAGATGTGTCGACAGAATATTTTCATATTTCAAGTTGCAACAACTGTGTCTATGCAAAATGTGCAAATTAAAGGGCATTCACTTCACTTTGTTCCCGCCCCCCAAAACAAACACCCGCCTAGAACGGTTAAATTTCAAATTTAATAAATGAAATATGTCTGTACAGAATTTGCAACTGAATTGTTTCTAAGCAAAATGTGCAGCATAAAGGGTATTCACTGCGTCCCCCCCCCCCTCAAACACACACACACACACACACACACACACACACACGCACACACGCACACGCACACGCACACACACACACACACACACATATACACACACACGCACATACTCACACACACACACACCAAAAAAAAAGCGTCCGAAAACGGCCAATTTTCAAATTTAAATTAAAAAAAGAATGTCTGTAAATAATGTTTTCATATTTCAACTTGCAACAACGGTTACAATGCAAAATGTACAATGTAAATGGTATTCACTGCATTTTTTGCTGAAAAAAGGCACACACACAAATGGTTAAGACGTGTTTGTCTGTCGATCTGTCTTTTGTCTTTTATATCGCTTGTGTGTTTTGTCTTGATTGGTATGTTTGTTTCAGTCTACCTGTCTGCCTGTCTCTCTCTCTCTCTCTCTCTCTCTCTCTCTCTCTCTCTCTCTCTCTCTCTCTCTCTCTCTCTCTCTCTCTCTCTCTCTCTCTCTCTCTCTCTCTCTCTCTCTCTCTCTCTCTCTCTCTCTCTATCTCTCTCTCTCTCTCTCTCCCGCCCTTCTCTCCCTCCCCATCTCTCTCCGTATCTATCTTTCTTGCACATGAAGATCTCTCTCTCTCTCTCTCTCTCTCTCTCTCTCTCTCTCTCTCTCTCTCTCTCTCTCTCTCTCTCTCTCTCTCACACACACACACACACACACACACACCTGTCCACCTGTAGCTTCATCTGTGTCTATGCATGCGTGCGTGTGTTTGCACACGCATGTGCGTGCATGTGTGTGTGTGCTTCGGGATTTAGTAAATTAAAACATACAAACAACTATGGAAGCAACAAATACATTTCAATAATGTAATAATATAGGCTTTATTGGTCTTATTTTGTGTACGTTTGCTGTAGTCCCGTGCTTTCTAGTTTACGGATACACAGCCTAATTCTTTGGTAGATGCAGTCTTTTTTCCTGCGTGAGGGGAGCTTTAATTTCCTACTAAAAAAGGACTTCGGGGAGTGTTTTTTTCCTGACGTCTGTTTTGCCTGTCTTCATGCGCCAGTGACTTGTACTCTTGGTATTACACCCGCACACAAAATTTGAAGGGGTTGTATTCTCTGGTTCAGAAGCTATATAGTGAACTATATAGTGCAAACACAAACTATATAGTGCAAAGTGCACATTTTGGTTTCAAGGTCAAGGTCAAGGTAAGCACGCAAATACATGGGTACATCAATATATAATGTTCTGAAAGGTTACCACACGCTTGTTTTTGTCCATACATGCATAAACATTAAGGGGTTGTATTCTCTGGTTCAGAGGCTATATAGTGAATTATATAGTGCAACACGAACTATTATTATAGTGCAAAGTGCAGATTTTGGTTTCAAGGTCAATGTAAGCACGCAAATACATGGGTACATCAATATATAATGTTCTGAAAGGTTGCCACACGCTTGTTTTTGTTCATACATGCATAAACATTATATCACATTATAATTCAACCATTCTGCTTTCAACATGCACAGTTTGAAAATGACGTCATCAGTGACGTCATTTTCGGAACGTCATCAATACTGCCATTTTTGCAGCTGAGCCTGTAAAAAATGGATCTGACAAAATAGCGACTTAATATATACACTTTTACATGTTGGAAACTTGCAAACGAGTTGATGAAAATGTATGCGGATTTGGATTCTGTTTATGGGCGGCCTTGAGCGTCTTGTTGAATATTTGTTTTAAGCGGATAGAGCTTTTTTGAAACTGGAAAAACTGACTTTGAAGACCGTGACTAGCTAGAGAAAGTAATTGCTGACAATTATAAACGAACAATCTTTTCTTTAGATGAAAGCACTGGAAGCAGAAACTCCATTCATTATTGCTTAGAAAGTACGCCAACTATGTATCCTTTTATTTGGTAAATTGCCAGAATTGTGCAACATATTTGCCCTAAAAACTGACCCAGAAGATAGATACCCTACTTACGAAACGAAGACATGAAAAAACGGTCAGTAAAATGTTAACTAAATGTTTTCCCAATTAATGGACCATACGACTGTTCATGAGCAGCGTTCAGCCATCGGCACTAATAGAATCCTAAACGCTAGTCCTCTCAAGGTCAAGGTGACCATGACCTACCCTGCTAAGTAAGCTTATAAGATGTCCAAGTTATCACCCACTCAGTCCCCGGACCCAATTAGATACCATGCTGAATTGGGCTATTCTTGTTATTAACTCTCAACAGTTTCAAGGTTTTCTTAACTTTTCAAAGCAGTTACCATGTTACACTATTAAAATGCTTATAGAATGAACAGCAATGCACCAAATTTAAAGTGTAATATGTCATTTTGTTCAGAATAAAACAGTTTGAAAATATGGCATTTGTTTGAATATAAGCTATCCACAAAAAGTTAAGGATCACTTGCAAACTAATTCATAACTTTCCAAATAAGAAAGCCAATGCGTTGAATTTTGGCCAACATTTAATTCAATGCTTTAGTGATAACGATACACAATTGCCTTCAATTTCGAGCAATTGTTTGGTCTGTACATTTGATCAAAGTGGGTACATATCGAAATTTGATTTCCCAAAGTCATTGAAATCACAAGACAGGGCATTCTGATGCTCCCAAAAGTTCAGTAATGCGTGTATCCGCCATGACTGTTCTGGCACTCGACGCAGCGAGTCCTCATGGAGTTGACCAGGGTGGTGAAGATCCTCTGTGGAAGCGCCTGCCACTCAGCCTGCAGCATCTGGTAGAGGTGCTGGGCATCCCTGGGAGGGGGGTGGTTGCTCCTCACTTTGCGATCCAGCTCATCCCAGAGGTTCTCAATCGGGTTGAGATCGGGACTGCATGCTGGCCACTCCATTCTGTTGACTCCAGACTGCTGCAGGAAGTCGTTGACCACCCTTGCCCTGTGGGGGCGAGCGTTGTCATCCTGGTAGACAGCCGGCGGTCCCATCTGCTGCAGTGTAGGCACAGCCAGCGGTCGAAGGATCTCATCCCGGTATCGGAGGCCAGTCAGGTTACCCTGTACATGATACAAGGGTGTTCTGTGGTGAAGGCTGAAGGCCCCCCAGACCATTACAGAACCTCCACCAAAGGCCACCTTTTCTTGGACAGTGGCGTCAATAAAGCGTTCCCCTGGGCGCCTCCAGACCCTCAGTCGGCCGTCGTTGTGGTTCAGGGTGAAGCGTGATTCATCACTGAACAGGACCTGGGACCATTGCTGACGTGTCCACCTCACGTGACGTCTGCAGAAGGCGCGGCGTGCTGCCCTATGGGCTGGAGTTAAGCGTGGCCGTACAGCTGGGCGACGAGAACGGAGGTTAAACCCATGAAGGCGGTTCCGTATGGTCTGCTGGCTGATGTTGATGTTAGTAGCCACCCTCAGCTGCCTTCGAATGATGCTGGAAGAGGCTGTTCTTGTCTGCAGGGCTTGTCGTTCAATGAGACGATCTTCACGTGGAGTTGTCTTCTTCGGTCGACCAGATCTGCGTCTTTCATGGACCCTCCCAGTGGCTGTGAAGCGTTGAATCAGTCTGACAATGACCGAGATGGACACCTGAAGTCGCCTGGCCACTTCTCGCTTGGGAACACCATCTTGGAACCATGCAACAGCTCGTCCCCTATCCAACTCGCTCAATTTTCGTCGTGGAGGCATTGTCAAATCAGGCCTAATACTGGTGGTATGTCTTCTTATAAAGTCAAGCAAGAGACAGCATCTCACACATAAACAGCAGTGCTTGCACGTGCATAATGGTTTTTCCATCTGGCTTGTGCAATGTGTTCATGCAGAACGATCCAAAACAAGGTCCTTTTTCGCAAGTTTCCGCTTTTTCTTTTGCTGCCAAGCTCAGTAATAGAGAATCACGTGCAATGTTTCCACTAACACAACATCGCCCACTTACAGCTGAACAAGAATTCATAACAATTTGGCTTGACTGAGAAATAAATAACAGGAGCGAACGGAGTTTATTGCGCACCTGTTTTCTCATAGTGATCCTTAACTTTTTGTGAGTAGTGTATGTCGAAATTTGTTGCTTTGATGACCTTTGACCTCTGTTTCTAAAAATAGATTTGTTACACAATAATCAACATTTTGCACATTCTCACTGAACAAAAAATCTAAGATATTGACTTCAGTTCCACAGTTTCAAATGTATTTAACAATATAATCACTTTGCTATATTTTGATACAAATTTGATTGCATTCTGTAAAACAATACATGAACAGTGCTCTAAATAAATATACAACAGAAATTCCAGTTTCGTCATCACTTGTCACAATTGTTTTTAAAATGGTTATAAAGTGGATAGTTATGGACCAAATTTAAAGTGTAATATGTCATTCTGTTCAGAATAAACCACATTTTCAAAATATGGCATTTGTTTGAATATATGTAGAAAATTGTTGCTTTGATGACCTTTGACTTCTGTTGCTAAAAATAGATTTTTAGCCTTTGTAGCGATTCAGAAATTCTTAATGACCAAGAAACCCAATACATTAAACTCAGATCCATAATTGAATTTTAGTTTTAAATATAACCAGTTTTTAATCATTTGAAACAGTTTTTACTGTATTCTGTCCAAAACAATGCGTTCAAATCTCTGGACACAACTGAAATCCAGATTCATCAGCACTAATGACGAACGTCAGCCATAGTACAGCAGGTTTTCTGTTTTGCAGAATGAGAAAGATTTCACACAGTAAACATTCATGCAATCTTCAAACTATGCAAACATAATGAAATAATCCCAAACTGCACAGTTTTCTGTGTTAATTATAGAATTAATATTGTTACTAAAAATAGACTGACGTCTCATACCTGCACCCCCCCTACCTAACCATGGAAACTGAGAAGACAGTTCCTACCCCTAGCAAAACACAGATGAAAGCCACATGTAAGACATTTCACATCAGTTTTTTGTTCTTTGTTAAAATCTAAATAACATTTTTTACAATTGAATCTACCTTCTGTTTGTTTCTGGAATAATAGGATGTTTGGTAAATACATACTTTACAGATGCTTCTGGAACTTGCGCATATTCTTCTAGACCTACAAGTTCTCTAATTAATTCCTCAGTAAAATCTAACTGATTATATCTGTTATGTCTCTGCAATTCTGGAATGTCGGGGTGGTGTTTTCTAAAATCTTGAAATAAAATAAACGCATTTACCCTAGCAATATCAATGAAGTGAAAAAAGTGTCTTCCACCACTTAGTTTTACGTAACGCATTATATTTGTTAATCAGCTGGTCACTTTTATCCACCCCACCCATATTTTCATTATATGCTTTGACTAAGTCTGGTTGCCTAACATTGATTTTCTTAAACTGACCCTGAACTTTTGATCTGCGATGAACAAAGCCTGATCTTTTAGCTGTATGAATTGACGACAGAAAGGAAACAGTTTTGTTGTCTCTCCATTGCATAGAAAGTATGTCCCCCTCCCTTACCCACCTTATATCACCCCTGTTTGACCTTTTCTCAAACTCTGTAACATTTTTCAGTTGTTCGGGAAAACCTTTTCTGTTAGCTATGATTGAATAATGTGACATTTACGCCTAATAAAACTCACAAAAACAGCTTTGAAAGTTTATCATCAGGATCTTCAGTACGGTGTTAGACAACTTTTAGAAACACATTAGCTGTTTGAACCTCATCCTAGGGAACATAAAACATCCTAGCCAAACCATTATACAATGATTTAGCACCCATTACTATCTATGTTGGAGCGAACAATACTAATATACATCAAAAGACCCATAAAACGATAAAAATCCAGGGGGGGGGATATGATCTGACCAAAGAACTAAACATAGACAGTTTTGCTAGGCCCTACGGTTCTGCATAACTATTAGTATAACTACTAAAACTGCCCACTAGTGTGTGTGTGTGAAAAAACAACATTAAAAAAATCAATGAGGGCGCAGGGTATTTGTAGATGGGTCTGCTATCGTCTTCACAGCCTCGAGGTAAACTCCAGGGGGGCGGGGGGCTCTGACACGGGGGGAGTGGGTTCAGGGATCCGGGTCCACCGTATGTACCTTCATCATGGAACAAAGAGGAAAAAACATTTTCCCCAATTAACAACAAAGATTAAACAAAATAAACAATGTCATACATCTAGGAACAGCACACACCACACACACACCACTACACCACACACCACACACACACACACACACACACACACACACACACGCACAACACACAACAAACACACACGGTACACTGACTTACATTACTAATACTAATTATAAATAGTCCACTAAAGTCACACACAACACACACAGGACACACATACACACCACACACACACGCGCCACACGCACACACGCAAACACGCCCACCACGCACACACACACACACACACACACACATAACAACTTCATATGTAAATAACTTAAGCTTTTTTAAATGTTGGTAGATGGACTTTGTACATCTGTATGATCATATCAAAAGCAGGTTTTAATTGTCCCTGCGGGTACTACTGGCGAAAAAGATGCTAGCTGCAATTTTATTTTTAATTCTTTACAATTAAA
>JAGGCT020004113.1:1001439-1029389 GCA_017654935.2 Phymorhynchus buccinoides
CTAGGACAATATAGGAGCAAATGATTTATAGATATTTGATTTCCACATATGCAGTTAACATCTTTAGAAAATTTTGTTTTAAAAGCATTTAAACGAAGTTTAAGCATCAAAGATACGATTTGTCTTAAACTTGTATCTTTGAGCTGTTTTAAAATTAAGTAGGAATTCATTGTACTTGAGCCTTTTATACAATAGCGTGAATATTGACTGTCTGAAGTCATTAACATGCTGTCAAAATTTTCTTTGGTTAATTTTTCAATATGTTTATAATATTCATGCAGATCTAAATTCACATTAAGATGAATCGTTCCCTCGGAATTACGTGCTGCACTTCTAGCTGCTCGATCAACCAATTCATTTGAGTATATTCCGCAATGGGAGGGAACCCAATAAAAAGTTACACTAATGTCTTTACTCGATAATTGATTAATTAAATGTTTGATCTCTAATATCATTTCAAGGCGTATGTTAACATTTTGACCTTTAATAGCTTGTAATGCTGATTTCGAATCTACACAAAGTAATATTTTACAAGCATTTATAGGTAATTCTGCGGTATATTGTAATGCCATTAAAATAGCTAACAATTCTGCAGTAAAAATGGAATAATATTTACCTATATAATATCGTTTCTCTATTTTTAACGAGGGTATTATAAATGCTGCTCCTGTATTCCCATTTTGAAGAACAGACCCATCTGTGTATATTTTAATCCTAAGTTAAGTTAGATACTGAACATGATTTTGTTAAACGAGCTAAAACAATTCAATCTTTGCAACCAATTAATTCCTTTGTCTCCGATATTATTAATTGTAAAGAATTAAAAAATAAAGAAATTGCAGCTAAGCCATCTTTTTCGCCAGTACCGCCTTGGGAACAAATTAAACCTGCTTTTGATATTGATCATACAGATGTTAACAAAAGTCAATCTCCAAACATATTAAAAAACTTAGTTAATTTACATATGGAAAGTTGTTATAGTGTGTGTGTGTGTGTGTGTGTGTGTGCGTGTGTGTGCGTGTGTGCGTGTGTGCGTGTGCGCGTGTGTGTGTGTGTGTGTATGTGTGTCACTGTGTGTGTGTGTGTGTGACTTAGTGACTAGTATTATTAGTATTAGTAAATGTAAGTCAGTGGTACGTGTGTGTGTGTGTGTGTGTGTGTGTGTGTGTGTGTGTGTGTGTGTGTGTGTGTGTGTGTGTGTGTGTGTGTGTGTGTGTGTGTGTGTGTTTGTGCTGTCCTAGATGTATGACAATTGTTTATTTGTTTAATCTTTGTTGTTAATTGGGGAGAAATGTGTTTTTCTCTTTGTTCCATGAATGAAGGCTACAATACGGTGGACCCGGGATCCCCGAACCCACTCCCCCTGTTTCAGGCCCCCCGCCCCCCTGGAGTTTACCTCGAGGATGTGAAGACGAGAGCAGACATCTACAAATACCTGCGCCCCATTGATTTTTTTATGTTGTTTTTCACACACACACTAGTGGGACAGTTATGTAGTTATACTAATAGTTATGCAGAAACCGTAGGGCCTAGCAAACTGTCTATGTTTAGTTCTTGGTCAGATACATATCCTGATGAGTTTTATCGTTTTATGGGTCTTTTGATGTATATGAGTATTGTTCAGGCTCCAAACATAGATAGGTACTGGTGTGCTAAATCATTGTATAATGGGTTGTGGGCTAGGAGGTTTATGTCTAGGATGAGGTTCAAACAGCTAATGTGTTTTCTAAAAGTTTCTAACAACCGTACTGAAGATCCTGATGATAAACTTTCAAAAGCTAGATTTTTGATGGAGTTTATTAGGCGTAAATGTCAAAAATTATTTCAACCATTTCAAAATATCTGTATTGATGAGCGTATGGTTAGAAATAAGGGTAGATATAGCTTTAGACAGTATATTAGGGATAAGCCTACAAAGTGGGGGATAAAAGTATGGGTTTTAGCTGATTCAGAAACTGGGTACACTTATAATTTTGATGTATATTTAGGACGAAATACAGCTTCATCTGGGTTTGGGTTAGCATATGACGTTGTAATGAATTTAGTTCGTTCTCTTACGAACCAAGGCTACCATCTTTTTATTGATAAGTTTTATACTAGTGTTCAATTGTTGAAGGATTTAATTGGAAAGTGTATTAGGGCATGTGGGACAATCATAGCTAACAGAAAAGGTTTTCCCGAACAACTGAAAAATGTTACAGAGTTTGAGAAAAAGTCAAACAGGGGTGATATAAGGTGGGTAAGGGAGGGGGACATACTTTCTATGCAATGGAGAGACAACTGTTTCCTTTCTGTCGTCAATTCATACAGCTAAAAGATCAGGCTTTGTTCATCGCAGATCAAAAGTTCAGGGTCAGCTTAGGAAAATCAATGTTAGGCAACCAGACTTAGTCAAAGCATATAATGAAAATATGGGTGGGGTGGATAAAAGTGACCAGCTGATTAACAAATATAATGCGTTACGTAAAACTAAGTGGTGGAAGACACTTTTTTCACTTCATTGATATTGCTAGGGTAAATGCTTTTATTTTATTTCAAGATTTTAGAAAAAACCACCCCGACATTCCAGAATTGCAGAGACATAACAGATATAATCAGTTAGATTTTACTGAGGAATTAATTAGAGAACTTGTAGGTCTAGAAGAATATGCGCAAGTTCCAGAAGCATCTGTAAAGTATGTATTTACCAAACATCCTATTATTCCACAAACAAACAGAAGGTAGATTCAATTGTAAAAGATGTTATTTAGATTTTAACAAAGAACAAAAAACTGATGTGAAATGTCTGACATGTGGCTTTCATCTGTGTTTTGTTAGGGGTAGGAACTGTCTTCTCAGTTTCCATGGTTAGGTAGGGGGGGTGCAGGTATGAGACGTCAGTCTATTTTTAGTAACAATATTAATTCTATAATTAACACAGAAAACTGTGCAGTTTGGGATTATTTCATTATGTTTGCATAGTTTGAAGATTGCATGAATGTTTACTGTGTTAAATCTTTCTCATTCTGCAAAACAGAAAACCTGCTGTACTATGGTTGACGTTCGTCATTAGTGCTGATGAATCTGGATTTCAGTTGTGTCCAGAGATTTGAACACATGTGTTTGGACAGAATACAGTAAAAACTGTTTCAAATGATTAAAAACTGGTTATATTTAAAACTAAAATTCCAAATTATGGATCTGAGTTTAATGTATTGGGTTTCTTGGTCATTAAGAATTTCTGAATCACTACAAAGGCTAAAAATCTATTTTTAGCAACAGAAGTCAAAGGTCATCAAAGCAACAATTTTCCACATATATTCAAACAAATGCCATATTTTGAAAATGTGGTTTATTCTGAACAGAATGACATATTACACTTTAAATTTGGTCCATAACTATCCACTTTATAACCATTTTAAAAACAATTGTGACAAGTGATGACGAAACTGGAATTTCTGTTGTATATTTATTTAGAGCACTGTTCATGTATTGTTTTACAGAATGCAATCAAATTTGTATCAAAATATAGCAAAGTGATTATATTGTTAAATACATTTGAAACTGTGGAACTGAAGTCAATATCTTAGATTTTTTGTTCAGTGAGAATGTGCAAAATGTTGATTATTGTGTAAAAAATCTATTTTTAGAAACAGAGGTCAAAGGTCATCAAAGCAACAAATTTCGACATATATTCAAACAAATGCCATATTTTCAAAATATGTTTTATTCTGAACAAAATGACATATTACACTTTAAATTTGGTGCATTGCTGTTCATTCTATAAGCATTTTAATAGTGTAACATGGTAGCTGCTTTGAAAAGTTAAGAAAACCTTGAAACTGTTGAGAGTTAATAACAAGAATAGCCCAATTCAGCATGGTATCTAATTGGGTCCGGGGACTGAGTGGGTGATAACTTGGACATCTTATAGCTTACTTCAGGGTAGGTCATGGTCACCTTGACCTTGAGAGGACTAGCGTTTAGGATTCTATTAGTGCCGATGGCTGAGCGCTGCTCATGAACAGTCGTATGGTCCATTAATTGGGAAAACATTTAGTTAACATTTTACTGACCGTTTTTTCATGTCTTCGTTTTGTAAGTAGAGTATCTATCTTCTGGGTCAGTTTTTAGGGCAAAGATGTGTCGCATAATTCTGGCAATTTACCAAATAAAAGGATACATAGTTGGCGTACTTTCTAAGCAATAATGAATGGAGTTTCTGCTTCCAGTGCTTTCATCTAAAGAAAAGATTGTTCGTTTATGATTGTCAACAATTACTTTCTCTAGCTAGTCACGGTCTTCAAAGTCAGTTTTTCCAGTTTCAAAAAAGCTCTATCCGCTTAAAACAAATATGCAACAGGACACTCAAGGCCGCCCATAAACAGAATCCAAATCCGCATACATTTTCATCAACTCGTTTGCAAGTTTCCAACATGTAAAAGTGTATATATTAAGTCGCTATTTTGTCAGATCCATTTTTTACAGGCTCAGCTGCAAAAATGGCAGTATTGATGACGTTCCGAAAATGACGTCACTGATGACGTCATTTTCAAACTGTGCATGTTGAAAGCAGAATGGTTGAATTATAATGTGATATAATGTTTATGCATGTATGAACAAAAACAAGCGTGTGGCAACCTTTCAGAACATTATATATTGATGTACCCATGTATTTGCGTGCTTACCTTGACCTTGACCTTGAAACCAAGATGTGCACTTTGCACTATATAGTTCGTGTTTGCACTATATAGTTCACTATATAGCTTCTGAACCAGAGAATACAACCCCTTAATGTTTATGCATGTATGGACAAAAACAAGCGTGTGGTAACCTTTCAGAACATTATATATTGATGTACCCATGTATTTGCGTGCTTACCTTGACCTTGAAACCAAAATGTGCACTTTGCACTATATAGTTTGTGTTGCACTATGTAGTTCACTATATAGCTTCTGAACCAGAGAATACAACCCCTTCAAATTTTGTGTGCGGGTGTAATACCAAGAGTACAAGTCATTGGCGCATGAAAACAGGCAAAACAGACGTCAGGAAAAAACACTCCCCGAAGTCCTTTTTTAGTAGGAAATTAAAGCTCCCCTCACGCAGGAAAAAAGACTGCATCTACCAAAGAATTAGTCTGTGTATCCGTAAACTAGAAAGCACGGGACTACAGCAAACGTACACAAAATAAGACCAATAAAGCGTATATTATTACATTATTGAAATGTATTTGTTGCTTCCATAGTTGTTTGTATGTTTTAATTTACTAAATCCCGAAGCACACACACACATGCACGCACATGCGTGTGCAAACACACGCACGCATGCATAGACACAGATGAAGCTACAGGTGGACGTGTGTGTGTGTGTGTGTGTGTGTGTGTGTGTGTGTGTGTGTGTGTGTGTGTGTGTGTGTGTGTGTGTGTGTGTGTGTGTGTGTGTGTGTGTGTGTGTGAGAGAGAGAGAGAGAGAGAGAGAGAGAGAGAGAGAGAGAGAGAGAGAGAGAGAGAGAGAGAGAGAGAGAGATCTTCATGTGCAAGAAAGATAGATACGGAGAGAGATGGGGAGGGAGAGAAGGGCGGGAGAGAGAGAGAGAGAGAGAGAGAGAGAGAGAGAGAGAGAGAGAGAGAGAGAGAGAGAGAGAGAGAGAGAGAGAGAGAGAGAGACAGGCAGACAGGTAGACTGAAACAAACATACCAATCAAGACAAAACACACAAGCGATATAAAAGACAAAAGACAGACCGACAGACAGACAAACACGTCTTAACCATTTGTGTGTGTGCTTTTTTTCAGCAAAAAATGCAGTGAATACCATTTACATTGTACATTTTGCATTGTAACCGTTGTTGCAAGTTGAAATATGAAAACATTATTTACAGACATTCTTTTTTTATTTAAATTTGAAAATTGGCCGTTTTCGGACGCTTTTTTTGGGTGTGTGTGTATGTGAGTATGTGCGTGTGTGTGTATATGTGTGTGTGTGTGTGTGTGTGTGTGTGTGTGCGTGTGCGTGCGTGTGCGTGTGTGTGTGTGTGTGTGTGTGTGTGTGTGTGTTTGAGGTGGGGGGGGACGCAGTGAATACCCTTTATGCTGCACATTTTGCTTAGAAACAGTTCAGTTGCAACTTGAAATATGAACACATTCTGTACAGACATATTTCATTTATTAAATTTGAAATTTAACCGTTCTAGGCGGGTGTTTGTTTTGGGGGGCGGGAACAAAGTGAAGTGAATGCCCTTTAATTTGCACATTTTGCATAGACACAGTTGTTGCAACTTGAAATATGAAAATATTCTGTCGACACATCTTTTAATCATTGCAAGTTGATCGTTTTTTCCGTTTTTGACCGTGTGGGGGGTGAGGGTGGGGAGCAAGAAATGTAAATACCCTTTATATTGCACAGTTTGCATATAAACAGCTATTGCAACTTGAAATATGAATACATTCTGTGCATACATTTTTTATTTTTTAAAATTTGAAATTTGACCGTTTTAACGGTTTTGACCGTTTATTGGCGGGTAAAAATGCAGTGAATGCTCTTTATATTTTATTTTGCATAGAAACAGTTGTTGCAACTTGAAATATGAACACAATCTGTCCATACATTTTTTGTTAATTTACGTTTGAAATGTGAACGTTTTAACCATTTTGGCCGGAGTTTTTTTTTGAGGGGGCAAACGTGCAGTAAACAATGCAGTGCATTCCCTTTATTTTGCACATTTTATGTATAAACACTTGTTGCAACTAATTGAGATATGAACACATTCTGTCCAGATATTTTATTATAATATTTCGATTTGAAATGTGACAGTTTTAACCGTTTTAGGCCGTTTTTCTACAAACTATCACAGTGAATACCTTTTATATTGTACATGTTGCATAGAAACAGTTTGCTGCAACTTTATTTCAAATTTGAACAAAATCTGGCAAAAAACAAGAAAAACGTAAATGAATATAACGCAATCTATTTTACATAAATTTAAATAACTGCCAAACGGTTAATAATATCACCACCAAAGTTGTAGCAATCCTAGGCCATCATGACACTGACATTAGAACTTCCGGTTCCACTCGAAGTCGAGTGGCCGCATGCTTTTATTCTCCTGATTCTAGCCGTGCAATGAACGTTAAATCCCAAACTTCAAGTGTCTTTTCATGTGTGCTGTGTCAGAATAGAATTTGTGGTTTCGTTTATTGTGTTTAGTTTAGGTAAATAGGCCCAGAAAGTTCATTATCTCGATCCAGTTTTTCACCACGTGCGAGAATGCCGAGAAATCTAGTGGTAGAGGAAGTGTGGAGGGTGCCCAAAGAGTGGGTGGACTTTGGCGAGTGTATACCAAGACATCAGCCGCTCGGGTCGCCCTCCTCACCAAAGGAATAACACTTAGGGGGGTTCAAATCCAACCACGGGACTCCAACCCTTTCACCATCAAAGACAGCGAAGGAAATGAAAGGGAAGTACCCTCAGTAAAATTGATTATTTGGGGTCTCTCTTTCTCTGCCCCTGCAGATGCAGTAGCGGAGACATTGACCAAATTGGGTGTGACACTACGTTCCCTCATCATGGACGAGAAGGACAGAAAACCGAACGGTCAGCTTACGCCATGGAAAACGGGACGGAGGTTTGTGACATCGAACCTCCGTCAAAACCCCTCCCCAAAACGGTACAGATCGGGGTGTGTACCGCCACTCTCTAGCACAAAGGGCAAAACACACCCACGTGTTCGTGCTGCCTGGAAACTGGACATCACATCAGTAGCTGCAGCAGTGAAACGCCGCGCTGCCGTGCCTGCTACCAGTTTGGCCACAAACGGGGGGGGGATCCCCAGTGCTCCCTGCTCCCCCCTCTCCCCTTGCCCGTCCATCCCAACCTCCTACCCCTTCCGAGTCTCGATTGCCGACTATGACTACCAAATGGCTTTCCTTCCTATCTTCTACCCCTCCCCTCCCCGCCTCCTCCACCCCCTTTTCTCCCCATCTCTCTCTCTCTCTCTCTCTCTCTCTCTCTCTCTCTCTCTCTCTCTCTCTCTCTCTCTCTCTCTCTCTCTCTCTCTCTCTCTCTCTTTTTTCTCCTTTGTGTGTACCATGGAATCTCAAGCTTTGACTATGCATTGCCATGGATAAGCTACAAATTCTAACACTGAATGCACGTGGGCTCAAAAACAAGAAGAACAGGCACAGCATTTTTCAGCTTCTAAGAAAAGAAAAACACGATATTATCGCCCTTCAAGAAAACCACATTTCATCGAATAAAGAAGCCGAAAACTGGGAACTACAATGGGGAGGAAAACTGTTTTACTCACTTGGCACCAATCACAGCCTAGACCAACTGCTTTTAATCTCCAAACAAAAAGCGGAACATACACAGTGTGTTTTTAAAAGCGATCGCATTTTACTAATCAAAATATGCTCAGACAATAAAACAATCTTCATTGCCAACATATACGCACCACAGTCCGTCACTGATAAGATAAACTTTTTCACAGAAATCAGAAACACTCTCAGCACCCACACAGAACCCGACTCTTCACTTATTTTGTGTGGTGACTTTAATGCTGTCATGTGTAATGAAGCTGACATAATTTCAGGGGAAAACCATAATGTCAGAGAAGTAGAGGCTTTCACCCAGTTGGCCTCACACCTAGACCTTCACGACAGCCGGAGAATCCTGCACCCCACAGAAAAACAATACACATGGAGTCGTAATCACCCCTTCATAGCAAGACGCATCGACTATATTCTTGCATCAAGCAATCTACTGCTTATGTGGAGCAAATCCAGATAGTCTCTTTTCCACATTTTGACCATAGACCCGTGGCAATAACCTTAGCTTTCCACAATTACCAGAAAGGGCCATCATACTGGAAATTCAATAACAGCCTGCTAAAAGACCAGACATATGTAGATCAAATAAATACTGTTATAACTAACTTTGACCAAGAATATAACGATCTAAGTCAAGTGAGAACTCTGCAAAGTAAAAATCAGAGAACACTCAGTATCATATTGCCAAAACAAACAACGCCCAAAACGAGACAAGCTGAAAGATCTTCACAGAAAGCTGACAGCCATTGAGAGTCAATTAGCAGAAAACGCTGGTAACCACGCCCTCCAAACATAAATGATGAAACTTAAAACTGAACTAGAACTGCAGGCGCTTGCTAAGGCACAAGGGGCCCAGACAAGATCCCGAATCAAGTTCATAGAAGAAGGTGAAAAAAATACGGCCTACTTGTTTTGCTTAGAGAAAACAAATCATCAATTAATACAATTACACGTTTGCAAATTGACAGAGGAATTGTCACAGACCAATCAAGTGTTCGTAACGAGCAGGTCCGCTTCTATGCACAATTATACAGAAGAGAACAGGAAGACCATGAGATAAGTGAGACCTACATTACAGACTTCCTGGGACCTAACGCTTCAATCCCAATGTTAGATGAAGATGATTCGCAAACATGCGAAGAGCAGATGACTGAATCTGAAATAACAGAGGCCCTGAGGCAGCTCAAAAACGGATCAGCACCTGGATGTGACGGCCGCACTACCGAATTTTACAACTTTTTCTGGCGTCGATTAAAATCAATGGTCATTCAATCATTTCTCTACTCATTTGAAACAGGCCGCGTTTCTGAGACACAGCAGAAAGGCACAATTATTTTGATGCATAAAGAAACAAATCTTCCTATGGACCAGTTAACCCATTGGCGCCCTATCACTCTACTCAACACAGACTATGGACCAGTTAACCCATTGGCGCCCTATCACTCTACTCAACACAGACTATGGACCAGTTAACCCATTGGCGCCCTATCACTCTACTCAACACAGACTATGGACCAGTTAACCCATTGGCGCCCTATCACTCTACTCAACACAGACTATGGACCAGTTAACCCATTGGCGCCCTATCACTCTACTCAACACAGACTATGGACCAGTTAACCCATTGGCGCCCTATCACTCTACTCAACACAGACTATGGACCAGTTAACCCATTGGCGCCCTATCACTCTACTCAACACAGACTATGGACCAGTTAACCCATTGGCGCCCTATCACTCTACTCAACACAGACTATGGACCAGTTAACCCATTGGCGCCCTATCACTCTACTCAACACAGACTATGGACCAGTTAACCCATTGGCGCCCTATCACTCTACTCAACACAGACTATGGACCAGTTAACCCATTGGCGCCCTATCACTCTACTCAACACAGACTATGGACCAGTTAACCCATTGGCGCCCTATCACTCTACTCAACACAGACTATGGACCAGTTAACCCATTGGCGCCCTATCACTCTACTCAACACAGACTATGGACCAGTTAACCCATTGGCGCCCTATCACTCTACTCAACACAGACTATGGACCAGTTAACCCATTGGCGCCCTATCACTCTACTCAACACAGACTATGGACCAGTTAACCCATTGGCGCCCTATCACTCTACTCAACACAGACTATAACATTGTAGCAAAATGTTTTACAAGCAGACAATTTAGTGTAAGACAAACAAATATCAAAAGACCAGTGTGGGTTTATGAAAGGACGTAATATAGCAACAATTATTCGTACCATAGACGATACAATAAACTTTTTGGATGTTGAAAATCTACCTGGTGTTATGGTTGGAATAGACTTTACAAAAGCCTTCGATACGATCTCAAAGTCGTTTATAAATGATACCTTGAAGCACTATGGCTTTTGTCGCAACTTTCAACGATGGATAAAGACCATTCTAGCCCAATCCAAAAGTTCAATCAATCACTTTGGCTGGATATCTGAACCATTCGAGGTAGAAAGAGGTATTCGCCAAGGAGGTCCCTTGTCTCCTCTGTTATTCATTTTAGCTGCAGAAATATGTGCCATAAAAATTATAGACAGTCCAGAAATAAAAGGCATTACTATTCCTTCTATGAGAAACGACTATGAAAGGCCAAAAGCAATAAAGATTCAACAGTTTGCGGATGACATTACTCTACTCCTAAAAGATAAAGAAGATATAGCAGCTGCTCTCAAAGTCTTCCAAAGCTTTGGCAGGATTTCAGGACTGCAAATAAATGAACAGAAAACAGAAGCTATGTGGCTTGGAAGAGAAAAACACAATGAAAACAAGTACTTTGGTTTAAAATGGGTAAAGCTACTGAAAATCCGGGGAATACACTTTAGAAGTGATATGAGAGCAGGTAGTATCGACAATAACTGGTCCACCAAAACAGACAATATGAGATGAAAAATACAACAATGGTCACGGAGAAATTTGACTATTTACGGGAAAATTCTTGTTGTTAAATCACTACTCATTTCCCAGTTTACGTATGTTATGCAATCAGTTGGTATTCCAGAAGAAATATTGAAAGAAATTAATAAAGACCTGTTCAAATTTATATGGAAACAGAAATACAACAATAAAAAGGCCTTTGAAAAAGTAAAAAAGAAGTGTAGTTACCCAACAAACCCAACATGGTGGACTTGGCATGATAGACATAAAAGAGCTCCAAGAAGCCCTATTACTGACATGGATCCCAAAACTGCTCAATGAAAACTCGGCCAGTGGCTGGAAACTATACCCAGCCTATATTCTACAAAAAATAGGAAAAGACTTGGAAATACAGTGGTCGCCGCTTTATAAAGCCATTTTGGGACCGACGAAAAATGGCTTTAATAAGCGGCGGATTTAATACCAACGGTCCAGGATTACGTCATTTTCGAACATTTTTTTTTTTGGTTCTCTTTTGTTTACGTCAGTCACACTTTCACACTTTCTTTCGTCATTTACACTTGCTTGAATCTAAACACAACTTCACAAGGCCTCTCAAACGATGTTGAACTTTTGTTATGGTTTTTATTGACTGACATTCTTTTCTAAATTCAATTACTTCGTGATACACGTGAGCGTGCACATAAATATGTCTTGAGTGACACAAGTGACATATTTTCACGCCAAAAAAAAAGAAAATAAAAGAAAAAAGAACAAAATCGTGTGAATTTTAGTCACAAACTATGTGATTTCTCTGAGAAAAGTGGCTTTAATAAGCGGCGGGGTGGTTTTATTAAGCGGCTTTTTTTAATACATAACATATAGTGAAACATCCGGACCGTAAGAAATCGGCTTTAATAAGCGGCTGGCTATATTAACCGCGGTTTTATAAAGCGGCGACCACTGTACTCAGTACAAACTTATCACCAAAGCGTATTAGTCAAGTTTTGAAACAACGAGGTCCCTTTTGGCAGCGGGTCCTGCAATCCTGGGCAACTGTACGTCACAAAGCAAACCTCAACGACGACCAGAACCTCTATCTAAATTCAGCTTTGTGGCATAACCAAAACTTTCAATATCAAGGCCAGTGTCTGATTATGAAAGACTGGATTAATAATAAGATGTACACTATTCAGGACATTATCGACGAGACAGGTCAGCTTTTGTCATTCGACCAAATTCAAGGAAAAGTAGGAAGAGCTGCACACAGGATTTTAGAATAC
Organism: Phymorhynchus buccinoides; assembly: GCA_017654935.2. Lineage (NCBI taxonomy): Eukaryota > Metazoa > Mollusca > Gastropoda > Neogastropoda > Raphitomidae > Phymorhynchus > Phymorhynchus buccinoides. Next base: position 1,013,915 of record JAGGCT020004113.1, read on the forward strand.
AATGCCATTAGATGTGCATTCCGTTCAGCAGAAACAAAAAACAGACTTCGACTGTATGAAAACAACGATGTTAACCCTCTCAACATTACTTTAATCGGTCGCCCGCTCCAAACTCTGAAATGCAAGGATTTCCGAAAGATTATAGCAACAGAATCACAACCCTGCGCAATCAACTTTTAGAAGAGGAAATTGGGCATAGAGATAACGAAGCATCATTGGACCGCCACCTTTGACAGCACCAAAGAAACTAGACAGAGTACTGCAATGGAAAATTCTACATAACATTTATCCAACAAACATTCTTCTCAATAAATTGGGCCTGACTAACTCGAACAAATGGAACGTTTGCCAGACAGATGAAATAGACTTTTTTGAACACTTCTTCTTCCACTGCCCTAAGATACACCCCATCTGGGAGCTGGTAGAAAAAGAAATTCAGGAAACTCAATCAGAATAACAATGCCAGTCGCCCTCCTAGGTTTCAGCGACAACAGTGTGTCTAACAGGGACAAAACAATTATTAACTTTGTAATAATAGTGGCAAAAATGTGCATAAGTAAATATAGGTATGGAGATAGATATCAACCTACTCTTTTACTAGAAAAAGAACTTAATCTCAGAAGAAAAGGCCTCAACTTCTGAATAGGCCTAAACCAGACTACCTCTAAAACACCCCCCACCCCCATACACAGACGTGAACTAGCGCACGACACACGCGCGAAGCCTATCTCCAGACTCAGCAACATAAGATAATCAGCGAGACGAAGAGAGCCAACCCGAGCATGACGAATATGAAGCCAACCTACAACGAGAGAGAGAGAGAGAGAGAGAGAGAGAGGGGGGGGGGGGGAGAGAGAGAGAGAGAGAGAGAGAGAGAGAGAGAGAGAGAGAGAGAGAGAGAGAGAGAGAGATTGAGTTTTTAGATCAAAAGATTTGTATTAGCATACATATTTGACCTAATGCATGAAAACGTACTTTTTGCATGTGCTTGGATATGGTGCACAAAATAAAAGCAGAACAAAAAAAGAGGAAAACTAAATAAATCGAGAGATGATGAGAAAACAAGGGGACTCTAATTTAATAAATTCAATTTGCATGGCAAGAGAGAGAGAATGTAACAAGCTGTAAGTCTACACCCCCTTCGCCCGCAGCGTTATTTCGCCGACTGCGTCAAAATTCCACCTACTCCAACCAGCCAATGATGCTGACCCACCGCTTTTCTGCGACTGTGAAGTGGCCGTACCGCCGCTCAACTGAACGATCCCGCAGGCTAGGCCTATAGGCCTAGCATGCAGCCACAGAACCAAGCCATCGTCAAGCGAACAATGCCAACTCTGCCTGCAGCCAACACACAGCGACAAGAAAAGGAGCCTAGCCTAGCTGCTCTACCAAAGACTAGGCCTACTGGGATGAAACAAGACAAGAAAGAAACATGGGCCTACAAGTGAAAAGAGCATGAGAGTGAGAGTGTGGGACTGTGAGTCTAATCTTGCTAGGGCCACTAGATTAATACATGCATAAACCATGTCCATGTGTAAACGAATTTAAAAACAAACATTATGAGAGATTCCCCAATTCTGCTCCTTATCACGGGAAGTAGAAAAGCAGTCGAAACTCTGATCTCGATTAAAAAATCAAACAACCAAAAACAAAAAAAAGACACCAACATTATCCATAGGCTATTTATTATTTTTCTTCTGGGTTTTCCTAGTTCTTGAGCCAATGAAAAGGTCATGGTACCCCGGTCGAGCACTTTCGGTTCGAACTTCTGGTCATTTTTCATAACAGATGTCCTGCACATGTACTACTTACAACGTAACTAATATATGAACGCATTGTGTTATACCGTAACGGAGTTATTCAATATTGAAAGTTATCCGTTTCAGCCGTTTCTTTAGCCGTTATATTAGCTGCAGAGCGAATTAAGCTTAACTATTGATTGATTTTGTATGCCCTTGATGTCCTCTAACTACACACCAAAACGCTAACGCTAAGCAGTATGATCATTTGCAGAATATTTCCCCTAACTCCTCCGACTAATGACTTTGACCCGAACGAACGCACCAAATTAGAAATCAGAACTGAGGTCACCATGAGAGCGGGGCATGCAAGGCCAGAGAATGTTAAACATTTTTTTAATTTTAGATGATAGACTACGCGACAGGGCCTAGGGCTGTACCCTGCACTTTCTTTTATAATTATAGCCCGGCATTAAACAGTCCCGAGAACTACAAACACCTGCAGTGTTGGTCATGAAATTAGAGCAACACTCTCAAAATCGCATCCGTTAAGCGGATGAAGCTCGACTGCGTGGTTTCAGTCTTCCCATTGAGCCCATAGCCACTCACTCTGGGTGGGAGTTGGCGCACGACTGAACAAACTCTCACCTCTGATGCGATTTCAATGTGAGACGTCCCAGCCACTAGTCCACGACTTTAACACGGCGGCTGATAAATCGAGTAATAATGTTCATTGAATGTATGAGCTTTGAAAAAGGAAGAGAGCATTTGATGTTTTGAACCGACCGAGATTTTGGTAACCTGATCAGGCGCAAATACAAAATCAATGTGGCAATGGCATGAAAGAAAACGAAAACTGGTAAGAACATATTAAGACACCAATCACTTTCTTAGAATTCAATAGTCTAAAATGCGTTATTCATAATGATACAATTGCTGCTACTACTACTACTACTACTACTACTACTACTACTACTACTACTACTACTACTACTACTGCTACTACTACTACTACTACTGTACTGCGTTATTCATAATGATACTACTACTACTACTACTACTACTACTACTACTACTACTACTACTACTACTACTACTACTACTACTACTACTACTACTACTACTACTACTACTACTACTACTACAAAAACCTTTAAAAAAAAAGCTCATAAAAGCTCAGAACTTGGTGTTATTCATGAGCGTGCTCGCATGCGCGCAGACATGTAGGTGTGACTTTAAACAAATATATACCAACTATCACCTGTCAAGAATGTTGGGATGAAAATGTATCCATTGAACAAACTTTTCTTCGCTTGCTTTTTTCCGTTTCTCCAGCAGAGTGTTGAGTGTGTACATGAAAGGGTTGACAGCCGAGTTTAAAGGCAAAACGAAGACTGCAAGAGCCATGTTCACTTCTCCAGGTACAGGGGTTCCTGTGGAAGCCAATATCCCACACACACCAATGGGAAACCAGCACAGGAAATCAGTTAAAGCAACAGTGATTAACCGCCCGGCTATAGCCATGTCTTTAGATTGTTTTGTGGTGTCAGTTTTCAGTGCATTCTTTTGAATGGTCATGTAGATGAATCCTTGACCAGCTGATATAAACAAAAACAGAACAAAGTTAAGGACAATCATAATGCTGAATGAATATAATTTTCCTTCAAAATATCTTCGTGTTACTGGCAGTGGGATGCAAAGTCCGGTCTGACTGTAAAACTGCCAGTGTTGCGTTACGGGAAGTAAAGGCAACAAAGTTAGAAACCAGCCCACAAACCAAGTGAGGACACAGGCCACAGCTGCTGACATTCTGTCAAACCTCAGCGTGCTGAAGGGAAAGTGAAGCACGACAAATCGATCAAGTGTGATGAGCCAAATGATCAGTGCTGATACTTCGTTGGACAACAGACACAGAAGACCAGCCATCTTGCAAGTCACACTTCCTTTCCAGGTATCGTCATAATGCAGATATCTGCCACGAAACTGCTCATCAGCCCCTCCAATGATAGTGATGTAGACCCCCATCAGAAAGTCAGCCATGGCCAGGTTGGTGACAAACACATTGAACCCAGTCATGGACTTCACGTTTCGTGCGAAAACACGAGCACAGAAGCAGAAGGCGTTACCAGTCAGAGAAAGACAAGAGACCAGCCACAGAAACGTCCTGTACGTCCATGACTGCAGTAGATCTTCACACGACGATATTTCATCTTTTACAGCTTCACAGGACAGGTCATCTGCCTGGTCAGGGAGAATCTCATTGCAGCAAAGTTTGTAGTTGTCTGTGGTTATTTTACGTAGAAGGGAAAGGTCTTTAAACACGTCAATAGGAAACGTTTTCACAGCACTACCATCCATGTACAATTCTCTAAGTTTGGATGTTGTTCGGAAACCGTAACGGCTGATTGTATGAACAGTCGTGAATGATAAGTTTAATACCTGCAAGTTAGCAAAGTGTGCTAAAACTATGGTGTCCAATATGGTCAGTTGTGTGTGTGAAAGATCTAATGCTCTGAGAGAATCGTGTTGGAAAGAAGATAGAAAACCAGAACTTAAAGAGGCAATGGGGTTTTTAGACAGAGATATTTCTTGAAGACTGATTGATTTATGAAAAGAAGACATGTTGACAAAGTGTAATTTATTCTCAGTGAGGTCGAAGAACTTTAAATTAGGCCAATCTAGCTCAGGCAGAGAAGTCAAAGAGCACTGCGCCAGAACCAGATGAACCAGGTAGTGGTTGTCCTTCACATCAGAAAGACTCATTCCTGACCCCGTGGCGTCCAGAGAACGGAGCTGAGGGAACAGTGCTGCAGAGAACACTTGGTGGCACAGAAATGTGTGACCCTGGCAGAAACAGCCTGGAGGACAGGTCACGTCACACGCCAGTTCATCGTCACGCATTGGACAGTGAGGCCAGTCATCACACAGCTGGTCACTGTGGACACACGTGGTGGACTGTCGACACCTGAAAAATCCTGGACAAGTCATGTCCCCGCACTCTTCTTCATCCTGGTGGTCCATGCAGTCATACATGTGGTTACACCGTGTGTACACTGGAAGACAGTCATTGAACTGGCCAGGACAGCGGTAGTGACTGTCTGGACACGATTCGTTCCATTCCATTGGGATGGAAACAAACTCCAGGACGCCATCAAAATTGATCAAAGCAGGAGATGGAAAATGTGTTTGTTTTATAATAACACTATCCCTGAAGTCAGGGCATTGTGTTTCATCCGATTTATCCGGACAATTAGTCCTGTGATCACACACTTTAATGTAGGACACGCACTGACCAGTAGTGCATGTAAACTGGTGATGACAGGCAGGGTGTTGACAGAAGGCTTCATCACTGTTGTCCAGACAGTCACTGGTGGCATCACACAGAACAGTGTAGGGTATTGTGTGTTCTGGGCATGGAAACGTGGGGACGACAATGACATGATCATCTTTCACAGAGACTTTTGTATTGGATGATAAACCAAACTGTGCACAGTGGGCAGTTTGTTTATCGTGACACCCTGTAGTTTGGGTCGATCCGTAAATAAGAAACGTGTATGTCACGTGACCATCTTCGCTTACTTTGATCGAATGGCGCCCCGTTGATGACCAGTTTGATGCAGTGGTCATGACAATTTTCTGCTGATGAATTACGTTCTGTTTGGTCTGGTTCTTCCTGACTTCACAAATGGCGCCCAAAAAGGGCCAATTCCACGAACAGCCAGTACCAGTAAGTGTGTAAATAAGACTACTTGTTGTATAATAACAACATGCTCCAAAATTTCCTGACATGCTCCAAACCTTCTCAGTGTGATGGGCAACAGTCCGATCTTCATAGATCAAACTGTATGCATACATAGTAGGTAATGATCTGTCATGGGAATATAGACCAACCCATAAGTCCTCAATCCTATTTATTTCTACTTTGACGGTGTGGTGAAGGGCACGGTACCACCCAAACACATGTCGCGGAGCCCTCAATATACCCCCAACAGTGGAGCAATACTCGTTGGCTCTTTTTTTGTTTTCTGTGTGGTTGCTGGCAAAGTCAATGAGAGTTTCCATAACCTTGTAACAGTTACCGCCTAAAGCGACCAAACCTTGGCACTGGGCACTGCTGAAGTGACAGTGTTCTGATTCATCCCGTCCATCTTCACATTCTGTCTTCAGGTTGCAGGCTAAGTGGTGCTGATATCTGGAGTAGTGACCCATAGAACAGTTCCAGACACCAGTGGATAACATCCCGGGGAGCTCACTCTGGTTAAAAAAGGAGAAAAGCAGACGAAAACACGAGGCTTTGGCGCCATCGTAATTGTACACCGTAACCTCAATGCTGAGTATTGTAGTGTTATAAATATGAGCAGCTTCTAACTTATATTTTGATTGATAATGCCATTTACCTGCCCCATGAAACACACTTCTTAATACTTCATGTTTGTCGTCAGTGTTTTTGCCTGGCCGATGGCTACATGGCCTTTCGTGAGTATATAAGATTAAACTTTTAGGGCAAGTCCACAAAACCTCATGCTTTTGGTAACTGATCATGACGAACTTGTTTTGGGGAACACAGATGGAAATCACTGTAGGATTAGAGGGAAAGTCCTCATCATATAAAGTAATGTTGGGGTTCAGTGTGATATAGCCAGCATGTAGGGACGTCATCACGACTGAGAAATTTGATGATTCAAAGTCTGTGTTCTCTGTGATGAAAAGGTGACCATTTAAACAAAAAGAAACTGTATCCAATAAGTAATGATAATAATAATATAATAATAGCAATAATAATGATAATAATAATAATAATAATAATAATAATAATAATAATAATAATAATAATAATAATAATAATAATAATAATAATAATAATAATAATTAGATGGCTTATGTTTGTCTTTAAGACAAACATGACAGGATTCTCCCCTCCATCAACCATCTTTTCATCATTTTCAATCAATTATCTCAGCTGCTATTTTTCGTCATTCTACTCTCTACTCTCTCTCTCTCTCTCTCTCTCTCTCTCTCTCTCTCTCTCTCTCTCTCTCTCTCTCTCTCTCTCTCTCTCTCTCTCTCTCTCTCTCTCTCTCTCTCTCTCTCTCTCTCTCTCTCTCTCTCTCTCTCTCTCTCTCTCTCTCTCTCTCTCTCTCTCTCTCTCTTTCTGTGGCCTACCGCAATGTCATAAACTACTAGACGTCACAGCTTGCCTCAAGACACCAATGACGTCAGCGTCACTTTGCGTCAGTGTAAGAACTCTCTCTCTCTCTCTCTCTCTCTCTCTCTCTCTCTCTCTCTCTCTCTCTCTCTCTCTCTCTCTCTCTCTCTCTCTCTCTCTCTCTCTCTCTCTCTCTCTCTCTCTCTCTCTCTCTCTCTCTCTCTCTGTTTTCTTTCTCTCTCTCTCTCTCTCTCTCTCTCTCTCTCTCTCTCTCTCTCTCTCTCTCTCTCTCTCTCTCTCTCTCTCTCTCTCTCTCTCTCTCTCTCTCTCTCTCTCTCTCTCTCAGTCCCTGTCTCTCTCATTGGAAACCTACCTGCTATACTCAAAATATCATATGCATTTTGTAAAAGGGTTGATACTTCTGGCTTCATATCGGAAGTGTTGCAATGATACTCCTTGATAAACAGTGAAAATATGAATACATTCCATGAAGCCATTTTCGAGTTATTCAAGATTGAATATTGGCCGAATTTGGCAATTTTCGGCCATATTTTGGCCACATTTTGGCCAATCAGTGTAATATTTAAATTCCACATAAGAATGTTGTCCTTCAAATATTATGCAAATTTCAGCAGAATCGGTTGAACAATTTAACAAAAAAAATTTTTTTATGGGAAAACAGTGAAAGTGACACAAACAAATTTACATAAATTTGAATAACTTCAGCAAATAACTATTTAACATATCATCACCAAACTCCTTTCCAACCTGGGCCAACATAAGGGCTACCATAACCAGTAGTTAGGTTTGTGACGTCTCTTCCGGTTTTGGCTATTCCGTGAACCAAATGAAAGCTACATGATCCTAGCTGGAGCACTTCCGATTCGAATTTCCGGTTCGGTTTTATAACGGGAATGTTGGAAATCTATTTTCAAGTAAATGTTGAAAATATGAACGAGTTCCATTCAGTCGTTTTTGAAATATTCAAGATTGAAATTGAGCCGATTTCGCGGTTTTTCTGCCATATTTTGCCGAAATTTTGGCGGAATCATTTAATATTTCAAATTGCACATGCCCATATAGTCCAGTCTAATTAGGTATTGGGGTAAAGAAAAATGTGATAGTTTTCATTTTTGGCACATAAATAGAAGAAGGGCCAGTCTTTAACCCCTGAAAGTTCCAAAAAAATCCAATGTCAGCAACGTAGTAATCTAAGGCATTCCTTTTAGGCACTTCCGCTATGAAACTCGAAGTAAGATATTTATGGTGTATGGATGGATTGTTTAATGCCTTTCAATTTCTAACAAAAACTGGTGCATGAATCACTTACAATCAGAAGTAATTACATTTTTCATAATAATAATACCTCTTTCAAACAGAAGAATAATCATATTGGAAATACCAGTCATACCAGTGCTGACGTCAAAACGGAAAGGGTTAATTTTGGTCTGAAAACAAACATCAACTATTAACCGCACAAAAAATCACAATCGATCTTCCAAAGCATCTGCCACAGTAACTTAATTGTGGAATGCAACTGCCACATGTCTAGAGATTACAGAGGAACATACGCTTGTATGCTTTCCAGAAGTCAGCCACATATTGCAGTCAGAGTCGTAACGGCATATCTTCAGTGACAACCAAGAACCTGTCATTTCTCAAGTCAATCTTCCAAAAAAGCATCCAGATCCAGTGCATTGTTGCATGAGAGTCCCATGCAATTGCAGTTGGGGGAACAAGGCCTGCCTGCACGTCGGCAGCTGCAGCCATGTTTGCAGCCAACCTTGCAGTTGCATGACACGATACGCAACACTTTCTCCGGTGCTGAAGGCAGATCAGTTGACACTGGCAACAGTGACCCATTGGACAGAATCCATCCCCATTTGGTTGGATCAATGTTGTTGTCCACCCACTGCTGAACTTGGCAGTAAGTCCTGAAGGAATACTGACGAGCAGCAGCACTGGTTGGTGGCAGGCTTGCCATTTGGAAAACCCTGTGTGTTGACATTTTCGCATTCTTCTTCTTGAACGCAGAGACTCTGAAATCATCCAGACTGTGGAAACTGGAGGCACCATACAGAGCCAGCAAAAAGTCTTCGCCAGCTTTGGCAATTTCCTCTGCATCAGCTTCTGGGTTGTTGAAGACTGCCACAGTCTGTGCCAGTTGGTCATTTGATTTGAGCGCTTTGTAGCCCTTTTTCTTTCCTTGTTGGTATGGCGCTGATGTTGTGTCGCAGCCTGTTGCAGCATGAAGAAACAATAAGTTGTTCTTCATGTTTCCAAGAGCCTTCTGAATGGCAGACACATTGAAGACATTCTGGGGGACTTTGCCATGCCCAGGGTTGATCTGACAGATGCTGCAATCAGGAGGTGCTCTGGCCACGAGGATCACAAGGAGGTCAGTGTCAGTTCCTATCACTACCACTGACTGGCTCTCTGTTGCATGATGGAGGGCTGTGGACACAATCAGTGTGTCTGCATCTCCAACTGCTTGTTTCACATGAACGCCAGCAGCTCGAAGATCTTCACTGAGATTTTGTATGAGTCCATGCTTGTTGTGTCGATTGCCAAGGAAGTCAGCCTGACACACAGTAGCTTTGATATTACCAGCTTTGCTTTGCTGCTCGTCTCCTCTGCTCTTCTGACTTTGTAGATGGTAGGCCAGAATAATCATCAACAACTACAATTGCAGCTCTTCCATAGCGAGTTGTAATGTGCCTCACATACATCTGACAGATTTCTGCGTATGTCGCTGGGCACGGCCATACAACACTGAAGAAGATGACCTACATCAATGACATAAACTGGGCCTTGAGGCTCTCAGCAGGCTCAGGTGGAAGAAGTGATGAGAGAAGTGATGCTAATGCAGCTTTTGTGGGTCGTCTCGTTGAAGTGTCATCAAAGAGAGATGGTGGTCGGGGTGCAAGCTCATACTTCAAGTATGTTGCTAAATATGTGCCTGGGTCCAGAATTGAAAGGATTCGATTCAGTATCTGCTGTGGTTGAACGACCACTTCTTTCTTTCGGATTTTGACAGTGTTGTTCATTGGGGCAAGGGATTTGACTCTGTTCTTGCGCTTTCGCTTTACCTCAGCAAAGGTTTTGCTGATCATGTCCTCTTGAGAGCCAATTCCCACACTGAATGCATTGTCACAGTTGACAGAATCATCAGCGATCACTCCTGTTGACAAACTGACCAACATACTGGCGGGCCTGGCTTCAAAAGGCGAATGAGATGCAAACCATTGGATGAAGCAGTCCACGTCCTCATTGTCTTTGGCTTGTCTTGAGGGTCGAAGCTCTTTGTGTTGCTCTGACGTTTCATGAACAACGCATGCAAAGTCATCGAGGCTGTTACAGAGCGCAACTGTCAATGGTAGTGCTTTTACCATCAAGCAAGGGTGCTGTCAGATATCCCTCGTCCTCCAGTGAGTCCTCCAGATGCTTTCATGGCCCTCGTCAGCACCTGCTCTATTGTCATGTCAGACCACACTCCACCCCATAGTTTGTCTGTGCGGCAGATTGTAAAGTAGCCTGACTCAACAAACAAGCCTTGGACCTCTTGACTGAGTTCTTCCATCTGCTGCACGTACAGGTGAGCGGACTTGGAATAGGAAAGATGTTCTGCAGCATGAAGATAGGGAAGCATCTGTTTGATGCTGTAGAGATGAAGATGCCAGTCTCCTGTTCGCTCTGCATGGACGAACAGTCTCATAATCTGCTCGAGCTCAAAGTACTGAATTCACAGTTTAGAAAGTCAGAAAGTCAGTGAGCTAGTGCGAGAGAGTAACTTGTTTTTTTTCTTATATATTTTTGAAAGAATATATATTACGGGCAGTCATTGTCATCCTGCCTTTATTTGTTCAGGGTCGTATTGTTGTGGCTGGTGAATGAGAGAGTGATGGATAGAACACGCTGTTTGAATGATTAATGTTTGTATTGTGTTTCTTATAAAAACACTCTGACCACACCCATATCCTTGACACTGGTGACCCCTTTGTTTCTCTCAAAATGACCAGTAGTGAGGGATATCATGTGTGATTAGAATATTAGTAAATTAACTTTGTGAGTTTTGCCATTTCTTGTGTACTAATGCTGGTGTTTTTCTGTTTTAGGAGACTGGTTCTTTTACCCTCTCCAGTGTAAGGGTGTGTTCTCTGTGTATTCTTTGAGAACTCGAGGGCCTAGATACTCTTGTCTTCCTGTGGGGGTATGTTTTGTTGAATATCTCTTTTTCAGTTTCCCTGCTCTGCTTTCCTGTTTTTCAGTTGCTGGCTTTGGCATTTTTCTAGGAATTCTTTCTAGTGTGAATGGACAATTTCAGCCCTTTTTAATTATTTAGTTCATTTATAAGATTTTTCTTTTTGGCATTTTTTTCTATTTCATAGTAATATTATTTGATACTGTTGAGAAATCTGTGGAAAAGGTGGATTTAACTCCGGCTGATTCAGTTCCTAAAAAATGGATTCTTCTTTAGTTCTTGAAGATGAAGATAAAGAGTTTTTGATTTTTGTAAATAGAGGTAAGAAACTTGGTCTTGATGGATAAAAGCTCCAGGAGTATGTTGATAGATGTTTTGAGACAAAGGAGAGACAATTGGAGAAAGAAAGACTCGATTTGAAGAAGGAAGAGGCTAAAAGGAAGAGGCTAAAAAGGAATTAGAGGAAGAGAATAAGAGATAATTGGAGTTGCAGAACATAGCTGCTCAAGAAGAAATTGAAAGACCGACTCAGAAGGCTCAGGAATAAACTAAGAAACAAAAGGAGAAGTTGGATACGGAAGAGGAAACAAAGAGGCAGCATGATAAGATGCAATGTCAACTTGAAAAGGAAAGGGAAGAATTTAGAAGAGCTCAGATAACCATAGAGGCTAAAGCTATGTTAAAAGAACCTAGTTCTGATGCCTCATTTTAAGGAAAAGACGGACGACATTGATTCGTACATTTACAGTTTTGAGGCACAAGCTAAAGCTCTAGGATGGAATAAGGATCATTGTGGCATGTATTTGTCAGCTTTGTTGGAAGGTCCTGCTCTTACTCTGTACCATAGTTTGTGTGAGAAAGGATCTGTTGTGAAGTATGATGTCTTGATTCAGGCTTTGCTGAAGAAATGTCAGTGCATTCCTGAATGGTTTCGTAAGTGTTTCATGGATTCTTGAGAGTGTTTCTCCAGAAGTTGCTACTTTCATTTTAGAGAAGGGTGTCATTTGATTTGATGAAATGGTTAAGACTGCATCAGCCTATTGTATAGCTCATCCTAACAAACGTTTGGCTAAAAAAAAGTCAATCAACTATCTTTTTGCAGGTGTTGGCTACGCTCAGTTCCAGTCTGCATGTGGACAGTGTTCGCCTACCAAGTATAACTACTCGAATAGGGGAGGTTATTCTTACTCTGATTTCAGGCAGCAGCCCAGTTTTATGAACAGGCGAGGGCGTAGTCAGCACAGCAGCTACCAGACCGTTCTGACACTTCTCATTCTGTGCGTGGAGGTGGTCAAGGCAACTACCATGGTGGCGTTTAATGGACCTATAGTGTATGAATGTGAATACAGGAGTGATGTCCCTTGCCCATACTGCACACTCAAGTAGTACATTTATACACTTTTGAGCAACTGTGTTTGCATTTATGCTTTGCCGAGATCTTAAGCTAGTTTGATCAGGTCTACACAAAGAAATCACAATCTTCTGGGCCGCATTTTCATGGGCTACCCACAAAGAAACCTGTTTAAAACAAATATTTTGGCTCATGACCTAGCGGTGCTGAAGTCATTAAATTGATGTATTTATTGCAATGAATTAATCATTCTCCAAACGATATATTCAAACAGGACAGGTTGTCTCCTTTGTATCACTAAACATTTAAAGTAGCTACAGCTCTCTATTAGCACACAACAATCAAATGACCCATGGTCACTTTGTCCCTAATTTCGGCTCACCCAGTGCCTTGCATCACGTCAGTATTTTCCTCTTCCTTCAAACCGTTGATAATAATTATATGCGTTGGCTAGATCAATGCCCAAATGTTTTTAATAAACTATTTGATTGCGCTTGGCTGCATTTTACTGCTCTATAATCACAAATGTACAAAATGTTCTTCAACATTGCCCATTCCACAATGTTTCCAGACAAGAAATGTGGCCAGACCCAACACCACTGAGGGAAAAGCTGCACGGAAACCTGACTAATCTCCAGGCGACTGCTGCATTCGTGCAGGCTGCTGGCATCTCCATCTGATGTGATCAACGAAGAAGGAGAAGACTGCTCTATGATCACATTGCTTTTGGCTGCAACCTTTTTTTCTCAATATGGTTTCAATATGGTTGACTACAGTGAGCAACTTTGGGTGTCTTTTGGGTGGATTTCACAAACTGAGATGATCTCTCTCGGATAAACATTCCGATAGCTAATGAATCCTTATCCGAGAGAGATAATCTCAGTTTGTGAAATCAACCCAAAAGACACACAAATTATCATTTAGACAGATATATATTTAAAAATAACTTTTAAAGTTACATACGCAAACTGTCATTTTCAATTACACAAACGATTATGCATTTCTTAGGAGCAAGATGACTTATTTTACACGTAACAATGATTTATATTTTATCACAAACCACTCATCTGGTGACAATGTATAATGTTTGAATTACACTCTTGGGCTTTCACTGTGCTTAGGTGATAGGCGAGTGTGTTTGCGTGCTCAAATAATGTTGTTATCTATTTGAAAAGTCCTTTCTGTCTCTGCTTATTCCTTGTAACTCTTGATCAGAAGTTCGCTCTATTTCTTTGATTTTTATTCTCTCTCTCTCTCTCTCTCTCTCTCTCTCTCTCTCTCTCTCTCTCTCTCTCTCTCTCTCTCTCTCTCTCTCTCTCTCTCTCTCTCTCTCTCTCTCTCTCTCTCTCTCTCTCTCTCAGGTACTGATCAGAGATTTTGCACACACAGAGACACACACACACACACATACACACACACACACACACACACACACACACACACACACACACACACACACACACACACACACACACACACACACACACACACACACACACACACACACACGCAGTAGCAAAGATGAAGCCTATTTGTCACTCTCTCTCTCTCTCTCTCTCTCTCTCTCTCTCTCTCTCTCTCTCTCTCTCTCTCTCTCTCTCTCTCTTCTCTCTCTCTATTTGAGCATGTGTGTGTGTGTTCGTGTTCGTGTGTGTGTGTGTGTGTGTGTGTGTGTGTGTGTGTGTGTGTGTGTGTGTGTGTGTGTGTGTGTGTGTGTGTGTGTGTGTGTGTGTGTGTGTGTGTGTGTGTGTGTGTGTGTGTGTGTGTGTGTGTGTGTGTGTGTGTGTGTGTGTGTGTGTGTGTGTGTGTGTGTGTGTGTTGTGTGTGTGTGTGCGTGTGTGTGCGTTTGTGCGTTTGAGCTTCGTGAAAACAGGCAACACTTTTCCCCACTGTAGCTAATGCAGGTCTCATAGTCTGGACGATTTATTGCACTAACTGCTTCAAGCTGTTCCAAACTGAAGATTTATTGCACTAGTGATTTATTGAAATGCCCCCCCCCCCTCCTCTCCTCACCAACCTCCCAACCTCTCTCTCTCTCTCTCTCTCTCTCTCTCTCTCTCTCTCTCTCTCTCTCTCTCTCTCTCTCTCTCTCTCTCTGTGTGTGTTAAACATACAGTATGACACACACACACACACACACAACACACACACACACACACACACACACACACACACACACACACACACACACACACATCATGATCTGTTAAATTCTAGTCCAATGCATTTGAGACACTGTTATGGCCTGCAAAAAACCCCAACCTTTTCATGGTTATTACGTTTTGAACGGCTTGCTACAGATTTAATTAAACGTTTTACGTCACTACTGTAGTGAAACATGACATAATCTGTGTGCGCAAGCATGTGATTGTCTGTGTGTGTGTGTCAGGGGCGGGGTTCGATGAGTTACGTCCCCCCCCCACCCGCAAAAAAAAGAAAGAAAAAAGGCCGTGAAGGTAGTTTCCGGAACACCACCCACTCCCGTTCCTTATATAATGTACAGCGGCTCGCGACAGGTGTGTTTGAGTGCAATGCGGAACACCCCACCCCCCACCACGAATCTGGTCCGCCCCTGGTGTGCGTGTTTATTGTAATGCATCTAATGTAGTGTCATTTTTTTTAATGTGCACATTCCTCAGTTTGTGTACCCAGGTATGTACTTTACGCACTGGTATGCTTAGTCTTACTGATTACTGCAAGAGCCTTAACATTGTCCTATTCAATTCTGTTTCGGGACAGTTTGTCCTATCATTTTTCGAACCTCTATTATCACTGTTCTCTTCCTCTGTCTCTCTCTCTGTGCGTGTGTGTGCATGTATTGTGGCGCGCGCGTGTTTGTGTGTGTGCAGGAGGAACACTGGAAGATGTTTACCCTGAGAACAGGCCTACTTCCACATATTCCACCGATGCGCTGAGCTGTCCTTGATGGCCCCAGTCAAGTGTAATGATATCAGCACCCGTGTCCGAACAGCTTTTATTTGATTGATTTTGAATTGTTGCGTCATTAAAGAATATCCCGGTTAACGATTTATCTCTGT
>JAGGCT020004113.1:1029889-1061117 GCA_017654935.2 Phymorhynchus buccinoides
TCCCAGGGATAGGAGTTGGGGTAAGAGGCGCGGAAAGGGCCGTTGTGACATGTACAAATTTTGAAACTTTAATTTAGAACACTCCGATGGCTGTCCTTTTCCACCCCAATGAAAGAGAATACGTACAAGAGACACATCACTTATACATTCACAAAACATTTCAGAGGCAATCACGAAAAAGGAGGAAAATAGCCACAAGTTCACTGCTTGCAACCCCCTTTGGAACTGCAGGCAAGACATCTTCAATACTTCCATTATGTTTCAGACGAAAACTTCAAGATGCCTTTCGAGCCTCGATTCTGCAAACCGATAAATAATTATCTCATCCCAAACGAGCGAATAATCAGCCAATGGATTGGTCCGCATAATGCCAAATACTAGACCAAACACATGCGCTCACCCAGACCCGTGCGAAAGAAAACTACCAATGACTAGACTAGAAGACAACATTTCACATTCTCATGAGCGTCGTACGCATGATTTCATGTGCTTTCGGGTTTTCCAGTGCTTTCATCTAAAGAAAAGATTGTTCGTTTATAATTGTCAGCAATTACTTTCTCTAGCTAGTCACGGTCTCCAAAGTCAGTTTTTCCAGTTTCAAAAAAGCTCTATCCGCTTAAAACAAATATTCAACAAGACGCTCAAGGCCGCCCATAAACAGAATCCAAATCTACTTAAAAAATACGCCAATTCGTCTATAAGTTTCCAACTGGTAAAGGCGATAGAATAAATTCGATATTATGTCAGATCCATTTGTTTAAACAGGCTCAGCTGTAAATGTTGCTTTATTGATGACGTGAATAAAGCATCCATGTAGGACATTGTTTATTGATGGATTCATGTAGATTCATCTCGCGCGCATACTCTCACACACACACACGCACGCGCACGCACACGCACACGCACACACACACACACAGACACACACGCGCGCACGCTCGATATTTGATGAAAAATATGCAGGCTCTTCTTCTTAATCACACAATGCAGAGTGGTGTTAAAAATTAAAAAGAAAACTACAGAGATATACAATATTACACAGTATACCCCAACCCATCAATTGCTACAACTATTTTAAGGAAGCCCATTTAAATTAAATACCTTGAAGTCCGTATATAAAGAAATGGAGAGATCACAATGTATTAAAATTATAGTCAAAGCTAAGAAAGGAAAATTGCACTTTGACTTTCTATGTTATAAAAACACTTTTTGAAAACATTCTTAATACCAAAATGCAAACCAAGAACATTCTCATTTTCAGTGAAATATACTGTACATGTGTATGACTACTGTGATGATGATGATAATGTTGAAGATTATGAGAACGACGACAACGAGGATGATGATGAACATGACCATGCAGACAGTGATGGGCACAATGACGAAAATGACAATGAAAACGATAATTGTGCAGAGCTGAACGATATAACAATCCAGAAGCCCGTGAAGTTAAGCAAGTACGATTTTAGTTATTCCGGGGTGTCCGATGGAGGGACTATTGTCAACGACCACTTCTTTACGTCAAAGACCATCAGCGTGAAAATGGTGACCAGGAACAAGAACCAGGTGCTGTGGTGGAGGGCGGACCTGCAAGGTCTCTGTTCCGTGCACACCATGTCCATCAACTACCTCCAGGATGACCCAGGTTGGTTAGAGTGGGTGCTCAAGGGCACTTCTCATCAGATGTCGAGCATGAATTCATTTGTTTAACAGTGGCTTCTTTGATGTCCTGACAATTCCCCACTGGACAATTTTCCGCAGGACAATTCCCCTCTGCTGACAATTCCCCACAGGACAACCCCCCTCTGCTGACAATTCCCCTCTGCTATCAATTCCCCACAGGACATTCTACGTAATGACTGTGGACAGGTATACGACAGATTATACGATTTTGAAAAAAACGAAGCAGCGAACAGAACAAACTTGCAGTTAGTGAGGGGAGTTATTTTGACATATACCGAATATCGGGCCATGACTAATGACTGCTGTTTCAAACAATACATTTGTTGTAAGAAATTGTTGTCTTCCAGCTGTGAAGTTTCTTTTTTTCGTTCATTTCCACTTGCCAGAAACTATGCAAGCTTTAGGCCTCTATTATTTTGTGAATTCTTTAGTGTTGTGCGGCTAGTCCACATTTCTTTCTTGATTCATGTTTGTATTTTTATGTGAGCAGGATGAGAAAAAAACTTTGTCAGCTTACTCTTTAGCCCTCAATAAAGATCATTGTGACTTGGTTTGACAGCTCGTGCACGCGCGTGCGTGCACGCGCACGCACGCATGCACGCACATGCACACACACACGCGCGCGCGCGCACGCACGCACACACACACACGAATATATCAACACAATCATGATTATCCACCCTGTCTCCCAAACCTTTCCCCCAATATCATCCTCATCAATAACTTACGTTTTGATTTACTTTTTGACTTTACAAAAAGTCTATCTGATTAAAAAAAACCACCAACACATTAACAAGTAAGGTTAATAAGAAAAAGTATTATTTTTGTGATATTAAGTTCTTCCTCTCCCCATTAGGCTTTCCACCCCCCACCCCACAGCTTCTCCCTCCCACCTCTTGCAACTTCCAGTAACAAAATAATTATGTCGACCACTTTGTTATGTTTCCACATGTGATAATTGCTGCCGTTTTTAAAGATGTTGTTGAAAAATATATTAAAATCAAAAATTTGTACTCTCATAAGGGGGTGTTTGGTGAATTATCGACGAAGGCAACTTTTTATATTATGTACATTTCGTTACACTAGGAGTATGTACGCGCAAGCCCTACGTCATTATTGTCCCCATTTTAAAATCAGCCTATTTTCAATAGTTTTCAGATTGTTTTAGTGTTGCTGTTTGTGAATGTATTGTCTTGAAATAAAGTGCACATAAAAGACGAACACTTTGATCTTTTGAATCGTGTATCTTGTGTGTTTATATAAGGCCTGAATTTGTTGAACGATTTTTAGAAATACACGGAGGTGTAGGTGTCGGACGATGACGTTGTCACAATCCCGATGATCGGAAAAATCCGCTTAGTCACTTCACACTGTTAGCCACTAATTTCCATCACTTGTAAGCATTTACAACGGTCACAGTTTTATTCACCAGTTAATTATTTCCGTTTGATATATGTTTGACCGAATTAACATGAAATAAACTATAGAAAACTTTAAATAGTTTGCTTTGAAGTTAATTTGTACCTAAAACCCGACACGAAAATCTACGCAGCAGACATCCGTTGGATAGGGCTATTTTTATTTCTATCTTGCAAAATTGGGCCGTTTCTGCTGTGACGTCACAGAAATTTGTGGCTTTCCCGTTGAAGATAGGTGTTCGTTTGGCTGGCTGACGTAGGCTGTGCTAAAAGACGGAGTCGCAAATGCTCCATGCTGAGTGAAATTCAACGCGATTTCAGTATCATGAAAGTTTAGATGACTTCCGGTTCCACTCAAAGTCGAGTGGCCGCATGCTTTTATTCTCCTGATTCAATCCGTGCAATCAACGTTCAATCCCAAACTTCAAGTGTATTTTTCGTGTGTGCTGTGTCAGAATAGAATAAGTGGTTTCGTTTCTCGTGTTTAGTTTAGGTAAATAGGCCCAGAAAGTTGATAATCCCGATCCAGTTTTACACCACGTGCTGGGGTGCCAGCCGGCACCGCCGGCAGCATGGCGGAAGCACAAACGATTGCTGAGCCTGTGTTTCTAGTCAACAAAACCCTGCCAGCAGCAGACCAAGTTCCATATTCTGTCGCAGAACTGTGCGAGAATGCCGAGAAATCTAGTGGTAGAGGAAGTGTGGAGGGTGCCCAAAGAGTGGGTGGACTTTGGCGAGTGTATGCCAAGACATCAGCCGCTCGGGTCGCCCTCCTCACCAAAGGAATAACACTTAGGGGGGTTCAAATCCAACCACGGGACTCCAACCCTTTCACCATCAAAGACAGCGAAGGAAATGAAAGGGAAGTACCCTCAGTAAAATTGATTATTGGGGGTCTTTCTTTCTCCGCCCCTGCAGATGCAGTAGCGGAGACATTGACCAAATTGGGTGTGACACTACGTTCCCACATCATGGACGAGAAGGACAGAAAACCGAACGGTCAGCTTACGCCATGGAAAACGGGACGGAGGTTTGTGTACATCGAACCTCCGTCAAAACCCCTCCCCAAAACGGTACAGATCGGGGTGTGTACTGCCACTCTGTACCACAAAGGGCAAAACACACCCACGTGTTCGCGCTGCCTGGACAACTGGACATCATATCAGCCGTGCTTGCTACAGTTTGGCCACAGATGAAACGCCGCCCATCCATCCCAACCTCCGTGCTCTCCGCTTCAGCCAAGCAAGCTTTGAAAGCCAAGGGACAAGATTCATCACAACAGCGTAAACAAGCAACGCTGAAGGAGTTCGCCTCAAGCCAGCAGTGCAGGTCGACCACGGGGGGAGCAGGTCCCTGTCTGCCCAGTGCTCCCTTGCTCCCCCCTGACTCCCCTTGCCCGTCCATCCCAACCTCCTACCCCTACCGAGTCTTCGATTGCCGACTATGACTCTACCAAATGGCTTTCCTTCCTATCTTCTACCCCTCCCCTCCCCCGCCTCCCCCACCCCCTTTTTCTCCCCATTTTTCCATCTCTCTCTCTTCTCATCTCTCTCTCTCTCATCTCTCTCTCTCTCTCTCTCTCTCTCTCTCTCTCTCTCTCTCTCTCTCTCCTTTTTTCTCCTTTGTGTGTACCATGGAATCTCAAGCTTTGACTATGCATTGCCATGGATAAGCTACAAATTCTAACACTGAATGCACGTGGGCTCAAAAACAAGAAGAACAGGCACAGCATTTTTCAGCTTCTAAGAAAAGAAAAACACGATATTATCGCCCTTCAAGAAAACCACATTTCATCGAATAAAGAAGCCGAAAACTGGGAACTACAATGGGGAGGAAAACTGTTTTACTCACTTGGCACCAATCACAGCCTAGACCAACTGCTTTTAATCTCCAAACAAAAAGCGGAACATACACAGTGTGTTTTTAAAAGCGATCGCATTTTACTAATCAATATATGCTCAGACAATAAAACAATCTTCATCGCCAACATATACGCACCACAGTCCGTCACTGATAAGATAAACTTTTTCACAGAAATCAGAAACACTCTCAGCACCCACACAGAACCCAACTCTTCACTTATTTTGTGTGGTGACTTTAACACAGTCATGTGTAATGAAGCTGACATAATATCAGGGGAAAACCATAATGACAGAGAAGTAGAGGCTTTCACCCAGTTGGCCTCACACCTAGACCTTTACGACAGCTGGAGAATCCTGCACCCCACAGAAAAACAATACACATGGAGTCGTAATCACCCCTTCATAGCAAGACGCATCGACTATATTCTTGCATCAAGCAATCTACTGCTTATGTGGAGCAAATCCAGATAGTCTCCTTTCCACATTCTGACCATAGACCCGTGGCAATAACCTTAGCTTTCCACAATTACCAGAAAGGGCCATCATACTGGAAATTCAATAACAGCCTGCTAAAAGACCAGTCATATATAGATCAAATAAATACTGTTATAACTAACTTTGACCAAGAATATAACGATCTAAGTCCCCACGACAAGTGAGAACTCTGCAAAGTAAAAATCAGAGAACACTCAGTATCATATTGCCAAAACAAACAACGCCAAAAACGAGACAAGCTGAAAGATCTTCACAGAAAGCTGACAGCCATTGAGAGTCAATTAGCAGAAAACGCTGGTAACCACGCCCTCCAAACATAAATGATGAAACTTAAAACTGAACTAGAACTGCAGGCGCTTTCTAAGGCACAAGGGGCCCAGACAAGATCCCGAATCAAGTTCATAGAAGAAGGTGAAAAAAATACGGCCTACTTGTTTTAGCTTAGAGAAAATAAATCATCAATTAATACAATTACACGTTTGCAAACTGACAGAGGAATTGTCACAGACCAATCAAGTGTTCGTAACGAGCAGGTCCGCTTCTATACACAATTATACAGAAGAGAACAGGAAGACCATGAGATAAGTGAGACCTACATTACAGACTTCCTGGGACCTAACGCTTCAATCCCAATGTTAGATGAAGATGATTCGCAAACATGCGAAGAGCAGATGACTGAATCTGAAATAACAGAGGCCCTGAGGCAGCTCAAAAACGGATCAGCACCTGGATGTGACGGCCGCACTACCGAATTTTACAACTTTTTCTGGCGTCGATTAAAATCAATGGTCATTCAATCATTTCTCTACTCATTTGAAACAGGCCACGTTTCTGAGACACAGCAGAAAGGCACAATTATTTTGATGCATGAAGAAAAAAATCTTCCTATGGACCAGTTAACCCATTGGCGCCCTATCACTCTACTCAACACAGACTATGGACCAGTTAACCCATTGGCGCCCTATCACTCTACTCAACACAGACTATGGACCAGTTAACCCATTGGCGCCCTATCACTCTACTCAACACAGACTATGGACCAGTTAACCCATTGGCGCCCTATCACTCTACTCAACACAGACTATGGACCAGTTAACCCATTGGCGCCCTATCACTCTACTCAACACAGACTATAACATTGTAGCAAAATGTTTTGCAAGCAGACAATTTAGTGTAAGACAAACAAATATCAAAAGACCAGTGTGGGTTTATGAAAGGACGTAATATAGCAACAATTATTCGTACCATAGACGATACAATAAACTTTTTGGATGTTGAAAATCTTCCTGGTGTTATGGTTGGAATAGACTTTACAAAAGCCTTCGATACGATCTCAAAGTCGTTTATAAATGATACATTGAAGCACTATGGTTTTGGTCGCAACTTTCAACGATGGATAAAGACCATTCTAGCCCAATCCAAAAGTTCAATCAATCACTTTGGCTGGATATCTGAACCATTCGAGGTAGAAAGAGGTATTCGCCAAGGATGTCCCTTGTCTCCTCTGTTATTCATTTTAGCTGCAGAAATATGTGCCATAAAAATTATAGACAGTCCAGAAATAAAAGGCATTACTATTCCTTCTATGAGAAACGACTATGAAAGGCCAAAAGCAATAAAGATTCAACAGTTTGCGGATGACATTACTCTACTCCTAAAAGATAAAGAAGATCTAGCAGCTGCTCTCAAAGTCTTCCAAAGCTTTGGCAGGATTTCAGGACTGCAAATAAATGAACAGAAAACAGAAGCTATGTGGCTTGGAAGAGAAAAGCACAATGAAAACAAGTACTTTGGTTTAAAATGGGTAAAGCTACTGAAAATCCGGGGAATACACTTTAGAAGTGATATGAGAGCAGGTAGTATCGACAATAACTGGTCCACCAAAACAGACAATATGAGATGAAAAATACAACAATGGTCACGGAGAAATTTGACTATTTACGGGAAAATTCTTGTTGTTAAATCACTACTCATTTCCCAGTTTACGTATGTTATGCAATCAGTTGGTATTCCAGAAGAAATATTGAAAGAAATTAATAAAGACCTGTTCAAATTTATATGGAAAAAGAAATACAACAATAAAAAGGCCTTTGAAAAAGTAAAAAAGAAGTGTAGTTACCCAACAAACCCAAAATGGTGGACTTGGCATGATAGACATAAAAGAGCTCCAAGAAGCCCTATTACTGACATGGATCCCAAAACTGCTCAATGAAAACTCGGCCAGTGGCTGGAAACTATACCCAGCCTATATTCTACAAAAAATAGGAAAAGACTTGGAAATACAGTGGTCGCCGCTTTATAAAGCCATTTTGGGACCGACGAAAAATGGCTTTAATAAGCGGCGGATTTAATAACCGGCGGTCCAGGATTACGTCATTTTCGAACATTTTTTTTTTTGCTTCTCTTTTGTTTACGTCAGTCACACTTTCACACTTTCTTTCGTCATTTACACTTGCTTGAATCTAAACACAACTTCACAAGGCCTCTCAAACGATGTTGAACTTTTGTTATGGTTTTTATTGACTGACATTCTTTTCTAAATTCAATTACTTCGTGATACACGTGAGCGTGCACATAAATATGTCTTGAGTGACACAAGTGACATATTTTCACGCAAAAAAAAGAAAAAAAAAAAAAGAAAATAAAAGAAAAAAGAACAAAATCGTGTGAATTTTAGTCACAAACTATGTGATTTCTCTGAGAAAAGTGGCTTTAATAAGCGGCGGGGTGGTTTTATTAAGCGGCTTTTTTTAATACATAACATATAGTGAAACATCCGGACCGTAAGAAATCGGCTTTAATAAGCGGCTGGCTATATTAACCGCGGTTTTATAAAGCGGCGACCACTGTACTCAGTACAAACTTATCACCAAAGCGTATTAGTCAAGTTTTGAAACAACGAGGTCCCTTTTGGCAGCGGGTCCTGCAATCCTGGGCAACTGTACGTCACAAAGCAAACCTCAACGACGACCAGAACCTCTATCTAAATTCAGCTTTGTGGCATAACCAAAACTTTCAAAATCAAGGCCAGTGTCTGATTATGAAAGACTGGATTAATAATAAGATGTACACTATTCAGGACATTATCGACGAGACAGGTCAGCTTTTGTCATTCGACCAAATTCAAGGAAAAGTAGGAAGAGCTGCACACAGGATTTTAGAATACAATGCCATTAGATGTGCATTCCGTTCAGCAGAAACAAAAAACAGACTTCGACTGTATGAAAACAACGATGTTAACCCTCTCAACATTACTTTAATCGGTCGCCCGCTCCAAACTCTGAAATGCAAGGATTTCCGAAAGATTATAGCAACAGAATCACAACCCTGCGCAATCAACTTTTAGAAGAGGAAATTGGGCATAGAGATAACGAAGCATCATTGGACCGCCACCTTTGACAGCACCAAAGAAACTAGACTGAGAGTACTGCAATGGAAAATTCTACATAACATTTATCCAACAAACATTCTTCTCAATAAATTGGGCCTGACTAACTCGAACAAATGTAACGTTTGCCAGACAGATGAAATAGACTTTATCGAACACCAAAACTTCTTCTTCTGTTCTACTTCTTCTTCCACTGCCCTAAGATACACCCCATCTGGGAGCTGGTAGAAAAAGAAATTCAGGAAACTCAATCAGAATAACAATGCCAGTCGCCCTCCTAGGTTTCAGCGACAACAGTGTGTCTAACAGGGACAAAACAATTATTAACTTTGTAATAATAGTGGCAAAAATGTGCATAAGTAAATATAGGTATGGAGATAGATATCAACCTACTCTTTTACTAGAAAAAGAACTTAATCTCAGAAGAAAAGGCCTCAACTTCTGAATAGGCCTAAACCAGACTACCTCTAAAACACCCCCCACCCCCATACACAGACGTGAACTAGCGCACGACACACGCGCGAAGCCTATCTCCAGACTCAGCAACATAAGATAATCAGCGAGACGAAGAGAGCCAACCCGAGCATGACGAATATGAAGCCAACCTACAACGAGAGAGAGAGAGAGAGAGAGAGAGAGAGGGGGGGGGGGGAGAGAGAGAGAGAGAGAGAGAGAGAGAGAGAGAGAGAGAGAGAGAGAGAGAGAGAGATTGAGTTTTTAGATCAAAAGATTTGTATTAGCATACATATTTGACCTAATGCATGAAAACGTACTTTTTGCATGTGCTTGGATATGGTGCACAAAATAAAAGCAGAACAAAAAAAGAGGAAAACTAAATAAATCGAGAGATGATGAGAAAACAAGGGGACTCTAATTTAATAAATTCAATTTGCATGGCAAGAGAGAGAGAATGTAACAAGCTGTAAGTCTACACCCCCTTCGCCCGCAGCGTTATTTCGCCGACTGCGTCAAAATTCCACCTACTCCAACCAGCCAATGATGCTGACCCACCGCTTTTCTGCGACTGTGAAGTGGCCGTACCGCCGCTCAACTGAACGATCCCGCAGGCTAGGCCTATAGGCCTAGCATGCAGCCACAGAACCAAGCCATCGTCAAGCGAACAATGCCAACTCTGCCTGCAGCCAACACACAGCGACAAGAAAAGGAGCCTAGCCTAGCTGCTCTACCAAAGACTAGGCCTACTGGGATGAAACAAGACAAGAAAGAAACATGGGCCTACAAGTGAAAAGAGCATGAGAGTGAGAGTGTGGGACTGTGAGTCTAATCTTGCTAGGGCCACTAGATTAATACATGCATAAACCATGTCCATGTGTAAACGAATTTAAAAACAAACATTATGAGAGATTCCCCAATTCTGCTCCTTATCACGGGAAGTAGAAAAGCAGTCGAAACTCTGATCTCGATTAAAAAATCAAACAACCAAAAACAAAAAAAAGACACCAACATTATCCATAGGCTATTTATTATTTTTCTTCTGGGTTTTCCTAGTTCTTGAGCCAATGAAAAGGTCATGGTACCCCGGTCGAGCACTTTCGGTTCGAACTTCTGGTCATTTTTCATAACAGATGTCCTGCACATGTACTACTTACAACGTAACTAATATATGAACGCATTGTGTTATACCGTAACGGAGTTATTCAATATTGAAAGTTATCCGTTTCAGCCGTTTCTTTAGCCGTTATATTAGCTGCAGAGCGAATTAAGCTTAACTATTGATTGATTTTGTATGCCCTTGATGTCCTCTAACTACACACCAAAACGCTAACGCTAAGCAGTATGATCATTTGCAGAATATTTCCCCTAACTCCTCCGACTAATGACTTTGACCCGAACGAACGCACCAAATTAGAAATCAGAACTGAGGTCACCATGAGAGCGGGGCATGCAAGGCCAGAGAATGTTAAACATTTTTTTAATTTTAGATGATAGACTACGCGACAGGGCCTAGGGCTGTACCCTGCACTTTCTTTTATAATTATAGCCCGGCATTAAACAGTCCCGAGAACTACAAATACCTGCAGTGTTGGTTATGAAAGTAGAGCGACACTCTCAGAATCGCATCCGTTAAGCGGATGAAGCTCGACTGCGTGGTTTCAGTCTTCCCATTAAGCCCATAGCCACTCACTCTGGGTGGGAGTTGGCGCACGACTGAACAAACTCTCACCTCTGATGAGATTTCAATGTGAGACGTCCCAGCCACTAGTCCACGACTTTAACACGGCGGCTGATAAATCGAGTAATAATGTTCATTGAATGTATGAGCTTTGAAAATGGAAAAGAGTATTGGATGTTTTGAACCGACCGAGATTTTGGTAACCTGATCAGGCGCAAATACAAAATCAATGTGGCAATGGCATGAAAGAAAACGAAAACTGGTAAGAACATATTAAGACACCAATCACTTTCTTAGAATTCAATAGTCTAAAATGCGTTATTCATAATGATACTATTACTACTACTACTACTACTACTACTACTACTACTACTACTACTACTACTACTACTACTACTACTACTACTACTACTACTACTACTGTACTGCGTTATTCATAATGATACTACTACTACTACTACTACTACTACTACTACTACTACTACTACTACTACTACTACTACTACTACTACTACTACTACTACTACTACTACTACTACTACTACAACAAACCTTTAAAAAAAAAGCTCATAAAAGCTCAGAACTTGGTGTTATTCATGAGCGTGCTCGCATGCGCGCAGACATGTAGGTGTGACTTTAAACAAATATATACCAACTATCACCTGTCAAGAATGTTGGGATGAAAATGTATCCATTTAAAAAACTTTTCTTCGCTTGCTTTGTTCCGTTTCTCCACCAGAGTGTTGAGTGTGTACATGAAAGGGTTGACAGCCGAGTTTATAGGCAAAACGAAGACTGCAAGAGCCACGTTCACTTCTCCAGGTACAGGGGTTCCTGTGGAAGCCAACATCCCACACAGCCCAATGGGAAACCAGCACAGGAAATCAGTTACGGCAACAGTGATTAACCGCCTGGCTATAGCCAAGTCTTTAGATTGTTTTGTGGTGTCAGTTTTCAGTGCATTCTTTTGAATGGTCATGTAGATGAATCCTTGACCAGCTGATATAAACAAAAACAGAACAAAGTTAAGGACAATCATAATGCTGAATGAATATAATTTTCCTTCATGAATATAATTTTCCTTCAAAATATCTTTGTGTTACTGGCAGTGGGATACAAATTCCGGTCTGACTGTAAAACTGCCAGTGTTGCGTTACGGGAAGTAAAGGCAACAAAGTTAGAAACCAGCCCAAAAACCAAGTGAGGACACAGGCCACAGCTGCTGACATTCTGTCAAACCTCAGCGTGCTGAAGGGAAAGTGAAGCACGACAAATCGATCAAGTGTGATGAGCCAAATGATCAGTGCGGATACTTCGTTGGACAACAGACACAGAAGACCAGCCATCTTGCAAGTCACACTTCCTTTCCAGGTATCGTCATAATGCAGATATCTGCCACGAAACTGCTCATCAGCCCCTCCAATGATAGTGATGTAGACCCCCATCAGAAAGTCAGCCATGGCCAGGTTGGTGACAAACACATTGAACCCAGTCATGGACTTCACGTTTCGTGCGAAAACACGAGCACAGAAGCAGAAGGTGTTACCAGTCAGAGAAAGACAAGAGACCAGCCACAGAAACGTCCTGTACGTCCATGACTGCAGTAGATCTTCACACGATGATATTTCATCTTTTACAGTTTCACAGGAC
Organism: Phymorhynchus buccinoides; assembly: GCA_017654935.2. NCBI lineage: Eukaryota > Metazoa > Mollusca > Gastropoda > Neogastropoda > Raphitomidae > Phymorhynchus > Phymorhynchus buccinoides. The sequence continues at coordinate 1,042,520 of JAGGCT020004113.1, forward strand.
AGGTCATCTGCCTGGCCAGGGAGAATCTCATTGCAGCAAAGTTTGTAGTTGTCTGTGGTTATTTTACGTAGAAGGGAAAGGTCTTTAAACACGTCAATAGGAAACGTTTTCACAGCACTACCATCCATGTACAATTCTCTAAGTTTGGATGTTGTTCGGAAACCGTAACGGCTGATTGTATGAACAGTCGTGAATGATAAGTTTAATACCTGCAAGTTAGCAAAGTGTGCTAAAACTATGGTGTCCAATATGGTCAGTTGTGTGTGTGAAAGATCTAATGCTCTGAGAGAATCGTGTTGGAAAGAAGATAGAAAACCAGAGCTTAAAGAGGCAATGGGGTTTTTAGACAGAGATATTTCTTGAAGACTGATTGATTTATGAAAAGAAGACATGTTGACAAAGTGCAGTTTATTCTCAGTGAGGTCGAAGAACTTTAAATTAGGCCAATCTAGTTCAGGCAGAGAAGTCAAAGAGCACTGCGCCAGAACCAGATGAACCAGGTAGTGGTTGTCGTTCACATCAGAAAGACTCATTCCTGACCCTGTGGCGTCCAGAGAACGGAGCTGAGGGAACAGTGCTGCAGAGAACACGTGGTGGCACAGAAATGTCTGACCCTGGCAGAAACAGCCTGGAGGACAGGTCACGTCACACGCCAGTTCATCATCACGCATTGGACAGTGAGGCCAGTCATCACACAGCTGGTCACTGTGGACACACGTGGTGGACTGTCTACACCTGAAAAATCCTGGACAAGTCATGTCCCCGCACTCTTCTTCATCCTGGTGGTCCATGCAGTCATACATGTGGTTACACCGTGTGTACACTGGAAAACAGTCGTTGAACTGGCCAGGACAGCGGTAGTGACTGTCTGGACACGATTCGTTCCATTCCATTGGGATGGAAACAAACTCCAGGACGCCATCAAAATTGATCAAAGCAGGAGATGGAAAATGTGTTTGTTTTATAATAACAGAATCCCTGAAGTCAGCGCATTGTGTTTCATCCGATTTATCCGGACAATTAGTCCTGTGATCACACATTTTAATGTAGGACACGCACTGACCAGTAGTGCATGTAAACTGGTGATGACAGGCAGGGTGTTGACAGAAGGCTTCATCACTGTTGTCCAGACAGTCACTGGTGGCATCACACAGAACAGTGTAGGGTATTGTGTGTTCTGGACATGGAAACGTGGGGACGACAATGACATGATCATCTTTCACAGAGACTTTTGTATTGGATGATAAACCAAACTGTGCACAGTGGGCAGTTTGTTTATCGTGACACCCTGTAGTTTGGGTCGATCCGTAAATAAGAAACGTGTATGTCACGTGACCATCTTCGCTTACTTTGATCGAATGGCGCCCCGTTGATGACCAGTTTGATGCAGTGGTCATGACAATTTTCTGCTGATGAATTACGTTCTGTTTGGTCTGGTTCTTCCTGACTTCACAAATGGCGCCCAAAAAGGGCCAATTCCACGAACAGCCAGTACCAGTAAGTGTGTAAATAAGACTACTTGTTGTATAATAACAACATGCTCCAAAATTTCCTGACATGCTCCAAACCTTCTCAGTGTGATGGGCAACAGTCCGATCTTCATAGATCAAACTGTATGCATACATAGTAGGTAATGATCTGTCATGGGAATATAGACCAACCCATAAGTCCTCAATCCTATTTATTTCTACTTTGACGGTGTGGTGAAGGGCACGGTTCCACCCAAACACATGTCGCGGAGCCCTCAATATACCCCCAACAGTGGAGCAATACTCGTTGGCTCTTTTTTTGTTTTCTGTGTGGTTGCTGGCAAAGTCAATGAGAGTTTCCATAACCTTGTAACAGTTACCGCCTAAAGCGACCAAACCTTGGCACTGGGCACTGCTGAAGTGACAGTGTTCTGATTCATCCCGTCCATCTTCACATTCTGTCTTCAGGTTGCAGGCTAAGTGGTACTGATATCTGGAGTAGTGACCCATAGAACAGTTCCAGACACCAGTGGATAACATCCCGGGGAGCTCACTCTGGTTCAAAAAGGAGAAAAGCAGACGAAAACACGAGGCTTTGGCGCCATCGTAATTGTACACCGTAACCTCAATGCTGAGTATTGTAGTGTTATAAATATGAGCAGCTTCTAACTTATATTTTGATTGATAATGCCATTTACCTGCCCCATGAAACACACTTCTTAATACTTCATGTTTGTCGTCCATGTTTTTGCCTGGCCGATGGCTACATGGCCTTTCGTGAGTATATAAGATTAAACTTTTAGGGCAAGTCCACAAAACCTCATGCTTTTGGTAACTGATCATGACGAACTTGCTTTGGGGAACACAGATGGAAATCACTGTAGGATTAGAGGGAAAGTCCTCATCATATAAAGTAATGTTGGGGTTCAGTGTGATATAGCCAGCATGTAGGGACGTCATCACGACTGAGAAATTTGATGATTCAAAGTCTGTGTTCTCTGTGATGAAAAGGTGACCATTTAAACAAAAAGAAACTGTATCCAATAAGTAATGATAATAATAATATAATAATAGCAATAATAATAATAATAATAATAATAATAATAATAATAATAATAATAATAATAATAATAATAATAATAATAATAATAATAATAATAATAATAATAATTAGATGGCTTATGTTTGTCTTTAAGACAAACATGACAGGATTCTCCCCTCCATCAACCATCTTTTCATCATTTTCAATCAATTATCTCAGCTGCTATTTTTCGTCATTCTACTCTCTCTCTCTCTCTCTCTCTCTCTCTCTCTCTCTCTCTCTCTCTCTCTCTCTCTCTCTCTCTCTCTCTCTCTCTCTCTCTCTCTCTCTCTCTCTCTCTCTCTCTCTCTCTCTCTCTCTCTCTCTCTCTCTCTCTCTCTCTCTCTCTCTCTTTCTGTGGCCTACCGCAATGTCATAAACTACTAGACGTCACAGCTTGCCTCAAGACACCAATGACGTCAGCGTCACTTTGCGTCAGTGTAAGAACTCTCTCTCTCTCTCTCTCTCTCTCTCTCTCTCTCTCTCTCTCTCTCTCTCTCTCTCTCTCTCTCTCTCTCTCTCTCTCTCTCTCTCTCTCTCTCTCTCTCTCTCTCTCTCTCTCTCTCTCTCTCTCTCTCTCTCTCTCTCTCTCTCTCTCTCTCTCTCTCTCTCTCTCTCTCTCTCTCTCTCTCTCTCTCTCTCTCTCTCTCTCTCTCTCTCTCTCTCTCTCTCTCTCTCTCTCTCTCTCTCTCAGTCCCTGTCTCTCTCATTGGAAACCTACCTGCTATACTCAAAATATCATATGCATTTTGTAAAAGGGTTGATACTTCTGGCTTCATATCGGAAGTGTTGCAATGATACTCCTTGATAAACAGTGAAAATATGAATACATTCCATGAAGCCATTTTCGAGTTATTCAAGATTGAATATTGGCCGAATTTGGCAATTTTCGGCCATATTTTGGCCACATTTTGGCCAATCAGTGTAATATTTAAATTCCACATAAGAATGTTGTCCTTCAAATATTATGCAAATTTCAGCAGAATCGGTTGAACAATTTAACAAAAATTTTTTTTTTATGGGAAAACAGTGAAAGTGACACAAACAAATTTACATAAATTTGAATAACTTCAGCAAATAACTATTTAACATATCATCACCAAACTCCTTTCCAACCTAGGCCAACATAAGGGCTTCCATACCCAGTAGTTAGGTTTGTGACGTCATTTCCGGTTTTGGCTATTCTATGAACCAAATGAAAGCTACATGATCCTAGCTGGAGCACTTCCGATTCGAATTTCCGGTTCGGTTTTATAACGGGAATGTTGGAAATCTATTTTCAAGTAAATGTTGAAAATATGAACGAGTTCCATTCAGTCGTTTTTGAAATATTCAAGATTGAAATTGAGCCGATTTCGCGGTTTTTCTGCCATATTTTGCCGAAATTTTGGCGGAATCATTTAATATTTCAAATTGCACATGCCCATATAGTCCAGTCTAATTAGGTATTGGGGTAAAGAAAAATGTGATAGTTTTCATTTTTGGCACATAAATAGCAGAAGGGCCAGTCTTTAACCCCTAAAAGTTCCCAAAAAATCCAATGTCAGCAACGTAGTAATCTAAGGCATTCCTTTTAGGCACTTCCGCTATGAAACTCGAAGTAAGATATTTATGGTGTATGGATGGATTGTTTAATGCCTTTCAATTTCTAGCAAAAACTGGTGCATGAATCACTTACAATCAGAAGTAATTACATTTTTCATAATAATAATACCTCTTTCAAACAGAAGAATAATCATATTGGAAATACCAGTCATACCAGTGCTGACGTCAAAACGGAAAGGGTTAATTTTGGTCTGAAAACAAACATCAACTATTAACCGCACAAAAAATCACAATCGATCTTCCAAAGCATCTGCCACAGTAACTTAATTGTGGAATGCAACTGCCACATGTCTAGAGATTACAGAGGAACATACGCTTGTATGCTTTCCAGAAGTCAGCCACATATTGCAGTCAGAGTCGTAACGGCGTATCTTCAGTGACAACCAAGAACCTGTCATTTCTCAAGTCAATCTTCCAAAAAAGCATCCAGATCCAGTGCATTGTTGCATGAGAGTCCCATGCAATTGCAGTTGGGGGAACAAGGCCTGCCTGCACGTCGGCAGCTGCAGCCATGTTTGCAGCCAACCTTGCAGTTGCATGACACGATACGCAACACTTTCTCCGGTGCTGAAGGCAGATCAGTTGACACTGGAAACAGTGACCCATTGGACAGAATCCATCCCCATTTGGTTGGATCAATGTTGTTGTCCACCCACTGCTGAACTTGGCAGTAAGTCCTGAAGGAATACTGACGAGCAGCAGCACTGGTTGGTGGCAGGCTTGCCATTTGGAAAACCCTGTGTGTTGACATTTTCGCATTCTTCTTCTTGAACGCAGAGACTCTGAAATCATCCAGACTGTGGAAACTGGAGGCACCATACAGAGCCAGCAAAAAGTCTTCGCCAGCTTTGGCAATTTCCTCTGCATCAGCTTCTGGGTTGTTGAAGACTGCCACAGTCTGTGCCAGTTGGTCATTTGATTTGAGCGCTTTGTAGCCCTTTTTCTTTCCTTGTTGGTATGGCGCTGATGTTGTGTCGCAGCCTGTTGCAGCATGAAGAAACAATAAGTTGTTCTTCATGTTTCCAAGAGCCTTCTGAATGGCAGACACATTGAAGACATTCTGGGGGACTTTGCCATGCCCAGGGTTGATCTGACAGATGCTGCAATCAGGAGGTGCTCTGGCCACGAGGATCACAAGGAGGTCAGTGTCAGTTCCTATCACTACCACTGACTGGCTCTCTGTTGCATGATGGAGGGCTGTGGACACAATCAGTGTGTCTGCATCTCCAACTGCTTGTTTCACATGAACGCCAGCAGCTCGAAGATCTTCACTGAGATTTTGTATGAGTCCATGCTTGTTGTGTCGATTGCCAAGGAAGTCAGCCTGACACACAGTAGCTTTGATATTACCAGCTTTGCTTTGCTGCTCGTCTCCTCTGCTCTTCTGACTTTGTAGATGGTAGGCCAGAATAATCATCAACAACTACAATTGCAGCTCTTCCATAGCGAGTTGTAATGTGCCTCACATACATCTGACAGATTTCTGCGTATGTCGCTGGGCACGGCCATACAACACTGAAGAAGATGACCTACATCAATGACATAAACTGGGCCTTGAGGCTCTCAGCAGGCTCAGGTGGAAGAAGTGATGAGAGAAGTGATGCTAATGCAGCTTTTGTGGGTCGTCTCGTTGAAGTGTCATCAAAGAGAGATGGTGGTTGGGGTGCAAGCTCATACTCCAAGTATGTTGCTAAATATGTGCCTGGGTCCAGAATTGAAAGGATTCGATTCAGTATCTGCTGTGGTTGAACGACCACTTCTTTCTTTCGGATTTTGACAGTGTTGTTCATTGGGGCAAGGGATTTGACTCTGTTCTTGCGCTTTCGCTTTACCTCAGCAAAGGTTTTGCTGATCATGTCCTCTTGAGAGCCAATTTCCACACTGAATGCATTGTCACAGTTGACAGAATCATCAGCGATCACTCCTGTTGACAAACTGACCAACATATTGGCGGGCCTGGCTTCAAAAGGCGAATGAGATGCAAACCATTGGATGAAGCAGTCCACGTCCTCATTGTCTTTGGCTTGTCTTGAGGGTCGAAGCTCTTTGTGTTGCTCTGACGTTTCATGAACAACGCCTGCAAAGTCCTCGAGGCTGTTACAGAGCGCAACTGTCAATGGTAGTGCTTTTACCATCAAGCAAGGGTGCTGTCAGATATCCCTCGTCCTCCAGTGAGTCCTCCAGATGCTTTCATGGCCCTCGTCAGCACCTGCTCTATTGTCATGTCAGACCACACTCCACCCCATTGTTTGTCTGTGCGGCGGATTGTAAAGTAGCCTGACTCAACAAACAAGCCTTGGACCTCTTGACTGAGTTCTTCCATCTGCTGCACGTACAGGTGAGCGGACTTGGAATAGGAAAGATGTTCTGCAGCATGAAGATAGGGAAGCATCTGTTTGATGCTGTAGAGATGAAGATGCCAGTCTCCTGTTCGCTCTGCACGGACGAACAGTCTCATAATCTGCTCGAGCTCAAAGTACTGAATCCACAGTTTAGAAAGTCAGAAAGTCAGTGAGCTAGTGCGAGAGAGTAACTTGTTTTTTTTTCTTATATATTTTTGAAAGAATATATATTACGGGCAGTCATTGTCATCCTGCCTTTATTTGTTCAGGGTCGTATTGTTGTGGCTGGTGAATGAGAGAGTGATGGATAGAACACGCTGTTTGAATGATTAATGTTTGTATTGTGTTTCTTATAAAAACACTCTGACCACACCCATATCCTTGACACTGGTGACCCCTTTGTTTCTCTCAAAATGACCAGTAGTGAGGGGTATCATGTGTGATTAGAATATTAGTAAATTAATTTTGTGATTTTTGCCATTTCTTGTGTACTAATGCTGGTGTTTTTCTGTTTTAGGAGACTGGTTCTTTTACCCTCTCCAGTGTAAGGGTGTGTTCTCTGTGTAGTCTTTGAGAACTCGAGGGCCTAGATACTCTTGTCTTCCTGTGGGGGTATGTTTTGTTGAATATCTCTTTTTCAGTTTCCCTGCTCTGCTTTCCTGTTTTTCAGTTGCTGGTTTTGGCATTTTCCTAGGAATTCTTTCTAGTGTGAATGGACAATTTCAGCCCTTTTTAATTATTTAGTTCATTTATAAGATTTTTCTTTTTGGCATTTTTTTCTATTTCATAGTAATATTATTTGATACTGTTGAGAAACCTGTGGAAAAGGTGGATTTAACTCCGGCTGATTCAGTTCCTAAAAAATGGATTCTTCTTTAGTTCTTGAAGATGAAGATAAAGAGTTTTTGATTTTTGTAAATAGAGGTAAGAAACTTGGTCTTGAGGGAGAAAAGCTTCAGGAGTATGTTGATAGATGTTTTGAGAGGAAGGAGAGACAATTGGAGGAAGAAAGACTCGATTTGAAGAAGGAAGAGGCTAAAAGGAAGAGGCTAAAAAGGAATTAGAGGAAGAGAATAAGAGATAATTGGAGTTGCAGAACATAGCTGCTCAAGAAGAAACTGAAAGACCGACTCAGAAGGCTCAGGAATAAACTAAGAAACAAAAGGAGAAGTTGGATACGGAAGAGGAAACAAAGAGGCAGCATGATAAGATGCAATGTCAACTTGAAAAGGAAAGGGAGGAATTTAGAAGAGCTCAGATAACCATAGAGGCTAAAGCTATGTTAAAAGAACCTAGTTCTGATGCCTCATTTTAAGGAAAAGACGGACGACATTGATTCGTACATTTACAGTTTTGAGGCACAAGCTAAAGCTCTAGGATGGAATAAGGATCATTGTGGCATGTATTTGTCAGCTTTGTTGGAAGGTCCTGCTCTTACTCTGTACCATAGTTTGTGTGAGAAATGATCTGTTGTGAAGTATGATGTCTTGATTCAGGCTTTGCTGAAGAAATGTCAGTGCATTCCTGAATGGTTTCGTAAGCGTTTCATGGATTCTTGAGAGTGTTTCTCCAGAAGTTGCTACTTTCATTTTAGAGAAGGGTGTCATTTGATTTGATGAAATGGTTAAGACTGCATCAGCCTATTGTATAGCTCATCCTAACAAACGTTTGGCTAAAAAAGTCAATCAACTATCTTTTTGCAGGTGTTGGCTACGCTCAGTTCCAGTCTGCATGTGGACAGTGTTCGCCTACCAAGTATAGCTACTCGAATAGGGGAGGTTATTCTTACTCTGATTTCAGGCAGCAGCCCAGTTTTATGAACAGGCGAGGGCGTAGTCAGCACAGCAGCTACCAGACCGTTCTGACACTTCTCATTCTGTGCGTGGAGGTGGTCAAGGCAACTACCATGGTGGCGTTTAATGGACCTATAGTGTATGAATGTGAATACAGGAGTGATGTCCCTTGCCCATACTGCACACTCAAGTAGTACATTTATACACTTTTGAGCAACTGTGTTTGCATTTATGCTTTGCCGAGATCTTAAGCTAGTTTGATCAGGTCTACACAAAGAAATCACAATCTTCTGGGCCGCATTTTCATGGGCTACCCACAAAGAAACCTGTTTAAAACAAATATTTTGGCTCATGACCTAGCGGTGCTGAAGTCATTAAATTGATGTATTTATTGCAATGAATTAATCATTCTCCAAACGATATATTCAAACAGGACAGGTTGTCTCCTTTGTATCACTAAACATTTAAAGTAGCTACAGCTCTCTATTAGCACACAACAATCAAATGACCCATGGTCACTTTGTCCCTAATTTCGGCTCACCCAGTGCCTTGCATCACGTCAGTACTTTCATCTGCCTTCAAACTGTTGATAATAATTATATGCGTTGGCTAGATCAATGCCCAAATGTTTTTAATAAACTATTTGATTGCGCTTGGCTGCATTTTACTGCTCTATAATCACAAATGTACAAAATGTTCTTCAACATTGCCATTCCACAATGTTTCCAGACAAGAAATGTGGCCAGACCCAACACCACTGAGGGAAAAGCTGCACGGAAACCTGACTAATCTCCAGGCGACTGCTGCATTCGTGCAGGCTGCTGGCATCTCCATCTGATGTGATCGACGAAGAAGGAGAAGACTGCTCTATGATCACATTGCTTTTGGCTGCAACCTTTTTTTCTCAATATGGTTTCAATATGGTTGACTACAGTGAGCAACTTTGGGTGTCTTTTGGGTGGATTTCACAAACTGAGATGATCTCTCTCGGATAAACATTCCGATAGCTAATGAATCCTTATCTGAGAGAGATAATCTCAGTTTGTGAAATCAACCCAAAAGACACACAAATTATCATTTAGACAGATATATATTTAAAAATAACTTTTAAAGTTACATACGCAAACTGTCATTTTCAATTACACAAACGATTATGTATTTCTTAGGAGCAAGATGACTTATTTTACACGTAACAATGATTTATATTTTATCACAAACCACTCATCTGGTGACAATGTATAATGTTTGAATTACACTCTTGGGCTTTGACTGTGCTTAGGTGATAGGCGAGTGTGTTTGCGTGCTCAAATAATGTTGTTATCTATTTGAAAAGTCCTTTCTGTCTCTGCTTACTCCTTGTAACTCTTGATCTTAAGTTCGCTCTATTTCTTTGATTTTTATTCTCTTCTCTCTCTCTCTCTCTCTCTCTCTCTCTCTCTCTCTCTCTCTCTCTCTCTCTCTCTCTCTCTCTCTCTCTCTCTCTCTCTCTCTCTCTCTCTCTCTCTCTCTCTCTCAGGTACTGATACAGAGATTTTGCACACACACACACACACACACACACACACACACACACACACACACACACACACACACACACACACACACACACACACACACACACACACACACACACACACACACACACACACACATACACACACACGCAGTAGCAAATATGAAGCCTATTTTTCACTCTCTCTCTCTCTCTCTCTCTCTCTCTCTCTCTCTCTCTCTCTCTCTCTCTCTCTCTCTCTCTCTCTCTCTCTCTCTCTCTCTCTGTGTGTGTGTGTTCGTGTTCTCTGTGTGTATTTGTGTGTGTGTGTGTGTGTGTGTGTGTGTGTGTGTGTGTGTGTGTGTGTGTGTGTGTGTGTGTGTGTGTGTGTGTGTGTGTGTGTGTGTGTGTGTGTGTGTGTGTGTGTGTGTGTGTGTGTGTGTGTGTGTGTGTGTGTGTGTGTGTGTGTGTGTGTGTGTGTGTGTGTGTGTGTGTGTGTGTGCGTGTGTGCGTTTGTGCGTTTGAGCTTCGTGAAAACAGGCAACACTTTTCCCCACTGTAGCTAATGCAGGTCTCATAGTCTGGACGATTTATTGCACTAACTGCTTCAAGCTGTTCCAAACTGAAGATTTATTGCACTAGTGATTTATTGAAATGCCCCCCCCCCCCTCCTCTCCTCACCAACCTCCTCACCAACTCTCCTCTCTCTCAACCTCTCTCTCTCTCTCTCTCTCTCTCTCTCTCTCTCTCTCTCTCTCTCTCTCTCTCTCTCTCTCTCTCTGTGTGTGTTAAACATACAGTATGACACACACACACACACACACACACACACACACACACACACACACACACACACACACACACACACACATCATGATCTGTTAAATTCTAGTCCAATGCATTTGAGACACTGTTATGGCCTGCAAAAAACCCCAACCTTTTCATGGTTATTACGTTTTGAACGGCTTGCTACAGATTTAATTAAACGTTTTACGTCACTACTGTAGTGAAACATGACATAATCTGTGTGCGCAAGCATGTGATTGTCTGTGTGTGTGTGTCAGGGGCGGGGTTCGATGAGTTACGTACCCCCCCCCCCCCCCCCACCCGCAAAAAAAAGAAAGAAAAAAGGCCGTGAAGGTAGTTTCCGGAACACCACCCACTCCCGTTCCTTATATAATGTACAGCGGCTCGCGACAGGTGTGTTTGAGTGCAATGCGGAACACCCCACCCCCCACCACGAATCTGGTCCGCCCCTGGTGTGCGTGTTTATTGTAATGCATCTAATGTAGTGTCATTTTTTTTAATGTGCACATTCCTCAGTTTGTGTACCCAGGTATGTACTTTACGCACTGGTATGCTTAGTCTTACTGATTACTGCAAGAGCCTTAACATTGTCCTATTCAATTCTGTTTCGGGACAGTTTGTCCTATCATTTTTCGAACCTCTTTTATCACTGTTCTCTCCCTCTGTCTCTCTCTCTGTGCGTGTGTGTGCATGTATGTGCGCGCGCGTGTTTGTGTGTGCAGGAGGAACACTGGAAGATGTTTACCCTGAGAACAGGCCTACTTCCACATATTCCACCGATGCGCTGAGCTGTCCTTGATGGCCCCAGTCAAGTGTAATGATATCAGCACCCGTGTCCGAACAGCTTTTATTTGATTGATTTTGAATTGTTGCGTCATTAAAGAATATCCCGGTTAACGATTTATCTCTGTAATATCGGGAATTGAACGTGCACAAAGAAATAACTCGGAACTTGGAAATATTTTAATGATTCAGGCCAACAGCCCCTATCATGACAAGAAAACACAAAACATGCACAGCAGCAACTATGTATCGTTTTCAATATGAACACACACACACACACACACTCCATAACACTTTCCCTTACGCACGCACATACGTACACCCTCACGCGCACTCACACACACACACACACACACACACGCATCGACACTCATTACACTTACACACGCACACGCATAAAAAGCACGCTCACATAATTATACGCACGCACAAAGAGAGAGAGAGAGAGAGAGAGAGAGAGAGAGAGAGAGAGAGAGAGAGAGAGAGAGAGAGAGAGAGAGAGAGAGAGAGAGAGAGAGAGAGAGAGAGAGAGTTTATGTGCGTGTGCGTGTGTAAGTGTAATGAGTGTCGATGCGTGTGTGTGTGTGTGTGTGTGAGTGCGCGTGAGGGTGTGCGTATGTGCGTGCGTAAGGGAAGGTGTTATGGAGTGTATGTGTTTAGGCTATGCATATACTGTAAGCATGTGTGTTCGTGCACCATATAATTTATAAATATTTTGTCAATAATAAAACTTTGTGACAAAATGTGTTCCAGTGTGAGCAATACTTTATTGCCACATACCTTAAGACCAAACACCGTTTTTACACATTCCTTTATTAGATCTTGAAGCCATATAAAATAGAAGTGGACTTATGGTCAAATTGTGAGTTTTTCTCTTATTTATTTGTACCGTTATTGTGTATGGGAATCACAAACATTTATGAATAAATATAGCCTATGCCTGAATGTTATTAAAACTTTGAAAAATAATTTTGAAAACGCCTGGTTAGAATCAGTAGAGAAAAGGAATAAATGTGTATTCTGTAAAAACTATAAAACAGTTTGAGAGAAAAATATTTCAGTCAATTACCATACATGTATGCAATTTCAGTAATCAAATGCTAAACAGATGCTAATGTTTAAACAGGCAGTAAAAATGGTATCCGAATATTAAAAAAGAACCAGTAGAAAATGCAATAGAAATACTTTAGGTGATAGTAATGGCGGTTTAGTCCCGCTTTTGTGATCAAGACTAACTGCTTCTGCCGAAGGAACTGACCCACTATTTTACCTGAAACTTTTTTTAGTATTGGAATATCATAGCTACAGCTACAGAGCAAAAAATATGTCCCTTGTTATATTTATTTAAGCAAAAATGGTAAGGCATATAGTCTAAAGTATATTTAATGACATCGATTTCTTGTCTACTTTGTTGAAATGAAACCATCTGAAAGCTTTCATGAGATCAAAGATTAATTTGTGCAAGGCATCCCCACTATAAACAATTTATACCCAAGTGGTCTGGAATGGCACCTCTACACACACACACACACACACACACACACACACACACACACACACACACACACACACACACACACACACACACACCAGCCTTCATGTGCACACACACTGATCACACAAAGACGTACGACTTGGTGAACTTCCAATTTGAAAGGCCTTTTTTTTTAATTAACAAGAGTGTAACATTAATTTTTTTGAATGTTTTCCTCAACCATTTAGGGGTTTCACATTGCATTATTTTCGTATTATTTTTCTTATTCTTCATTCTCTTTCTGTTAATATAGCCTTATGCATGAGGCGTCTATGTGCCTGACTTTCCTTTGAAGCAAAGTTTACCAGCAACACAAGAAATGAAATGAATCACTTACAAAATTATAAGACAATTCTTTGTTTTACTACAAACATGAAATGTTAGACAATAGGAACATTACAAATTCAAAATACAATATTTCTTGAGGATACAATCCAAAATAAGAAATGCACTGATAAAACACACACACGCATTAAGTGTTTTTGAGGCAATTTAAACTGGAACAATCTTGGGCCCTAAATTAGAAAAATGGAAGTAACATTTACTTATATTTACAAATTGAATCGAAATTAATTACATTTCTTGGACATGTTTCCGAACAATCCGAAATATGAACCATGTACTTGAATGACAAAAAACTGTAATGTATTAAGACGATTATAAATGAGTGCAGCTTAAGTCATAGAGGTAATTCTCTTTTCCTTTAGAATATGAACAGACAATACATGTTCTTGGTTAGACCATATGAAATATGAGCCATGATTATTTTGAAAAACACTATACATTATTTTGAAAACTAGGCACGGCATTAAAATAACATAAAACGACATACAACATTCATTAACATGAAAAAGCAACAATATCAAGTATACATGTTCTTGGTTAAACAAAATGTAATGTGAGCCATGCTTTTTTTAAAACGAAAAAGGCTATTATTTATAAAAGCTAGGCATGGCATTTAAAAAACAAACAAGCAACGACATATAACATCGTTAGCATGATAAAACAATATCAAGTCAACAGTGACAGGCAACTAAGACTGTTATACAGTAATGCAATCCTATAAAAATCTACCCATTTTGCAATAATTTCATAATGACATTTCTCTGCATATACACCAGTCTAGTAATAGTGATTGCCATTGAGTTCAACACACACACACACACACACACACACACACACACACACACACACACACACACAGTTAATGAATCATGACAATTTTAGAAGAACTTGTATCAAAAAATACTATAACATGATGATTATTGTTATATTTCTGCAGTCTTTTTTTTATACAAGTTATTAGTTTTCGCAATAAGTTCAATAATACGTCAATGGACTATCTGAAGATAGTCCGTTTTGACTCCAAGCCATCAAAATAATATATTATAGTTTCACATTTTGACATAACAGTCTTCTTCTTCCTATTACTGGAGTGAGCCTCACAGCGTTTAAAGTCCAACTTAGTACGTGACTGACAGTCATATAAGGCTTTATTGTCATTTTAAAATTAAAAATCGAAAACGACTACATAATAATACAAAAGAAAGTCAGTATTTTTGTCTACTGATGAACAATCAAATCGAATCTTATGTCTTTTTTATCACAGAAAAGTTTGAATTGAAAGGTTCACTCTTATATGACAATGCTGTCAAAATGAAAGTCAAGTCCTTTCCTAACAATGTAATGAAAATGAAACAATTGTTTCCCTTTTCTGATGTTTCATTCAAAATGCAATTCAGTTCCATTTCCGACGATTCAATCAAAATACAAGTCATGTCTTTTTCCAAATTTTCAATGACAATGTAGGACCTTTTTTATGATTCAAGCAAAATGCATGACACGTACCCTTTGATGATGCAAGCAGCATGCATGTCACATCCCCTTTTGATGATGCAATCGACATAATAATATTGAGGAACATTTATTTAAAATGTATATATGCATGCAAATACTGTTTTCTTCTTCTGATGATGCAAGCAACATGCAAGTAAGGTCCCCTTTTGGTGATGCAAGCAACATGCAAGTCGATAAGTTCCCCTTCTGGTGATGCAAGCAACATGCAAGTCAAGTCCCCTTCTGGTGATGCAAGCAACATGAAAGTCAGGTCCCATTCTGGTGATGCAAGCAACATGCAAGTCAGGTCCCATTCTGGTGATGAAACCATCTGAAATGAAAACAATAACACCTTCAGATGAAACACATTGAAATGACGTATTTTTGTAAGGGAACCAGTGAAACACAAGTCATGTCCTCTTCTGTCAAAACCATGCCCAGATTGCCATGTCTAGTCAGGTCTTCTGATTATAGATATTGAATAAAAGTCATGCCATATTCTGAACAAAACAAATATAATAACAAATCATTTTCCTTTTTGATAAAGCACAAAGAAATAAAGTTCATACCCTCGACTGATAAAACCTTGAAACTAACGTTGGTTTTCCCTTTTGGAAACAAAAATGATGACCTTTGATGAAACACATGGAACTGGGCGCTTCATGCAATTTTCTGATAACACTATCTGAAATGGGAGTGATATCTCTTTAAAAAAGAAATTCTTACATGCTTTCAGATTATATATTTCAAAATGAGTCATGTCTGTTCTGATCCAGCAATCTGAAATAAAACTTACAATAAAACAACCGGATATGCCACTCACATCCTTTTCTGAAACTACATTCAAGTCCTTTTGTGGTGAAATAATTAGAAATGAAAGCTACTTCTTTTTAAGATGAGACAATATAAATTAAAATCCTGTCCTTTTCTTAGCAGACTGACTAAAAATCACTTCCTATTCTGATATGAAAGTCGTGTCCTTTTATTATGGAACAGTCATGTCATTGTGCTATGACACACCCTGAAATGAAAATCAAATCCGTTTCTGACACAACACCCTGACATTTCTGTCCTGCTATTTATACATTTGGGGAGATCATTAATAAAAACAGTAAAAAGTACTGGGCCAATAATACTGCCTTGCGGAATACCACTTACTACTGAAACACTTACCGATTTGGCCTCATTTACTTTAACCACTTGAGTCTTATCAGAGAGAAAACTTCTAGTCGACTTTATATATATAGAAAGTTTCATTATTCAAGCTCAACTGATATTCATGTATAATTCGGGTGAAGTATGTATTACTCTATTTACAGATGAATCGATCCAAACGTGAAATGTTGGTCCAATTATCGTAACACAAATAATAATAATAATGACAATTTACATAGCGTTTATTCTCCTAATGGAGGTCTAAGCGCTTCACAAATAAGTTAACAATCTGAGCAAAAACAACAACAAAACAACGCACCTATCATAAGGAACAACCCAAAATGAAAACGAAATCACGATATACTACATTTAACCACTTGAGTCTTATCAGAGAGAAAACTTCTAGTCGACTTTATATATATAGAAAGTTTCATTATTCAAGCTCAACTGATATTCATGTATAATTCGGGTGAAGTATGTATTACTCTATTTACAGATGAATCGATCCAAACGTGAAATGTTGGTCCAATTATCGTAACACAAATAATAATAATAATGACCCCGACCCATTTCACAATTCCCTAGAACAAATCCAAACCATTACAAATAGCGTTTTCCACACAAAAGGCATTTTCTCGCACTACACAACACTCCGCCCGCCCCTGCAATCACCATCCCCCTTCATAGACCTCAAGCTGACCTACGTTTCATAGAGCACGCACGCATGCATGCACACACACACGCGCACATGTGCAGAGGGACAAATGAAGAAACATATTTAATTAAACACATTGACATGATGGTCATGAAATATATTGCAACGAAAACCATGGCCTGTTCCTAATGAAACAATAAGAACAAAAAATCATATAATAATAATAATAATAATGGTTATTTATAGAGCGCTTAACTCCCTTTGCAGGGTGCTCAAAGCGCTGGACAAAGGCCTAAACACTAACATACAGATAAACACCAAGCCAAGAATAATCAACATGAAGACAAGTATCAATGAATATAAACATTAAAAATAAGTGAGACTGTTCATACAAAATGCATGTATTAATCTCTCTCGCCCTCCCCCCCCCCCTCCTCCCCCCCCCCCCCCCCCCCCCACCACACGCACGCACACACACACATACTGCAGGGTAATATCATCAAGGACTATGTGGATTAGAGGTGAGAGTATGAGGTTTCAAAAAGATGAGTTTTCAGAGAAGTTTTGAAAGACTGAACAGAGGAAGAGTGGCGAACACTGTGTGGTAAGCTATTCCAGACCGAGGGAGCAGAGTACGAGAAAGAAGATTCACCGAAGGATTTAGTTTTAATACGGGGAGTGGAGAGCAGGCATGAGTCGGAGGAAGATCTGAGATGTCGGGTGGGAGTGTAGGTTTGTACAATGTCAGTGAGATACTGAGGGGCAGTTCCATTAATAGAGTTGAAGGTGAGGCATGCGACCTTGTACTGAATTCGAGCAGAAATTGGAAGCCAGTGAAGAGTGTGAAGTAGCGGGGTGATATGCTGTGTCTTTTTTGCTTTGAAAATCAATCTTGCAGCTGCGTTCTGAACTTTCTGAAGTTTCTGGATTGAGGACTGCGGGCAACCAAATAACAGAGAGTTACAATAGTCTAGCCTAGACAAGACGAGAGAACAGACGAGAGTTTGTGTTGCCTGAGTGGTAAGGAGGTGGCGAATGGAACTTATCTTACGAATCTGTAGATAGGCTATTTTGCAGACATTGTTCACATGTGTTTTCATTGTAAGGTTGGAATCGATAGTGACGCCCAGGTTTTTGACAGAAGGAACAAAATCAATATCTGAGTCACCTATCCTTATGGAAGATGGAAGGGACCTGTCAACAGAGAGTCTTTTAGAAGTCATTATGATGGCTTCAGTTTTGCTGTCATTTAATTGGAGTTTGTTTTCACTCATCCATGTTTTGACATTACTGACACATCCTTGAAGACCTTGAACAGTGGAGTCGAAGTCAGAAAGAGTTGTTTCAGTGTATAGCTGATTATCATCAGCGAAGGCATGATGATTTACAGAATGATTCTTAACAATGTTGAAAAGGGGTTGCGTATACAATACAAAAAGCACAGGTCCCAGGACAGAGCCCTGGGGAACGCCATACTTAACAGTCGATGGAGTGGATTTATGGCCTGTTACTGAGATTGTTTCAGTTCTGTTTGAGAGATAGGCTTTAAACCAGGAGAGAGTAGAGCCAGAAATGCCAAAGGAATAGGAAAGTCTGTTTAGTAGGATAGCATGGTCCATAGTATCGAAATGTATATCTTCTCCAAACATGAAAAGTGTTAATTGTTACCGTTACATTTTGTGGACTATTATAACGGACATACACACACTCTCTCTCTCTCTCTCTAACCCCCTCCCCAGCATCACTATAATACTGGAAGAAGGCCTATTCATTAAAATTGTTTCTCTCTCTCTCTCTCTCTCTCTCTCTCTCTCTCTCTCTCTTCTCTCTCTCTCTCTCTCTCTCTCTCTCTCTCTCTCTCTCTCTCTCTCTCTCTCTCTCACTCTCTCTCAACAAGGCAGTAACAAAAATATATGAATATTGCAGTTCAAATGACGAAGCCAGCATTGTAATAAAAATATAATTAAGCAATATATCATATGATCTTAACCGTTTTTCTAGGGAATCCCATGTGTGATTAGAAATGATCCGAAACAATTTATTTAA
>JAGGCT020004113.1:1061617-1102374 GCA_017654935.2 Phymorhynchus buccinoides
TAATACTTATATACATGAATTCAAAACCATATACATCCGCCAAGGAAAAGAAACCTTAAAAGAGCTTTAAAGACTGCAAGAAACACGATCTATCGCTCGTGTAAGATTAGAAATAATCCGAAACATAAAACAACAAAGAAAAGTTCAAAAGAACGAAAAGAGCACGTTCTTGAAAACCTGTCCCATTTCATGTCAGGAGAGTGTTTTACGTTTGTATCCTCCCAGTTACGGGAAGTTGAGAAGAAGAAGAAAGGACGCAGGTGGACAGACAAAGATAAAGCCACAGCACTTTCCTTGTTTCATGCGAGCCCCAAGGCTTACAGGATTCTAAAATCCATTTTTCTGTTGCCGTCGGTGTCTCTGTTGAGGTAAACAATGCGCAAAGTTAACATTAACCCGGGTTTTAGTGATAACATATTCTGTGCACTGTCCGACAAAGTGCATGCTTTAAACAAAAATTCCGAACTCTGTTCCGTGGTGGTTGACGAAATGACCATCAAAGAACGCGTCACGTATAACAAGGAGAAGGACTGTGTAGAGGGGGTGGAGGATTTCGGCAATGGCGAAACAACCGAACGCATTGCCAATCACGCAACAGTTTTCATTGTGCGGGGTCTGTTGGCACACTGGAAGCAACCGGTTGGCTACTTTCTGTCCAGTGGACCCATGGACAGTCAGAGGCTGCATTCCCTTCTTCTGGAATGCATAGACAGGTGCGAGGGCATTGGTCTGCGGGTTAAGGTGGTTGTTGCTGATCAGGGGTCAAACAATAGAAAGATGTTTGAAAAACACTGTGGGATCAGTGAGAAGACTCCGTTCTTCAATCACAACAATAAAAAAGTGCATGTGATGAACGACCCCCCTCATCTCCTCAAGAATGTGAGGAACAATTTTAAAAAACATGGATTTTGTGTTGGTGGTAAAAACATTAAATGGGACCATATTGAAGCATTTTATCATTTTGACAAACAACTAACTGTGCACAACTGCCCAAAACTGACTGACAGACATTTGACATTGCCCCCTTTTGCAGCTATGAGCGTCAGTCTAGCAGCACAAGTTTTGTCACATTCTGTGGCTGCAGGGGTGGCGACCATGGTACAGCTTGGTGTTTTGCCGGAGGAGGCCACTGAAACAGCCATTTTTATTGATCGTTTTGATCAGATTTTTAATGCCTTTAACAGTGGCCGCCTCACGTCACAAAAACCCATGGGACATACCATGTCAGAGAGGTCTGGCCACAAGGAGTTTTTGAAGGAGACTCTGGCATGGCTTGAATCTGTCGCTGTGAGGAGTAAGTTTGCCAGCATGCTTCCTTGTTTGGCAGGATGGCGCATGAACATCCGTTCATTGTTGTCCCTGTGGGACGACTTGCATGTTAACCATAATGTTTTGTTTCTTTTAACTAACAGGTTAATACAGACACAGAAGCAGCAACAGTAACTGACCTGACAAACAGTGTGCCAATGACTGACACACAAGACAGACACAGTGTATTTGTGACCGACACACAGGACAGAGATAGTGTACTTGTGACTGACACACACGACAGAGACAGTATGCTTGCGACTGACACACACGGCACAGACAGTGTACTTGTGACTGACACACACGACACAGACAGTGTACTTGTGACTGACACACACGACACAGACAGTGTACTTGTGACTGACACACACGACACAGACAGTGTACTTGTCACTGACACACATGACAGAGACAGTGTACTTGTGACTGACACAGACAGTGTACTTGTCACTGACACACACGACACAGACAGTGTACTTGTGACTGGCACACATGACAGAGACAGTGTACTTGTGACTGACACAGACAGTGTACCTGTGACTGACACACACAACAGAGACAGTGTACCTGTGACTGACACACACGACACAGACAGTGTACCTGTGACTGACACACACGACAGAGACAGTGTACCTGTGACTGACACACACGACACAGACAGTGTACCTGACACACACGACACACACGACACAGACATGTCAGAACTTGACCAGGTGTACGAGCTGGCCCAGATAGCCATTCCAGGACCTACACCCAAACCCCCCACTGATGTAATGCTAGAATCTAACGTGTTGTTTTATATTGCAGGATATATAGCCAGAACATTATTTAGCAAAGTTTGCCAGAACTGTAACAGTGTCCTCAGTGGGCCCCTGTCAGGTTCAGAGTCTGAGGTACTGCTTGTGAACAAGCAGTACAAATATCTGAAGGATTCACAGGGGCTGTCTGTTCCCAGCAGGGAACTGGCTGCCGTGCTGGAGGCCATGGAGGGTGCATACAACAAACATATTGATGTGGTTTTGAGTGGAAATCAAGTGAAGACTCGCTTGATGCAGCTGCTGGAAAAGGAAGTGGGTTGCAATGCCCTGAAATGCTCTGCTGGCACATGCTCCTTAAGAAAACATGTCATAAACCTGTTTGTCAACGTTCGTTTGCATGCTACCTTAAAAGACCTGTCACGTTCGTTCTCTCAGAAAGGCTGGAAAAGAAACAGGAAGATGCTTAAACTGATGCATGTGTAGGGGTGCTAGTTTTCTAGAATCTTCCAGATATACATTTTTTAGTATTGAAATTTGTGGCTTTTTGTTTTAGAGTGCAGAAATTGGCTTCTGTTTTGGGTTTTTTGACTGCAGAAAAAAGATGCATAACATTTTGTTCTATGAATGTTACAGATCCAAAGTTTTGATGTTAGTATCTGCCACATCTGCCAATACCCCCCCCCCCCCCCCCCACCCCTTCATGTTGAAGTTTTGAGACTTCACCACACTAGTAGTACTAGCGCCCATGCACATGTAAATCATCTCTAGTACTACATATTTCTATCTCTGCAGATTTGACAATACTGAAAGAAAGAGCATGTGACAGAAAGAGTGATACCAAAAAAAGTGCTATAATTCAATTTATAATATATCACCACTTGACAAAGGCGAGGTTATTTATGTTTAATCTAAGCATGTGCCACGCTCCTTCATGTCAGCTGGAGATCACTTGTCATCTCCTCAAGCGTTAGACGGCACAGAGAGGATGAGTGAGTGAGTGACCTGATTTATATTATTATTTAGTTTATAGTATGATACACATGATATGTGAAACGTTTTCCAGCAGCTTAATCAAGCAAGTCTTTACCTGATCTCCTTTCAAAACAACATCAATATGATTCTTTTTTTAAGTGAATGACACTAGGTACATTATAAGGAACATGGGTTTTTTTTATGTTGTATAATGGCACATGTTAGCAATATGTGAATATGTTATTTGTAATATATGACCTGTGATATAAGCAACATGTTGGTTTGGTTGGTTGGCTTACCCTGCCTGAAAGACTCCAGGGATCATCCCAACAGCGAGAAGCACTTGAACACTAAGGTACAAATGCATCAGCTAGGGATGAGAACATTACGTGTCTGATCGTTTTTGATTACCCCGCCATGTGGGCAGCCACACTCCGTCTTCGGGGGATTTTAGACTGATGATGTTATGCTGGGAGCTTGTCCTGCAATCCCCGCACAATCATTCAGAGCATAACAACATTTTGATGTAGCCTTGGCGTTCTAGCTTATGTCAACTGGTCTGACACAGCTTCATGTCAAGGCATAAGCAACATGTGAATATTTGATTTGTGGTATATGAATACCTATGACATAACCAACATGTTAACGTTTGGTTTCTAGCATATGTCTATTATATATTTATGGTATATAAGTAAACATGATGTAAGCAAAATGTTTAACTTTTAATTTGTGTATGTAACATGATATACGCAGGATGTGAATACTCGATTTCTTTATTACATTTGATCTAACCAACATGTGAATAATTGTTGATGTTTTAAACAAAATGGAATGAACAAGAACATGTTCAATTATTGGTTTATAGCACTTAATAACCTCTTATTTATCATCTATTTTTATGTGTGCCCTAATAAGTAACATACTCTTTGAGACACCAGGCACAGTAACCCCAATTGAATCAGGGTTTTTTCCTTGTATGCTTTTATTTTATTTTAAATTGTGTGATGGTATATGACATATGATGTAACATATGAATGTGACCCCTCATTCAATCAGCTTGTTGATGTTTATTACGACTCCTGGTGTAAGTAATACATGATTATTAGATGTGTAGTTTATGATATGGACACAATATTATTTGATTTCTAATATTTGACCTTTTATAATGCTTGTTGGTTTATTTTCTTTAAGTCCCACTTACCGCAGATCAATCCATCAAGCATGTCTATAACCATGCCGTCTACTGTGCCACTGATGATCGATCACAGCTGTTACTGTGTGCAAATCTGGTCATATAACTCTAAAGGCAACTTTTAAAATTACTAAGCTTTCATATTCTAAGCCTTCAATGATTAAAAATCTGTTATAAATGTCAGATCACACTTAATAATTTCTTTCATATTCAACTTAGGGATAACATAAGAGAACACAACTTTCATGGATTCCGTTGTTTAGTGCTTTCTTTGTGTGTCATTTCATAACGGAATAGAACTCATGAATTCCGCCGTGTAGTGCTTCCTTTGTGTGTCATGTCATATCGGAATAACACTTTCATGAATTCCGCCGTGTAGTGCTTCCTTTGTGTGTCATGTCATATCGGAATAACACTTTCATGAATTCCGCCGTGTAGTGCTTCCTTTGTGTGTCATGTCATATCGGAATAAAACTTTCATGAATTCCGCCGTGTAGTGCTTCCTTTGTGTGTCATGTCATATCGGAATAACACTTTCATGAATTCCGCCGTGTAGTGCTTCCTTTGTGTGTCATGTCATATCGGAATAAAACTTTCATGAATTCCGCCGTGTAGTGCTTCCTTTGTGTGTCATGTCATATAGGAATAAAACTTTCATGAATTCCGCCGTGTAGTGCTTCATTCGTGTGTCATGTCATATCATAATAAAACTTTCATGATTTCCGCAGTGCAGTGTTTCTTTCAATGTGTTGTTAAGTCTGGGTAATCAACAACAAAACAATGAAAGAACTGTGGCTTTAGATTTGTCATGGCTCAAGCAGGAGACATGGAACTGGGACAGTGTAGTATTTTTCTAATCATATTAAATGTATATTTTCATGGCTAAAACATCAGTTGTTGGTAAATTATTTTGGTAAATATCTTGTGAGTTACTTTTTTTTTAGACTTCATTTCATGAAAAGGAAGTTGTATCTCAGTGGGCTATTTCCTTCTCATTGTTATTAATTCTATAATTTTTGGATCTCTAATATTGTGTTTGGGAAAGGAAAAAAAGTCCCCTTTTTAACAATTTACAAGAAATTGTTAAATAAATTGTTTCGGATCATTTCTAATCACACATGGGATTCCCTAGAAAAACGGTTAAGATCATATGATATATTGCTTAATTATATTTTTATTACAATGCTGGCTTCGTCATTTGAACTGCAATATTCATATATTTTTGTTACTGCCTTGTTGAGAGAGAGAGAGAGAGAGAGAGAGAGAGAGAGAGAGAGAGAGAGAGAGAGAGAGAGAGAATTTTAATGAATAGGCCTTCTTCCAGTATCATAGTGATGCTGGGGAGGGGGTTAGAAAGAGAGAGAGAGTGTGTGTATGTCCGTTATTATAGTCCACAAAATGTAACGGTAACAATTAACACTTTTCATGTTTGGAGAAGATATGATTTTCTGTTCTTATTGTTTCATTAGGAACAGGCCATGGTTTTCGTTGCAATATATTTCATGACCATCATGTCAATGTGTTTCATTAAAGATGTTTCTTCATTTGTCCCTCTGCACATGTGCGCGTGTGTGT
Organism: Phymorhynchus buccinoides; assembly: GCA_017654935.2. Taxonomy (NCBI): domain Eukaryota; kingdom Metazoa; phylum Mollusca; class Gastropoda; order Neogastropoda; family Raphitomidae; genus Phymorhynchus; species Phymorhynchus buccinoides. The sequence goes on from JAGGCT020004113.1 coordinate 1,067,423, forward strand.
GTGCATGCATGCGTGCGTGCTCTATGAAACGTAGGTCAGCTTGAGGTCTATGAAGGGGGATGGTGATTGCAGGGGCGGGCGGAGGGTTGTGTAGTGCGATAAAATGCCTTTTGTGTGGAAAACGCTATTTGTAATGGTTTGGATTTGTTCTAGGGAATTGTGAAACGGGTCGGGGGTGACGTAAATGTAGTATATCGTGATTTCGTTTTCATTTTGGGTTGTTCCTTATGATAGGTGCGTTGTTTTGTTGCTGTTTTTGCTCAGATTGTTAACTTCTTTGTGAAGCGCTTAGACCTCCATTAGGAGAATAAGCGCTATGTAAATTGTCATTATTATTATTATTTGTGTTACGATAATTGGACCAACATTTCACGTTTGGATCGATTCATCTGTAAATAGAGTAATACATACTTCACCCGAATTATACGTGAATATCATTTAAGCTTGAATAATGAAACTTTCTATATATATAAAGTCGACTAGAAGTTTTCTCTCTGATAAGACTCAAGTGGTTAAAGTAAATGAGGCCAAATCGGTAAGTGTTTCAGTAGTAAGTGGTATTCCGCAAGGCAGTATTCTTGGCCCAGTATTTTTTACTGTTTTTATTAATGATCTCCCCGAATGTATAAATAGCAGGACAGAAATGTCAGGGTGTTGTGTCAGAAACGGATTTGATTTTCATTTCAGGGTGTGTCATAGCACAATGACATGACTGTTCCATAATAAAAGGACACGACTTTCATATCAGAATAGGAAGTGATTTTTAGTCAGTCTGCTAAGAAAAGGACAGGATTTTAATTTAAATTGTCTCATCTTAAAAAGAAGTAGCTTTCATTTCTAATTATTTCACCACAAAAGGACTTGAATGTAGTTTCAGAAAAGGATGTGAGTGGCATATCCGGTTGTTTTATTGTAAGTTTTATTTCAGATTGCTGGATCAGAACAGACATGACTCATTTTGAAATATATAATCTGAAAGCATGTAAGATTTTCTTTTTTAAAGAGATATCACTCCCATTTCAGATAGTGTTATCAGAAAATTGCATGAAGCGCCCAGTTCCATGTGTTTCATCAAAGGTCATCATTTTTGTTTCCAAAAGGGAAAACCGACGTTAGTTTCAAGGTTTTATCAGTCGAGGGTATGAACTTTATTTATTTGTGCTTTATCAAAAAGGAAAATGATTTGTTATTATATTTGTTTTGTTCAGAATATGGCATGACTTTTATTCAATATCTATAATCAGAAGACCTGACTAGACATGGCAATCTGGGCATGGTTTTGACAGAAGAGGACATGACTTGTGTTTCACTGGTTCCCTTACAAAAATACGTCATTTCAATGTGTTTCATCTGAAGATGTTATTGTTTTCATTTCAGATGGTTTCATCACCAGAATGGGACCTGACTTGCATGTTGCTTGCATCACCAGAATGGGACCTGACTTTCATGTTGCTTGCATCACCAGAAGGGGACTTGACTTGCATGTTGCTTGCATCACCAGAAGGGGAACTTATCGACTTGCATGTTGCTTGCATCACCAAAAGGGGACCTTACTTGCATGTTGCTTGCATCATCAGAAGAAGAAAACAGTATTTGCATGCATATATACATTTTAAATAAATGTTCCTCAATATTATTATGTCGATTGCATCATCAAAAGGGGATGTGACATGCATGCTGCTTGCATCATCAAAGGGTACGTGTCATGCATTTTGCTTGAATCATAAAAAAAGGTCCTACATTGTCATTGAAAATTTGGAAAAAGACATGACTTGTATTTTGATTGAATCGTCGGAAATGGAACTGAATTGCATTTTGAATGAAACATCAGAAAAGGGAAACAATTGTTTCATTTTCATTACATTGTTAGGAAAGGACTTGACTTTCATTTTGACAGCATTGTCATATAAGAGTGAACCTTTCAATTCAAACTTTTCTGTGATAAAAAGACATAAGATTCGATTTGATTGTTCATCAGTAGACAAAAATACTGACTTTCTTTTGATTTATTATGTAGTCGTTTTCGATTTTTAATTTTAAAATGACAATAAAGTCTTATATGACTGTCAGTCACGTACTAAGTTGGACTTTAAACGCTGTGAGGCTCACTCCAGTAATAGGAAGAAGAAGACTTATGTCAAAATGTGAAACTATAATATATTATTTTGATGGCTTGGAGTCAAAACGGACTATCTTCAGATAGTCCATTGACGTATTATTGAACTTATTGCGAAAACTAATAACTTGTATAAAAAAAAAAGACTGCAGAAATATAACAATAATCATCATGTTATAGTATTTTTTTTATACAAGTTCTTCTAAAATTGTCATGATTCATTAACTGTGTGTGTGTGTGTGTGTGTGTGTGTGTGTGTGTGTGTGTGTGTGTGTGTGTGTGTGTGTGTGTTGAACTCAATGGCAATCACTATTACTAGACTGGTGTATATGCAGAGAAATGTCATTATCAAATTATTGCAAAATGGGTAGATTTTTTATAGGATTGCATTACTGTATAACAGTCTTAGTTGCCTGTCACTGTTGACTTGATATTGTTTTATCATGCTGACGATGTTATATGTCGTTGTTTGGTTGTTTTTTAAATGCCATGCCTAGCTTTTTATAAATATAATAGCCTTTTTCGTTTTAAAAAAAGCATGGCTCACATTTCATTTTCTTTAACCAAGAACATGTATACTTGATATTGTTGCTTTTTCATGTTAATGAATGTTGTATGTCGTTTTATGTTATTTTAATGCCGTGCCTAGTTTTCAAAAACATTTATAGTGTTTTTCAACAAAATCATGGCTCATATTTCATATGGTCTAACCAAGAACATGTATTGTCTGTTCATATTCTAAAGGAAAAGAGAATTACCTCTATGACTTAAGCTGCACTCATTTATAATCGTCTTAATACATTACAGTTTTTTGTCATTCAAGTACATGGTTCATATTTCGGATTGTTCGGAAACATGTCCAAGAAATGTAATTAATGTCGATTCAATTTGTAAATATAAGTAAATGTTACTTCCATTTTTCTAATTTAGGGCCCAAGATTGTTCCAGTTTAAATTGCCTCAAAAACACTTAATGCGTGTGTGTGTTTTATCAGTGCATTTCTTATTTTGGATTGTATCCTCAAGAAATATTGTATTTTGAATTTGTAATGTTCCTATTGTCTAACATTTCATGTTTGTAGTAAAACAAAGAATTGTCTTATAATTTTGTAAGTGATTCATTTCATTTCTTGTGTTGCTGGTAAACTTTGCTTCAAAGGAAAGTCAGGCACATAGACGCCTCATGCATAAGGCTATAATAACAGAAAGAGAATGAAGAATAAGAAAAATAATTGAAAAATAATGCAAGGTGAAACCCCTGAATGGTTGAGGAAAATATTCCAAAATTTTTAATGTTACACTCTTGTTAATAAAAAAAAAAAGCCTTTCAAATTGGAAATTCACCAAGTCGTACGTCTTTGTGTGATCAGTGTGTGTGCACATGCAGGCTGGTATATATAAATTGTGTGTGTTGCACAAATGTCTTTGATGTGTGGTGTGTGATGTGTATATGTTACCATTTTTGTTAAATAAATATAACAAGGGACATGCTCTGTGTGTGTATTCCAATACTAAAAAAAGTGGTAAAATAGTGGGTGTTCCTTCGGCGTGCGCGTGTGCGTAGAGGTGCCATTCCAGACCACTTGGGTATAAATATGTTTATAGTTTTTACAGAATACACATTTATTCCTTTTCTCTACTGATTCTAACCAGGCGTTTTCAAAATTCTTTTTCAAAGTTTTAATAACATTCAGACATAGGCTATATTTATTCATAAATGTTTGTGATTCCCATACACAATAACGGTATAAATAAATAAGAGAAAAACTCACAATTTGACCATAAGTCCACTTCTATTTTATATGGCTTCAAGATCTAATAAAGGAATGTGTAAAAACGGTGTTTGGTCTTAAGGTATGTGGCAATAAAGTATTGCTCACACTGGAACACATTTTGTCACAAAGTTTTATTGACAAAATATTTATAAATGATATGGTGCACGAACACACATGCTTACAGTATATGCATAGCCTAAACACATACGCATTGCATAAATTCATATACAACATGGCCTTGCACACACACACACGCACATACACACACTCTCTCTCTCTCTCTCTCTTTGTGCGTGCGTATAATTATGTGAGCGTGCTTTTTACGCGTGTGTGCGTGTGTAAGTGTAATGAGTGTCGATGTGTGTGTGTGTGTGTGTGAGGGTGTGTACGTATGTGCGTGCGTAAGGGAAGGTGTTATGGAGTGTGTGTGTGTGTGTGTGTGTTCATATTGAAAACGATACATAGTTGCTGCTGTGCATGTTTTGTGTTTTCTTGTCATGATAGGGGCTGTTGGCCTGAATCATTAAAATATTTCCAAGTTCCGAGTTCTTTCTTTGTGCACGTTCAATTCCCGATATTACAGAGATAAATGGTTAACCGGGATATTCTTTAATGACGCAACAATTCAAAATCAATCAAATAAAAGCTGTTCGGACACGGGTGCTGATATCATTACACTTGACTGGGGCCATCAAGGACAGCTCAGCGCATCGGTGGAATATGTGGAAGTAGGCCTGTTCTCAGGGTAAACATCTTCCAGTGTTCCTCCTGCACACACAAACACGCGCGCGCACATACATGCACACACACGAACAGAGAGAGAGAGACAGAGGGAGAGAACAGTGATTATAGAGGTTCGAAAAATGATAGGACAAACTGTCCCGAAACAGAATTGAATAGGACAATGTTAAGGCTCTTGCAGTAATCAGTAAGACTAAGCATACCAGTGCGTAAAGTACATACCTGGGTACACAAACTGAGGAATGTGCACATTAAAAAAAATGACACACTACATTAGATCTATGCATTACAATAAACACACGCACCAGGGGCGGACCAGATTCGTGGTGGGGGGTGGGGTGTTCCGCATTGCACTCAAACACACCTGTCGCGAGCCGCTGTACATTATATAAGGAACGGGAGTGGGTGGTGTTCCGGAAACTACCTTCACGGCCTTTTTTCTTTCTTTTTTTTGCGGGGTGGGGGGGTGGGGGGGGGGGGGGGTGGGGGTGGTGGTTACGTAACTCATCGAACCCCGCCCCTGACACACACACAGACAATCACATGCTTGCGCACACAGATTATGTCATGTTTCAGTACAGTAGTGACGTAAAACGTTTAATTAAATCTGTAACAAGCCGTTCAAAACGTAATAACCATGAAAAGATTTTTTTTTTTGAAGGCCATAACAGTGTCTCGAATGCACTGGACTAGAATTTAACAGATCACGATGTGTGTGTGTGTGTGTGTGTGTGTGTGTGTGTGTGTGTGTGTGTGTGTGTGTGTGTGTGTCATACTGTATGTTTAACAGAGAGAGAGAGAGAGAGAGAGAGAGAGAGAGAGAGAGAGAGAGAGAGAGAGGATCAACTCACCCAGATCTAAACTAAACTCGAAGAGAACGAGAGGACCAACTCACATATATCTAAACTATAAACTCGAACAGTCTAAAATATACCACAGGCCTTGACTTGGGTTCTGGTAGACCTGTATTTAGATCTAAATAAATCGCACGAAGGACGATCTACAGATGTTCTTGGTTCTAAATGTTAAAGATAATTCAACATTTTAAAAGCTTGATGGCTTATAGTGTCCCTATGGCCTATCTCTAACAAAGACATTGCTAAGTCCCTGACTGGCTGGGTCACGTAGAATAATCTGCCCATTCCCCCCCCCCCCCCCCTTTCTCTCTCTTCTTCTTACCTTTACCTATAGATAAGGGCTGAAGTATTCTGCGCATATGTTCCTAGACCCCACTGAAATTACAATGACAGATTAATCAGCAAATGATTGTGGTCGCTTGAAGTAAAGGAAGAGAAAAGTCTACTAATACTATTGTAGGCCTACTAATACCTAAGTTAGTAAGTAGGCCTAACAACTATTACTAACACATCAGCAGAAATCTAACACTGGTTGTTACTGTTTCATAGATTTTCTGGCCGTATTTGCAGCTTCCTTACCTTTCTTTGTCTTCAGGAACACGGAAAAAGGTTTGTCCAAGCGCTCAAATTTGAATCTGGTATTTAAAAAAACGTCGATAGGCCAGTTGAATTCTCGCTTCAAATTCCAGTCTGAGTCTTTGGATAGCCGCCATTGTTGTGGTGTAACGCACGCACTAACGATAACTCTATCAGCCCGGATCGCCGTACTTTATAAGTACTCTGTCTTCCCCTGTACAGTCTTTGACCAAACTGCGAAGAAGAAGAAGAAAGAAACAGCTGGCGATCAGAAATTGCAGGCACACAGGGTTTTCAAAGGAAAGAACACTTTCATCTGACATCAGCTGCAACATAAACATAAGAGTTTACAGAATATAAATGACGTTTTCTGAAACTGATGTTGAAAGAAAAGTGCATTTAGATCTAGATTCAAACCAAATGACATGCGTTGCTTGAAGCACATGCATCAAGCAGCGAAACATCAAAAGTGAGAAAGCAAGATAAAGGGACAAATACTGAAGCAACAACGACAACAACAAAATCTCCAAATCAACTACTGTCATGCAGTTCTACCAAGATCAGGATCAGTACGTTGCTCACGCCACTTCTGATGATAATCGCGACACGCCCTACTATTTGAACCAGCATCAAGAATATTATTATGTAACGCGTGGGAATAGGCCTATGCCTACTGCACATCGAAGAGATGTTGAGAACCGGTTAAAGAATCCGAACCGGTTTGTCTCTTTGAGCCGTTTTTTTCGAACAGGTTTTTTTTCTCTAATAGGCCTACTCACATCAGTAGTTTCACCTATGCAAACACATATTTGTCAGAATATTCACACACCCCCCCCCGCTCAACTCAAAACTCAGCTCAACTTAAAACACATTTTAATGATGAGGCCATCTGCCCGTGTCAAAGGAAGGTGACGGGGGGGGGGGGGGGGGGGGGGGGGGGTAGTTTGAAAATATACAGACAGAAAGAGAGTATAAAATACAAATCAAATATCATAGCAAGGTCATGATCATGTCCAGTTATTGATAAGTATGAGCGCGCGCATGTGTGTGTGTGTGCGTGCGGGAATACAGACGTTTCGTACCCTGGACGTTTCGTACAAAGACGTTTCGTACCCTGGATTGGTCGTTTCGTACATTATTTTCAAAACATTTCGTACATGAACTTAGCGTTTCGTACACAAGACATTTCGTACACAAGACATTTCGTAACAGTAAGCTAGGCCTATCTGCAGTCTGGACTCCAGCTACTTTAAGCAATTTCATTGGATAACGGTGTCACGATAAATAAGTACATGCCATGAAATATCTACCTCGGCATGAGAACTATAACCATCTAACCCTAACCCTATCCCTAGAAATAACCAAGAAAGTTTTCATTTCTAACCCTAACCCTATCCCTTTCCCGGGCGTTATATCCTAACCCTATCCCTGTCTAACCCTATCCCGACCTGCAGAAAAAGGTAGGAGTAGCAGTGAGTTCAAAACTTGAAAACAAAAATCATTGGCGTCCAGACTGCATTTCGTACATTGGCGTTTCGTACATGTTGGTGTACGAAACGTCCACAGACTGGCTATATGGCTCCCCCCCACCAAGTTTTAGAGATGTTTTGCTTGTGTACGAAGTGTCCAAGTGTGTACGAAGTGACTAAGACGAAACGGTCATGAGGTACGAAACGACCAGACGAAACGTCTAAGACGAAACGTCCAGGGTACGAAACGTCTGTATCCCGTGAGGGCGTGCGTGCGTGTGCGGACCAAAATCTTTTCGAACTAAAATATTTGCTCATCTTCTGGTATAAGAATAGAATTATAGAAATTAAATACCATCCACCATCCCGATTGATTATACTGCCACATTGCAAGCACAAAGCAACATTGTCTACAATCACTTTCTTTTTTTTTCAGGATAAAATGCCTCCAAATGTCTGCCTTGCCCTTCGGGTTCGGTAATCCGTACCATAGAGGGGTAGTCTAGGCCTAACTCATAAATCGTTGCCCCTTACACCACCAGACAACTACAATCAGCTACCTTCGGTTTACAAACACCTAATCTGCGCTGAGATTCAGTGTTGTTCTTCGAAAAGATTGCGTTATTCTAAGAAAAACTTACTTTCAGTTTGCAGTTTTAAAAAAAGGTTCACAGCAACTCGAACCGGTTTTTCGAACCGCGAAATTTTAGCACCGGTTTTTCGGTTCAAATTGTGGTTTTTCCCAACTCTAGTGTGGGGTGGTGCCCGGATGGTGCCAGCATCCGGGATAGTGTCAATTAATCACCATGATTATTATGCTTGTGTAATCTATTATCAGAATGAGAATCACTTGGTGACTGGTAGGCCTACAATTTTCTGCTTCCTGCATCAGGTTTAGCTATCTATTATGAGAAATTCAGGTCTGAGAACGATGCTTTTGCAGTGGTAATGTAGCATTGTGGCCCCCGACTCTGTCCCCAGTTTTGTCTATGTGTCCCCGTCTCTATGTGTCACTGTCTCCCCGTCTCTTTATTTCTCTTAACTCTAGCCCTAACCCAAACAATAAGCTTAACCCTTAACCCAAACAATAATCTTAACCCCTAACCCTATCCCAAACCGTTACCCTTATCCGAAGGACACTAGAAGCAGGAGCACATCGATAAGTGGACACATAGAAACGGGGCACGGTGAAGGTGACGCCTAGAGACTGATACAGATAGAGGTGGGGGTACATCAAATTGATACCTTTTACAATTCACTGTATTATTTCATTGAAAACCTTACCGTTTAATCTGTATATAAGTTGTGTGTGTTTGCAGATGTTAGCTTGTCTGTGTGTGTATTTGTCAATGTGTGTGTGTATGTGTGTCACTCTGTGTATGTGAGCCACTTTTCGATGTATTAGCTCAAATCTGATGTATTCATTGATCACATTTTATGCCTCACACTCGCACCAAATATCCTATCTTAGGTTGTATTTGCAAACTATTGTATAAGGGGGCATGCACATTAGATCCGCAATCTCCTTACGGAAAACCCATTCACTTATATAACAAATAATATAACTCCATTTAATGTGACTAGTACCCATGTGCATGGTGGACTTAACAGCTTGACAGTCTATTTCTTTGTGATGTTGGTTGTTCAGTTACTACTGCAACTGTCGGGGAATGTTCATCCCAATCCAGGTCCAGTTGACATCAAATTAGAAGGATTATCTGCGATTCATATCAATGCACGTAGTCTAACAAGAAAGATCCCATTAGTCCAATGCGAAGCAAGCTGCTTTGATATAATAACTGTATCTGAAACCTGGTTTTCAGAAGCTACTCCAGATAACCAAATACTAATCCCTGGTTTCCAACCCCCTATTAGGCGTGACAGGCCTGGTGACCAACACGGCGGTGTTGCAGTGTACTTGAAATTTAATTTAGTTTGTCAACCTAGACCTGACCTGTGTGTGCCGGACCTAGAGGCAGTGTGGGTGGAGACTAAGTTGGACCAAAACACTTTACTGTTAGGAACATTCTATAGGCCACCTGATGCAGCTGTAAACTACTGGAATTTAGTTGACCAATCAGTCCAACTCGCACGAAACACGCCTCATCCATACATAATTCTTGGAGATTTTAATGCTGATTGTACCAACCAGCCCCCGCCTCCTCTTCAGCACATCATTTTTACTAATAACTTATTCCAGTTAGTCAACAAGCCAACCCGCACCACTGAACATACATCTACAATAATTGATCTTATATTAACACCATGTCCTGACATGATCCAAGCCAAAGATGTATTACCTCCAATTTGTAGCGATCATTCATGCCCATATGTTGTTCTCAAACACCAAAATACACTTAGAACCAGTTACAAACGCACAATATTTAACTACTCCAAATTAGATGTCCAAAAACTGATAACAGAACTAACAAATGTTGCCTGGGAAGAAATATTATCAATTGAATCAATTGATGAAGTTGCTGAAAAATTCTCAGATCAACTAATGACTATAGCAAAAACCTGTATGCCAGTGAAAGAGGTTAAAATAGATGACCGAGATGCTCCGTGGATCATGATAGAAATTAAAAAACTAATTAAAAAGAAAAACACAATCCACAAACTTGCAAAACTTTTAAATTTTGACAGGACCTGGGCTCTGTTTCGTCGTGTCCATAACGACCTTACAGATAAAATTAGAATAAGAAAAGTTGAGTATATATCGGATTTAGATAACCGTATTTCTTCCCCAAATCGTTTTGGCTCTAAGGATTGGTGGAAGCTTGTAAAAACATTCATTTCAAATAAAAACATGCCACAAGATGAAATTCCTCCAATTCAAGATAATAACACAACCTGTTGCACTCCTAAGGAAAAGGCTAATGCATTCAATAAATATTTTTCTGCTCAATGCTCCATGGATAATACAGATGAAACATTTCCTAGACTTAACAAATTTCAAGGCTCCATAAACCAATTAGTTCTTACACCAGATGTCGTTCTTGATGTATTGAAAAATCTCGACCCTGGTAAAGCTGTGAGCCCTGACTTAATTCATAATAAAATACTAATAGCTGCTGCTGATGCTATTTGTGAGCCCCTGACACGCCTGTTTAATCGTTCGTTACAAGAAAGCACATTTCCATCTGTTTGGAAGGTGGCCCATGTCACTCCCATATTCAAAAAGGGAGATAAACAAAAGTGTGACAACTACCGTCCCATATCTTTATTGAGTTGTATAGGCAAAGTTATGGAAAAATGTGTGCAAAAACATGTCTTCAAATATCTTAATGACAATAACCTTTTAACCACAGCACAATCTGGATTTATCCCCAAAGACTCTACCGTCTATCAATTGTTAGGTATTTATGACGACTTTTGCAAATTTTTAGATTCTAAGACAACCGGGCAGGTAGTTTTCTTTGACATATCTAAGGCATTTGACAAAGTGTGGCACCAAGCTTTGCTGTACAAACTCTTTGCACTTGGTATTCGTGGACAGTTGCTTGAGTGGTTTGCTGACTATTTAAGGGAGCGCACGCAAGCAGTTGTTCTAAAAGGTAGTAAATCCCCTTATCTCCCTGTGTCGGCAGGCGTCCCTCAAGGTTCTGTCCTCGGACCTCTACTCTTTCTTGTCTATATTAATGATATTGTAAATGACATTGAATCTATCATCAAGCTTTTTGCTGATGATACTAGTATGTATTTAGGCCTTGAAAATACTGACATACGAACATAAATTTTAAATTCGGATTTAGAAAAGATTAACAGATGGGCATCAACATGGAAAGTTAAATTTAATCAAACCAAAACTGAATTGATGACAATCTCTAACAAAGCACTTCCTCACACACAACCATTAATATTTAACGATGTAGTACTTCAAGAGACAGACAACCACAAACATCTAGGAGTTATCATTCAAAATAATTGCAAGTGGAATCTCCATATCAAATCTATTCTATCTAAGTGTCGCACACTTGTTGCTTGCCTTAGGTCATACAAATACCGACTAAGTCGTAAAGCGCTTGTAACAATGTATAAATCGTTTATTTTGCTCCATTTAGACTTTTCAGATGTGGTATGGGACAACTGCACGCAAAAACAAGCAGAAGATCTTGAACAAATACATCTGGATGCACTCAGAACAATTACTGGCTCAGTCCGAGGGACTAGCCATCAAAAGCTGTATACTGAAACAGGATTCACATTTTTAAAAGAAAGGTGGCGGCGTCATAAAATAATTTTGTATCACAAAATTGTCAACGGTTCTGTACCTATGTATTTAATCAATTGCCTCCCCCAACTAGTTGCATCAATCAATCCCTACCATAGACGATATCCCCTAGAGAGACAAGTGCCTAGATGTAGATTAGAACTTTATAAATCCTCTTATTTTCCATCCACTACTGTCCTTTGGAATAGCCTTCCGGAGAATATCAAGCAGTGCGATTCTCTCAGTGTCTTAAAGCGTTTTCTCAGTAGCGACGATAGTACAGTTCCCCCTTATTACTACTACTTACAAGATCGACTGTCTGAAATAATTATTTGTAAATTAAGACTCCAAATGAGTGATTTGCGTAATGATTTATTCCAACGACATATTCTGAACAACCCAGCTTGTACTTGCAACGCACCTGTAGAAGATGCATGTCATTTTCTCTTTCACTGTCCCCTTTTCCAACAAGCCCGTAGACAGACTATCAACTTATTACCTGATGATGTCAAAACAAATGTATCATTGCTTTTGTTCGGAAGCTGTGATAAAAACCAAAGTGAAAATAGAACAATACTTGAGTCTATTAGTAATTTCATCCAACTGTCAAACAGATTTTTGGCAGAATAACTGTCTCTAATGTGTGTCCTTATTGTGACTCGTTACATTTAAGCCCTGGTTGGTATAGTTTCTGTGATGAAATTGTTGATTTGATGCAGTTTGCAACCGGTGCGCGTCTCAGCCTTGCCCCTGCAACCCAAAGGCAAAATTTTGATTAGAGAGTTTTATGTGATTATAATACGTTTCTAATCTGTTGTTTTGATTCATGTTTTTGTTGGTAAGTGTAACACAGACCTAGTGTCTGCGAAAACTTATACCTAAACTTAAACCCATTCTTACTCTAAACTACCACTAACACACCCACACAAAGAAACATTTACAGCACATTTATTTACATGAAATAATTATACCAAAAAACAAAACAAAACAAATCGACAAGCAATAAAAAAAAAAGAGTAAATAGTAAATACAATGATGATGAGGATGAACACTGCAAGCAAAATATAGACGATTCACACATACACAAATACTTAATAGTAAAAAAAAAAACGTAAACTCAATGTGACACTTTTAGCCAGAAACGCTCTTAAAAAAAGCACGTAAATTCCACCACATTTCTTTTGATCTGAAGACTTCCTGTTGACGTTTTCGTCTTTGACTTGAGTGGGAAGTGGGGTTCAAACGGGAATTGATGAGCGGTGAACCCCAATTTGAAGAGGAGGCAATCATGACTTCCCAGGGAAGAGTGGTTAAAAAGGGAAACGAGGAGAAACAGCAGGAATCAGCTGAGCACCCAAAAAAAAAAAAGGCCCAAAATAAAAACAAAATACAACGTATCATAAATAACGGGAAATAATTCAACTCCATTTCTCTGCAAAAGAAATTTGCTTTGTCCAACAATTAATAACAACCCTCCTATTTTTTGCACTAAGAAGCAAGACTGAACAACATAGGCGACAATCAAACGTCATTGCAGCTGAAAACCTTTCTTTTCCAAAGCACACCCTCTCCATTACAAAAGAAGAAAACTGGACAGTTTTTACAAAAACTTTACAGTATTTACAAAAGAATATATCAAATTAACAACAACAACAAAATGACAACAGACAAAACAAAATCACCCAACAAACAAAGCGTACTACCTACTCACCCAAAAGTCCGTGAGTACATAGGAGAATATTACCAGGCACTGGTTAAACCAGTCACCCACTAAGGACCCAAGATAGCGTCACATAGTTTTCCAGTGGACCCCAAACCTACATATAGGCGTGGACACAACTGACTTCGCCCTTCCAGTTTTCTTCCCAAAACTGAACTAGAAACCAAGCTAACGGACCTCTGCCGCATGCTAAACTTTACTCATAAAATTCCCAAATACGAATAGCACGGATTGCACATCCGACATTCACACTTTCTCACTTGCACGTGCACTCTTACACGAACACGAAAAATTTTCTGGCAACACGGACTATACTACAGTTTGTGACAAACCCCCCTGCCAAGAACAAACTAAGTTTGTTTCACAACCAGATTCACAAACTGTCAATGTCTTCATTCAGGGCATCTGCTGAGAAAGTCCGCACCCTGGTTTTCCTTTCCTGGAATGGCCTGCACAGTGAAGGAGAAGGACTGTAGCTGAAGAGCCCACCTCATCAGACGACCGTTCGAAGCCTTCATTTTCTTCAGGTGTTGTAAGGGTTGGTGGTCCGTCTGGATCACAAAGTGCCGACCGTAGAGATAGGGTTCAAACCTCTGCACTGCCCAGACAATGGCAAAACACTCCTTTTCAACTGTGGAGTAGTGTTTTTCAGCAGGGAGTAATTTCTTACTGGCACAAGTCACCGGCTGCAGGCCAGCTCCCTGATCCTGAAGCAGAATTGCCCCAAGTCCAACATCAGAGGCATCTGTCCTCAACACGAATGGCAATTCCCAGTTGGGCATCACGCATGTGGGAGTTCTGCACAAGAGTTCTTTGAGCTTGTCAAATGCACTTTGACATTCCAAGGTCCACTGTACCTTGTTTGGCATCTTGGATTTTATTGCATTCGTCAAAGGGAGAGCAATCTCTGCAAAGTTTGGTACGAATCGACGGTAAAACCCCGCCAAACCCAAGAATGATCGAACCTGTTTCTTCGTTTCAGGTGGCTTCACTTGACGGATCTTTTCCATTTTGTCACTTACAGCCCTCAAATGACCATTTCCCACAACAAATCCCAGGTAAGTAACCTCATCAAATCCAAGGAAACACTTGGTTGGACGAGCTGTGAGGCGAACCTCCCGAAGTCGACGAAACAGTGCATAGAGGCATTCCAAATGACGTTCCCATGTCAAAGTAGCGACTAGCAAGTCATCCATAAAGTTGTCAATCTCTGGAATCTGAAGAGGTTTCAGCATCTCTCTCATTGCTCGGCTAAAAATGGCACCAGCAGTTTTGAGACCAAAAGGCATTACGGTCCATTGGTAATGACCTTGTGGCGTTGAGAAGGCTGTTTTGGGCTTATCCTCTTCCACCATCGGAATCTGCCAATAGCCTTTTGTGAGGTCAATTTTGCTGAAAAATCTGGCCTTGCCTAGCTTGGAGAACAGGTATTCAACATCAGGTATTGGTTCACTGTCAAACACCACAATCTGATTAAGTTTGCGAAAATCAACGCAGAAGCGAACTTTTCCATCGGGCTTCTTGACAAGAACAATGGGGGAACAATAAGGAGAAGTAGATGGTTCAATGACCCCCATTTTGAGCATTTCCTTGACCTCCGCCTGAATTGTCTCACGCTGAGAGAAAGGGAGTGGAAACTGTCGCTTCCGAATTGGTTCCTCATGCTCAAGCTTGATACTGCAGGGAGAGAGAGTAGTTCGCTGTGGCACATCGGTGAAAACATCAGGAAACGCTTCTGACAACTTAAGAAGCTCTGGGCGTCTCTCAGGATGCTTGGGATCAAGCTGAACATCTGCTGGTCCTTCTTGAGATTGTAGTGGGATCACGGGAATGTTTTCTCGAGTTGTCTGTACCTCTTCACAGTCAGTGTCTTCCACTACAGACACCGCAACAGTCAGGTTTGGGCGTTCCAGATATTCCTTCAGCATGTTGGCATGAAAGATTTTTTCTTTCCCACGAATGCGGATGCGGTAGTCATTTTCTCCAACCCTTTCCAGGACTGGAAACGGGCCCTGCCAGGCCATCTGCAGTTTGTTGCTCTTGCTTGACAACAACAGCAGCACCTTGTCACCTGCTTTGAAGGAACGTGGTTTTGCCCGTTTGTCAAAGTAATGTTTCTGGCGTGTTGCCTCTTTCTGTAGGTTTTGCCTGGCTAGGCGACATGTCTCTTCAATTCTGTTTCTCAGATCCAACACGTAGGTACATGAGGCTCGCACTTCATCATCCTCTTGCTCCTTGGTCCATAATTGTCTGAGAATCGTCATGGGCCCACGGACGGTTCGCCCATATAAAAGTTCAAAGGGCGAGAACCCTGTTCCTTCCTGAGGCACCTCTCAATATGCAAAAAGGACAGCTGGTATGAAACGGTCCCATGTCTTTGGTTTTTCAAGACATCTTTTTCAGCATAGATTTCAGAGTGCCGTTAAAGCGTTCCACGAGACTGTTACTTTGAGCATGGTATGGTGAAGTTGTAATCCCTTTGATAGACAAAAGTCTGAATATCTCCTGCATGACAGCTCCAGTAAACTGAGTTCCCTGATCAGTCAGCACTTGTTTGGGAATTCCAACGCGGGACCACATTTCCCACAGGACTTCAGCAACCTTCTCTGACTCCACAGATTTGAGAGGAGCTGCTTCAGGGTACCGTGTTGCATGATCGACCATGACCAAGATGTACCTGTTGCCACGGTCTGAAGCTGGTACAATAGGTCCCACAAGATCCACTCCCACTTTGTCGAATGGCTGACCCCCCAATGGCATCCTCCCCAAAGGAACTTTGCTAACACGTCCTTTTGGTGTCACCCTTTGGCATATGTCACAGGAACGGCAGTAACGTTGAATGTCCCCACACATGCCTGGCCAGTAAAATTCATACCAAATCCTTTCCCTTGTCTTTTTGACACCGAGATGTCCTCCCATAGGTGCGTCATGGGACAGACGCATCACTTCGCCCCGAAGAGACTGAGGAACACAGACCTGCTTGTAAGCTACAGCTCCATTTTGGAATTGTCTGTATAGGATTCCATGTACCTTCCGATATGACACTTTGCCTCCTTTACTATCAATACTCCCCCCAGTCTTGGCCAAAGTCCATGCATTCTCCAGAGATGGATCTCCTGATTGTAGCTCTTTAAGCTTCTCAGGAGTAAGATCAAGCCCACTTGTTCTTGACACAGGAATGGGTGCTTCTTGATCACTATTTTCTTGTGCTCTTGTCTGTACAGCTAGCAAGTCCTTCCGAGCATATACAGGAACCTGTGTTCTCTCACCCGAAACAAATCTAATTTCGTTCCCAATGATGAGATCTTGATGAGCTTTCTCCATCACAACGACTTCAATTCTTCCATGAACGAAAGGGGACTTCAAATTTATGAAGGCTGTTAGGAAGGGTCCTTCAGTGCACGAGTTGGCAAACGTCAGATCCACCGATCGGCCCGTAAGATCTTCTTCAGCCACAAATCGGGATGCTACAGCACAAATTTCTGCCCCAGTGTCCCGCAAAGCAACCGCTTGCTGCCCATTTAATTCGACTTCAACTCGAGGAATGAACGGCTTAGAGCTACAATCGTCACATAAAGCTGAAGGTAGATTAGCTTTACCCTCACGCTGAGAGCTTTTGGATACTGTCTTCATTTCTTTGCAGTCTTTTTTCATATGGCCTATTTTCCCACAGCGATAGCACTTGATTTCAGTCTCTTTGGGGAAACTGTTTCTGTTGCCATATTTTTTGGGTTCATCCTTAGGCGAATCTTTGTGTGGTTGAGACCTCTCGGAAGTGATGCCAGTTTTTGCCACTCTACCAAAACGTTTTGCTTGAACATGGGCCTCTGCTATTTCAGCCGCCGCTTTCACATTCTTTGGCTTCTGCTCGACAACATGAGCTGCAAGATCAGAAGTCAGGACGTTGAAAAATTGGTCTTGCAAAAACACGTCAACCACATCTCCTGCTTTGTCCAAATTTTTCCCAGCCAAAGAGAACCAGCGTTTCAGCACACACTCCAGACGTTCCACATAATTGACAAAAGTTTCTCCAGGCTCTTTTCTGGTTTAGCGAAACAGCCTACGATAATAGGCAACATTCTTCTGAAAACGAGTCAAAAGGTCATTCTTTAGACGTTCATAGTTGTTCGACTCCTCAGGTGGCAACCTTAGGAAGACTTCTCGAGCTATTCCTGTGAGTTGGGGGGTTAAGCGTCCAACCCAAGTGTCCTTGCTCCACTTGTGTGCTGCAGCTATCTTTTCAAAATGTTGGAGATAGAAATCAATGTCATCATTCTCATTACATTTTTCCAAAACTACTGAGTACGAGTTGGAGCGGCTTGATGCTATGTCAGCTAAGACCCTATTTATATCTCTCCTTCCTTCCTCTCATTCTTCCAGGATTCTTTCTCTTTCTCGGTGATCGTAGGCTTCTTTTCTTTCCTTCTCCTGACGATCTAACGCTTCTCTCCTTTCTCTCTCTTGTCTATCCAATGCATCTTTTCTTTCTCTCTCTTGTCTATCTAATGCGTCTTTCCTATCTTTCTCCTGTCGATCTTTTTCCCTCTCCTGTCGATCTCTTTCTCTCTCCTCGAATCGTTCTCGACGGTCACATTCTCTATCAACACTATCCCGCACAAAAGTTGCTAGATCAGTGCCCTGCAAACCCAGAGTCTGCCCCATACTTTGGAACTGCGAGAATAGTGCTGCGAAGTCGGTATCAATTGGCACCTTTCCAATATGCCCCACCTCCTTTGAGCCACAAGGAGGGGTTAAATTTGCTGCCATACGACGACTTGTTTTTGACAGAGCAGATTTAGGAGTTGACATAGGTGCTGCTTGTCCCTGAGGATCGCCATCACCAGAAACGTTTGTTGGAACTGACGCCATTTCCTGTCCTTGGTTTACTAACACTTGTCTAAATAAACGATCTGCTGTGGGTCGTAATTGCATTTTAACACTACCACTAGAGCAAGCACTCACAATGGCTGACAATATTCACTAATGTTGCCATACTAAAACAACCCACCTCTAAACTTCACTGATGCAAGAAGTCGAAGTCTGAAAATAGTGGCCAGTCTCCCAAGCACTGTAGGATGAACCCCACTAACCCACTATTAATGAGCCTAGGAAACAGCTCTTTCAAACCGCAACTCCTCACCCAGTCATGCCAAATAAAACAACAACACAAACACACAAAACACTAATCCTACCTTAACTAACATACACACAACCTATTCTACCCGTAACCAATTTTACCCTAAACTAAGTACCCCGCATCTCCACCATTGTAACACAGACCTAGTGTCTGCGAAAACTTATACCTAAACTTAAACCCATTCTTACTCTAAACTACCACTAACACACCCACACAAAGAAACATTTACAGCACATTTATTTACATGAAATAATTATACCAAAAAACAAAACAAAACAAATCGACAAGCAATAAAAAAAAAAGAGTAAATAGTAAATGCAATGATGATGAGGATGAACACTGCAAGCAAAATATAGACGATTCACACATACACAAATACTTAATAGTAAAAAAAAACCACGTAAACTCAATGTGACACTTTTAGCCAGAAACGCTCTTAAAAAAAGCACGTAAATTCCACCACATTTCTTTTGATCTGAAGACTTCCTGTTGACGTTTTCGTCTTTGACTTGAGTGGGAAGTGGGGTTTCAAACGGGAATTGATGAGCGGTGAACCCCAATTTGAAGAGGAGGCAATCATGACTTCCCAGGGAAGAGTGGTTAAAAAGGGAAACGAGGAGAAACAGCAGGAATCAGCTGAGCACCCAAAAAAAAAAAAGGCCCAAAATAAAAACAAAATACAACGTATCATAAATAACGGGAAATAATTCAACTCCATTTCTCTGCAAAAGAAATTTGCTTTGTCCAACAATTAATAACAACCCTCCTATTTTTTGCACTAAGAAGCAAGACTGAACAACATAGGCGACAATCAAACGTCATTGCAGCTGAAAACCTTTCTTTTCCAAAGCACACCCTCTCCATTACAAAAGAAGAAAACTGGACAGTTTTTACAAAAACTTTACAGTATTTACAAAAGAATATATCAAATTAACAACAACAACAAAATGACAACAGACAAAACAAAATCACCCAACAAACTAAGCGTACTACCTACTCACCCAAAAGTCCGTGAGTACATAGGAGAATATTACCAGGCACTGGTTAAACCAGTCACCCACTAAGGACCCAAGATAGCGTCACATAGTTTTCCAGTGGACCCCAAACCTACATATAGGCGCGGACACAACTGACTTCCCCCTTCCAGTTTTCTTCCCAAAACTGAACTAGAAACCAAGCTAACGGACCTCTGCCGCATGCTAAACTTTACTCATAAAATTCCCAAATACGAATTCACACTTTCTCACTTGCACGTGCACTCTTACACGAACACGAAAAATGTTCTGGCAACACGGACTATACTACAGTTTGTGACAGTAAGGTATTGTTTTATTTGTTTTTCTTTCCATTGTACACTAATATTGATGTTGTGCTGTTTATTTCCATGCTTGTGGCAGCCAATACTATGTAATTGAAAATTGTTGGAGTGCCTTGCATAAGCTCTAAGCTTGTTGTGCTCTTCTTATTTAAATTATGTGCTGCTGTATGTGCTTTATTTGATTAAATCTTGTTTAAACCAAATAAGTGGATGGGTTTGCAGATGAGTTTCCAAGTGGGAATGGGTTTTGTACGGAATCTGCGGATTGCGGATCTAATGTGCACATACCCTTACAGCATTAATATTGCAAACTGTACATTCTGCTGTGTTTTCAGTGGTGACAGCAAAAACATTTATTTTATGTTTTAAAGGACAACAAAGATTTGCTAAGGACAACAAAGATTTGCTGATTAGCTACTTGATTGACTGATTGCTTGATTGATAAATTGATTGATTTATCTGAGATGCTGATGTCATTCAATGTCTGACTGAAGCCACTTGGTATTTGATTGCATGCCATTGTTAGTAGAATAATGTTTGCAGGTGAAGCCACTTTCTATTCAGTTGCCATTATTGAAATGCATAGGCTTGCCAACTTTGCATTTGTCTTAATACTGTATACATGTTTGTATATACATTGGATAAAATCGGTTGGACAAATTTGAATGCCATGGGTATCATAGAATCATTATGATTGTTAAAATAAGGAATACATTCCAGTATTTGAGAAAATGTAAGATTAATTACCTGAATCTTACAACATGCATCTTTAGTACACTGTTTCGTATCTATATTGTTTCATATTTGCACTGAAAAACGGATATAGCATATTGCGTTTATTACAAGAGTACATATGTAATAATGCATGAGAAATAATACATCAATTTTTTTTAAAATTCAGATTTTGCTTTCACAGCATGTTACAAGGAGTTTCAATGAATACACAGAAAACAATTTAGAATGTTCTCATGCACCATCACATATTTCATGTGTTACAAATGTAAAAGAAACAAACCCCACAAACAACACAATACCACAAAAACAAAAACCCAACTATGGCTATGTGCCTGTTGCTGGGAAAAAGAGCTAAGATGGGGTGCTACAAAGAAAAGTGTATTAAAAAACAACTACGGCTATATATGTGCCTGTTGCTGGGACAAAGAGGTCAGATAGATAGGGTGCCACAAAGAGAAGTGCATTAAAAAACAAACTATGGATATGTGCCTGTTGCTGGGAAAAAGAGGTCAGATAGATAGGGTGCCACAAAGAGAAGTGCATTAAAAAACAAACTATGGATATGTGCCTGTTGCTGGGACAAAGAGGTCAGATAGATAGGGTGCCACAAAGAGAAGTGCATTAAAAAACAAACTATGGATATGTGCCTGTTGCTGGAAAAAAGGTCAGATTAGATAGATAGTGTGCCACAAAGAGAAGTGCATTAAAAACAAACTTGGACAGAATTGAACTGAGGACCTACAAATAAAGAACAAAAATGTATCTACTATATTTCTGACTTATTGGCCCCTCTATTCTCCTCTCTTTGACTCTGCCTTTTTCCCTTACCATCTAATCTTCCAAGTAACTTTTTCTCCTTTAAGCTCCTCCCAAATCGGAATGTGTAAGCTGTTCGCAGCAGGGAGACCAGCGAAAACTGAAAACCGGACACATACGTACTTTACCAATTATGGCCTTTTGGCCTGGGAACGCAGAAGAAAAAGTGTGGCTGATGAGGAAGGAAAGGGGAGGGGGTTAAATTTTGATCAAATGACAACTTTTTCGTTGCCACTGGGTTTAACATGTGCTAAGTGCATGGGCACACGAGACCTGGGTTTATCGTCTCATCCGAAAGACTCCACGTTCAAACCGTAAGGCCTGAACTTACTGGTATTTACATACTTACTTATTATAGCGACTTCCACAACAATGGACAATAGGAACCCCACATGAGTATGTGCGTTTATTAATAATTTATCTATTTTCTGTATCTTTATTCACTAATAATTTACTTTTACAAGTACATACTTTTACATAAAAAGATTTATTCCAGGACATCTATTTTGCCCTCCAAGACACAGAGTTTTTCCCCAAAGTAATCATTAGTGGTGCTTTTTTTTAAAAACAAAATAAAACATAAAATGACTAATCCTTTTAATTAACAGGTAAACATTTTTTCAAATCTCTCAGTTTCGCACACACACACACGAAAAAGTAATTATATGAAAACATAAATAAATTGAAAAATTTTCATCAGCTGTACAAGAAACACAATTCTTTCACACCTCTTTTATTTCTCCCAAACAGCCAAAAAGAATCAATAAATTAAAAATAAAGTGACAAAGATTTGTTTATACAGTAATAATAATAACAATAATAATAATGACCATTTTTATGGCGCTTATCCTCCTTACTGGGCTCTAAGCGCTTCACAAAGAAGATACAAATCTGAACAAAAATAAAAGAAATAACACACTAATCATAAGGAACGAAACGAAATCACGATAACTACATTTACGTCACACACACACACACACACACACACACACACACACACACACACACACACACACACACACACACACACATATATTCACACTCCACTATAATCCAAACCATTACAAAAAGCGTTTTCCACGCAAAAGGCATTTTCTCACACTAACCCCCCCCCCCCCCCCCCCCCCCCCCCCCGCCCACCACCGTATTCTCCATTCTCCTTCATAGACCTCAAGCTGACCTACATTTCATAGATTTCCCAGCACGCGCGCACGCATGCACACACACACACATGCCTGTGCAGAATGCCAACTCTTTCAAATTTTTTCTTAGTACACCAAAAAATTAAGTGATACAATTTTATTAACTGGGAAAATACTTTAAAATGTCCCTCATTAATAAAAATAAGAATGGGAATTTATACAGTGGAACCTCCCATTATAAGACTCCCTCCCTTTTATACATGATTATACTAATTATTGTGGCGGTACCATAGCCGATGAGGTTTAACCGAGGCGTGGTCACTGCTACCACCTATCTGTATTGATAAAAAAATCGGGACTTTACTGGTGTTGCACTGCCTCCGGGCATTGCCTTCAATATTGTTCCCACCATCTTTGTATCTACAAATGTCCCATATGTGTCAGTTCCAGACCAAGAGGACGTAAAACACCATTTTTCATTCATTCATTCTTCTTCCTCCCTTTTAAGACCTACTTCTCTGAGACATTGCCCTTTGTAAGTATTAACAATTACCTCCCTTATAAGACCCCTCCCTTAAAAGACCTCAATTTGGATGATTTTTGAAGGTCTTATAAGGGATGTTCCACTGTATAGCGTTCTTTCTCACATGAGCTTAGTGCGCTTTAAATTGATAACAAGAACATTAAAGACAAACAAATACTGAATCATTAGAAAGTAAAATAAACATGATGCATGCACGCAACGTTCTCTTTCTTCCTCACACACACACACACACACACACACACACGCGCACATACACACACACACACACACACACACACACACACACACACACATGAACGCACGCACGTACACATACACGCGCACACACACAAGAGTACAAGAGTAAAATAGTTACAATATAAACATTCTAAGAAACATAGACACATTCACCTTCTTAACCAAGCTTATATACAATACTGGAAATAAAATCATACTGCCATCGACATACCAGTTACATGACTAATTATAATAGACAAATTTTGCAAAAACAAAGATACCCTTCTACCTCCTTTACAAGCGTTTAAAGTTTACAAGACTTAGATTGTCTACCACATTCTACATACAACTTACAAAATTGTAAAACAAACTTTCACAAGATTTCTGCAATGAAACGGAACCCCCCCCCCCCCCCCCCCCCCCCCCCCCCCCCTCCTACATTCCCAAGCCACTACTACCACCCCAATAAATAATTGAAAAAAAGAAAGTGCTCGTGGTTTTTTCCCTTGATCTGTATACCCCAAAAAATATTTAAATCTGTTAATCTTGTCTCACACATACAAACACATAATATGTAAAGTGAAAATATAAAAAAGGTATGAATTTTATATATGAAGTGTATGAGGGCAAAAAGTCAGAATCATCCCACAAACATCAAATGATTGAATAAAATAAAGTGATCAACATTTCAAATTAAGTCTATGACCAAAAAAAAACCACAATTCTTTCAAACAGACATACACAAAATGAAGTGTTTTTTTCTCATTAACTGTATTACAACAAAACAACTTTTTGCAAATCTTTCATATATCTTACTCCCCCCCCCCCCACACACACACGCAAGTGATGTGTATTCTAAGCAAAATAACTATAAGACAAAAACCAGCAACAAAATCTTTGTAGTTATCTTGTGTCTCCAACACACTAAATAAAAAAGCGGTTCATTTTTTTTAGAACAACTGTATTGTCTGACAAAAACAATTATTTGAAACCTCTTTTATCCCCCACCCTACCTCTTTTTTATCAATTGCACAACAAAAAAGAATTCTTTTAAAACTTTCTTAGCCGCCAATCACCCCACCACCTCAAAATAAATAAATTTAAAGAATTGAAAAAAATAACTACAACCAAACACTTTTTTTCACATGTCTCTTATTTCACAATCACACACACATACAAAGATAATAAACACACACACACACCACAAACACAAAAATATTTCTTTTATAATTAATTGAATAATGACAGTTCTATCACCTTCTCAAATCTCTTGTGTATTCTAAGCACACACACACACACACACACACACACACACATGACACAAAACCACACAACAAAATCTTACATACACACACACTAGTTATTCTATGTAACTACGTCAAAACTCACAACACACTAAATCTACCATATTCAACTTTGCATAGACTACATGCTTTGATCTAAGAGGAAAACTTGATTTACAAGCATATCATTTTGCTAGCATAAATTAATTAACAAATAAATGAGTTTTAAAAAGTAAGAATGTATCACAATAGAGATTTTCTTTTACATTAAACTGTATCCTTTTGGATCCAATAAGCATGGGTTGGACATTTTTCTAGGCTAAAAATGTTAAATTCATTGGAACAAAAATGTGTCTACTGATACCAGCCACCATGACGCAGAGGAAATGTTGCCAACTAATGGGCTGGGAAGTCTTGAGTTCGAATCTTAAGGCGAGTTTTCTTTCGGTCTGGGACTGACTACTACCTAGAGTGAGAGTGCCATGTGAACACTGAAACCACACAGTCGAGCTTCATCTATTGACGGAATGATTCTGAGAAAGTTGCTCCAGTTTCATTACCACCAACATTGCAGGTTCTAGGACCTGGTTAGCCCCTGTAGAATACAGCCCTGTCATGTGGTTTCAGACCAATAAGGAACTCCATATCATCATCAATCATAAAGAATTAAAACAAAAGTATCAAATTATGTCTACTTGCACGCCTGCTCTATGGTGACCTCGGTTTCAATTTCCAACTCAGTCTATGCCCTTGATGAGTTCGGGTCAAAGTCATGGGGATCAGTGTGTTCTGGGGAGCTGTCAATGGACGGACGTAGTGATGCCCTTGAAGGAGGACCTCACTCACGCTAGGTCCTTGGCTAAGACATTATTGTCATTAGTAGTGAACTTAGTAGGTGGTGCCCTGCGTATGTTAGCTCAGAACAGGCTTCACTGACGTGAGACTCAGCTGCAGTGCAGTGTCTCCTCTGGTGGTTGCCTCCTGATGGGATTTGCTCCCCATGGACCGCTGATTTTGGGTTCCGTGACCTGACAAACCAGGGTGTTGGAGTAGCATGGGAGTAACGGTACTATGCATCCCAGAACACAAGTTGGGACAGTAGAAAATAAGAAAAGTGTCTATTAATTGTACACAAGTGTAAAATCTCTCCCTTTGCTTTTAAGATCTAAATATATTTTGCTCTTTTTGTACCTCTGCTTGTTTTATTATAACAATTTATTTGACAACAAAAAGCAGATTAAAAATATAATAAAACTAAAAGAATTCCAATTCAACAAATTATGAAGAAAAATATGTGGTGACTGGTGCTGATTTCCTTGCTTTGCTGGAAGCTCTCCGGCATCCTTTATACACCCTTTCCTTGTGGTCCACTGTACACTATAGCGAGTTCCATTCCTCAGCATTTGTAGCATCCTACACAGAGGGATCCATCCACACTGCTTCTGAACACACACACACACACACACACACACACACACACACACACACACACACACACACACACACACACACACACACACACACACACACACATAATATGCATGCACCTTCAAGTGCAAAGGTTTCACCCACACACAGCACACACACTACACCTGCAATCACACATAATAATACACACACATTTGGCTATACTGTCAATACATCAAAAAATCTGTCTGATAGCAACTTACTACAATCGAATATCCCGTATTAAATCAATTTTAATAAGACTGATAGTACAAGATCAAATTGCGATGTTTTATTTGGCTATACTGTCAGTACTTCTATTAGCATCTGGTTTATGGCAACATATACTACAATCGAATATCCCTTATAGGACCCCCCAATTATAAGACTCACTCCCATATAAGACCAACTTCTCTGATACATTGCCCTTCTTTGCAATTATTAAAATTACCTCCCTTATAAGACCCCTTCTTTATAAGACTTCATTTTGGATGATTTTTGAAGGTCTTATAATGGGATGCTCCACTGTAGCACTATGTAATTTGTGTAAAATGATTTATTGCATCACAATACAATCACAGCGTTGTATTTGTTTCTTACAAGTAATAATAATGATTTTTCGAAAATAATTAAAAATATTAAATGTTTCTGTAAAACATTCATTTGCATGTTACATTTTCATAATGGGATGCTTCTTTTTCCAATGTTTGCTGCAGGCCATTATTTGTGTAAAATATGATGTATAATGCAATAGAGATAACAAGCCAATTATATGTTTAACCGCAATGTACAAATTGATTGAATAAAGTTATGCTTCAAAGATGATAATCAATGATATAGAACAAAATCTATCGTCCGATAATACATATGATTGAGATAAATTTTTATTTTTAATTTGAAGCATAATATTTTGCACCTTCCAAACCGGGGGGTTTAGTTCTTTATTTTTTCTTTACATCATTTTTTTTATGGGGCTTGTTGACAAGTGAATGGTTGGATAGGTTCCCAAAGCTGATACATGACTTAGTTGAAATCCTACAAAAAATACTTTATTATTGTTATGGAACCACAATTAATCATAATCAATGATTTGTGTTTTACGTCTATGAATGGAAAATAAAACATGTATATGTGAATTGAAAGGAAACAACAACAGCTCAAACGTAGACAATGACGTGGACAAAATACAACCATCGTTTCCTGGGGTACTTTTATTTAATAGTAGCATGATAAAATATTCTTTTTGAAAAGGGGAACCGAAGTTCGTGTTAAGAAGAGTCATGGTGTAAAATCTGTGTTTAAAATTCTTATGTCTTGGGGTGGGGGGGGGCATCTGCCCAACCCAGAAAATGTTGATGATAATGTGAATGTAAAAAATGCAATGTTATTATTAAAGCCAGCGAGGCCCATAATTTACTTGTATATATGGAGATCCCCAATTTATCAACCATTTTTTTGACTTTTATATTTTTTGAAAGGGATTTTCCCTGCGCGGAAATAATCAATTATTATGCACCGGGGGAGAAAACTCTCTCCCCGGGATTCCCTGGGTATAATGCAGAATGGCTGTTATGTAATTTTTTTCCTTCCTTGTGTATCTGTCACACAATTCAAAAGTTTATCATGTATTAGAAAATAATGCATATGGTTAAACAAAGCCTAACTGCAGCTTGTGCTGAGACACCCCAACTTTCAACCTTCTTTGCCTTATGTACTTGAGAAATGATTTTCATGTTTTCAAACATGGGAAAAGGCATTCACAAAAGACCAGCAAACATAAAATAGTGTTGCAGCTTGTCAGTATTAAAAAATCTCTGCTGAGTTTCAGGTCAAGCAGGGGCGAACGCTTTTTTAAAAAAGAATAAGCACAAGGGGAGATCCGCCAACTTTTCAACCATATTAGGAAAAAAACCTGGTACACGCTGACAATATATTATGTAAATATGCAACTGTCCACAATAGAAATACATCACATAAGTTCAAACACAAACAAAGACACAACACTATGACTGGATTACTGTCGAATACGTCGACACGTCGTCAAGGAAAGGTTTTTTTTTCACTGCGAAGCATTTACTTTTCTTGGACTGACTGCACATGATAATATGCAGAACACTCACTCAAGTGTATGTGTACACTGGGAAGCATAATCGGCTTCTAGATGCAACTACACCTGAAGAACAACATAACATACAAAACAAAATTCAAGTCAGTAAAAATGTCTGTCACCACAATCACAGTGGGCATTCACGAAATACATAATACTGCATGCGCTCTTCAAGTGTTTGCATTACTTGTACACTAAAGGTAAACATTAGACTACACTTGCAATTTCAGATTCATTATTGGCATGCAATCTTCAAGTGCGAAAGGTTTGTTTACTCCCGCATAGCATAAGGTGGGCTCTTGGACTACACCTGCAATCATACATAATATGCATGCGCTCTTCAAGTGCGAAAGGTTTGTTTACCCTGTGAAGCATAAGGTGGGCTCTTGGACTACACCTGCAATCATACATAATATGCATGCGCTGTTCAAGTGCGAAAGGTTAGCATGCATGTGAAGCATAAGGTGGGCTCTTGGACTGTGACCTTAAAGTCATACATAACGTCTACATGCGCTCTTCAAGTCCAAAAGGTTTGCTTACTATGGGCGAAGCCACTGTGGATGCTTGGACTACACCTGCAATCATACATACATGCATGCGCTCTTCACGTGCGAAAGGTTTCTGTTTACCCTGCGAAGCATAAGGTGGGCTCTTGGACTACACCTGCAATCATACATAATATGCATGCGCTCTTCAAGTGCGAAAGGTTTGTTTACCCTGTGAAGCATAAGGTGGGCTCTTGGACTACACCTGCAATCATACATAATATGCATGCGCTCTTCAAGTGCGAAAGGTTTGTTTACCCTGTGAAGCATAAGGTGGGCTCTTGGACTACACCTGCAATCATACATAATATGCATGCGCTCTTCAAGTGCGAAAGGTTTGTTTACCCTGTGAAGCATAAGGTGGGCTCTTGGACTACACCTGCAATCATACATAATATGCATGCGCTCTTCAAGTGCGAAAGGTTTCTGTTTACCACATACATGCCGTTGGTGTGTATCCTCTTCGGAGTCGTATGATGCAGCCAACGTTTATATCTTGTCACTGGGAGCCGACTCTGCTCAATCAAAACAACACACACCACCAGATAAAAGAGACCCACAGCCATACAACTACAAGCTGAAGTTGTGGCTGCTGTTTTGCAATGCAGCCTACTATATATCTAGTCTTGTGCTTGCATTATATACCTAGTCTAACTTATTCAATAACAACACTTTAACAGCATTAGCCTGATTAGGACGACATTTTTCTATACACCTTACTTTACAAGTCTAGCAACACGCGGAGTGTTGACTTTCGAACGGGATCTATCCTAGTACTCCTAGCCTTATTTTAATTTTCTTATTAATTAACACATCAAGAGTAGACTACGTTGCACTGCTAAATTGGCTATAATATTATTAATGTTACTTATCTGCAATACCATTTCTAGTCAATTCGATCACACTCGCTAGATCAGGCAGAAAAGAATAGTGAATGGTGTAGGCCTACTATTGCTGAAACTGACAGTCACAGTGTTAGGATAGATCTAGACTAAATTTTGGCACATCGTCGGCGAAGAAGCTTTATATTAGACTACTTACTCGATAGGCTTATCCTCTCGCTTTCATTTCCTGTGACTGACTGTTTTGACACACATGCAAACATTCTCGTGGTCTGCATCAAAACAAACAAAAAGTAATAAAATCAATGAAAGGACACACTGCCACTCGGTGCCAAAGTTTGAAAGATTGGCAGTACGTGCTAGGCCTAGGCCTATGGTTTGGGATAGCCATCTCAGAAAATCTCCCAGCATTCTTATTTACCAAATATGGCATGTATTTTAATTGCTTCCGAGGTGAGAGGACAATCAAGGTGTGTCAAAGTCAGTTTCAACCGTTTATTAAAAAACGGTGTCGATTTATAAAAAAAATAAATGTTGGGGTGAAACAACAAATTTCATTAAAATAAGAGGTAAGCTCTTGGTTAGCGAACACACTTTTCCCACACCCAGTCATTCCGCAAAATAAACCACAATGAGGTTCTTTTGTAAGAAAATTTAAACTGTTCAAATCCATTATTTTAATACACAATATCTTTTAATCTGTTGTCTTCAATGTTCAGCTGAGCATCGCATAGTAAATATACATAAATATATATTTGCTTATTCTCTTCCGCTTCTTTGTGGATTTGAATGTTTATTCCTCCTGACCCATCACCAACTGTTCTTCCACTGCCATGTAGTTTGTTGTCTTCAGTTGTCCTAAGATCGAGCCACATAGCATACTTGGAAGATAAATAATCTTCAAGTCTAACATCATGAAGATGAAGGTCTTTGCAAACAAGATCAGCCACCGGGTCTCTTTGTAGCCCACCTCCACCAAACAACTTTTGTACTTCATCAAAATGCTGATAAGGTAAAAGACCGCTTGCAAACAACTGATTCGGTTGTCCTTCAATCGTGCACATCAGTTTAGTTATTTTAGGATTATAAAACTTCTCGCTTAATCTGTTAAAGGGGTTTTTAGACTCTTCAAACAGCAACAAAATTCCTTTCAATGACCTTGCAGACACATTCAAATCGATGTTCCAAATTGTGTCTGATTTGTTTTTAGGTATTTTACTATGATTTAAAATTCTGTTGTAGTAAATTGCTAATCTTGTCTGGTATTGTTGTGAAATCAACCGAGCTAATTCTTGATGACGAACAACATCAAACTCTAATGTGATGTCTGAAATACTATATTTTACATCAGGAACTGTCGTTGATCTGATAACACGGCTGTAATCATTAAAAGTTAATTAATACATAAGCCTATCTTGTAAAGCACCCTGATAATACGGGGAGTGCGTGTTTAACAGCTCGAAGTCAAGAGGTATATAAAATCGATTACCATAAACTTGTGCAACCAACTCCTCTCGATTGTTGTATTTTTTATCTTCAGCACCAATTCTATGTTTGATTCCATTATCTCCCTGTATTCCTTGATAAATCCTATCTTTCCTTTCATTTTCTGTGAGCCATAAATCACAATAACTCAAAAAGACATCTGCGTTATCTAAAGACATTACCTCTCTCCCTTCAAGTTTAATAGTAATCTTACTAACGATCGCTCTACCAAGATTAGCAACTAAAGTTCTATTCGGATCCGTCGCTGACTCCAGCTCTATTTTAAATGCGAGACGTGCAGTGCCTGGCACAATGACTTCATTAGATCCCAGACTAGGAAATCTTACTGATAATATTTGTCTCTGATCAATAGTTGAAGGATTATTACTTATAACGATACTCTGCCTGGTTCCTTTAACACCGAGTGGTTCTTTTAGCCGTCTGTATGGATCAAGAATTGTTCCGTATGATTGTGACATCTCTCTTTTTTAAAAATAAAATAAAAACATAATTATAATAAAAACATGGCTGGAATAGAAGCCGACCACGATTATGATGTTTTTGATCCTGGAGATGACATGAGTGAAGCTACATCATCTCGCCATCAATTAACTTTAAGACGTGAACTAATGGAAGGTAAAGTAAGATCGTTTTATGAAAGTATAGGATGAGAACCGCCTGAAGTCTTTGATCCTAATGACTTTGAATATAAAGACAGCCATTTATTTGCGAAGGGTGATGATGGTCAACTAGTCCGTCTTACAAATAAATCAGACACCTCAAAGTTTTTAAAAAAGAGTACAGTTCGTCAAAGGCTCAGTGTTAGCGATCAAAGACGATTTAATATTGATCCAGACCTAAGAACACAAGCTGTTTCTTCACTTCAAAACACACTACAAAGACTACCAACTGATTCCCAACTTAAATCAATTCCTCTTAGAGACTTAAGCGCAACTGCGGACGACATCATAGAAATGGAAACCAATTTTATAACTTTAGAAGATGAAGAAACCCAAGTAAAAACATTGCATGACCCACCATTACCTATGAGAGAAATAATAGCCCTCAACGAATCATTAAAATCTATCAGAGGCGAGTTAACAAATAATGTAGCAAAGTTAAGCGAACTTGATTCTCACATAAACAGAGAAAAACAAAAGTTGACCGAAGCGGACGACAACAACCTAGGGCAAGACGTGAAAGACAGAATCACACAAAGACTAAATGATCTTCAACAAGAAAAATCAGCAAGACTAGAAGTACTGTCAACTAACCGCGAACAATTACGCACACAAGTGAACAGAATAAAAGAAACCATCCAAATAATGTTATACGAAAACACAACTCTAGCAGAAAGAATAAGAACTTTATTTAGAGAGCAAGGAGTCACGATTGCGAGCGTTATGACAGCTTTAGGGTTTGCAATCTCTACTTTAGTGTTTGCTTTAACAGGACCAGGTGGTGGTCAATTACCTTCTCCGCCTTCACCACCTTCACCATCAAAAGATACGAACTGGATTAAAAAACAACTGGAACATTTAACGAATCTATTAAAGAAATTAGCAGAAAAAGCTCTAGATGCTCTACCCGGTATATTAGGCGCAATTGTTAGTTGGCTTTTTTCTACTGCAAGCAAAGTAGTCGGTTTTATGGCTGAACACTTATGGATGCTAATAGTTTTAGTTGTAGGATTACTCTCTAGTAAAATAAAAATAAACTAGACCAGCCGTAGTTAGAAAAATAACTAATGCTGTTTTTTCGTTTTCATGACTGTCGGCTGCTTTGTAGGTTAAGTTCGTTAAATTCTTTTTTTTTTTGACTAACAGGGATGGGATAGTGTATTCTTTGTATGATCGATGGAGCGGTTACTTTTGAATTCATTTCTTTGTTTTTACCAACTGCTTGGTTATCTCCGGCTACAAGGATTTCGTTGTTGTAGTTTACAATTGTTCCTATTTGAAGTCTAAGATCAGAGGGTAGCATGTATAATCCACTACCAACAGCAAAGTCTACCTTCGATCTTGCAAATCTCAAAACGTCTTGATACCTTTTAATACTTGTCGGGAGGTCAACTGTAGAATTGATTGCATCTTCTAAATTAGCTAAATACTGTTTCTGCGCATCAAACCCAGTAGAATGATCCATTATATCAGACCTCACTTGCGCTTGCGATCCCAGCAAACACCACACATAAGTACGAATAGAATCATTTACTCGTTCTATTCCCGCCTTTGTCAATCCTTCAGAAGTATCAAGAATAAATGTAGTCCACGCATTTTTATGTTTTTGCTCTATAGATTCCAAATGAACGGTCGTACCTGAAGAAAAAGACGTGTAAGGAGGATTCCAATCATAGTTATACTTTCTGTGCACACCCCAATAATAAAGTGTACCCAAACCATGATTACGATCTAACTTTTGTCTAAAGTCTGTATTCAAGTTAATGTTAAACTCATTACATATCCGCTCAAACACCTTCATATTAATTCTGTTGTTGAACGGATTAAAAGTTGAATCATTCGGTAATGGAGCATGCAGTTCAGACAAAATACGCTTGAATGTGTAATAGAAATGAAATCTATAAACTGCTTTTACCATGAGATCAGGATGATTTAAGTGATCAGCGAAAGAAACACCACACCCTGTTGTTGCACAAAACACAGCAAAGTTTAACTGGTTTCGATAAAACTGCATTGGATGACTAAACCATGCCTTTGCGATGTTATCATGTTTGATGCTAGGATTTAAATAATGGTTTAATGGATTACTGACCTTAACCTTAAAGGTATCAACTCCCACTGCAACAACTAAACCGTCAACAGCTATAGTTTTAGGGTTATATGATCCAACTGAATATTTAACGTCTTTGTTATATTTAAAAGCATTCATTTATACATCCGTAATAAAAATGTTTATTTATATAACTGATCAAGATGAGCCAATACTTTTACAACGTCCTATTGAAAATCATGGTTCTCTAAAAGTAGCGCTCCATGAAATTTATTACAGTCAAATGGATTAACATAAGCGAATCCTTAAAGAACAATTGGATAAGAAAAATTGATGACGGAGGACAACCGATAAGCGAACTAACTATACCAGACGGTTATTACGGTTTTGTTCATTAAAAGACATTTTAAGCGATTATGACATTACTTTAAAACTTAATGAGGGAAATTTAAAAGTAACGTTAATCTTCAAAGAGCAAGAGAGAGTACGAGTAGGTTACTACTTCGCAGGAGAACTAACAAAAATGTTAGGGTTTAGAACTGATGGTAGTAATAAGCATATCTTTTTACCCACAAAAAATATCTATACTTTTAAAGAGAAAACTCTATGATTCTTGGAATACATTCTTTATGTCCATTTAGATATCTTGAGTACGGACAACAACTTATTTGATAACCAACCGTCTACTGTATTAAGAGTTCTTCCATCAGCGAAAGCAGCATACTGCGATTATGTAATTATAACGTTTCCAAACTTACAGTTTAAAGAATTAATTTGCGGGAATCAACATTCGTTAAAATAAGAATAACTGACGAAAAAGGAACAGATGTACAGTGCGACAGCTTAAATGTTTTGTTAGAAATAAAATAATTTGATATAAAACGACAATGTCGCGTGGACCAGATCAACCGGTTATGATTGATCCTGTTAGATGTACAACTTTAGAACTGAAGGACCTAGCAGACACAGAAGACTTCGATTTAAATGGAGAGATAGGAGCACTGTATAGTTTTGAGTACACGAAAGACGGCTATTATAAACGAGCAGAAATAAGTGATAAAAAGGTTCCTAAACTAGAGCAATTGCGCAATGTAGTAGCTGATAATGTTGGTCAGTTTGAATATAAAGTGGTTAAAAAAA
>JAGGCT020004113.1:1102874-1112874 GCA_017654935.2 Phymorhynchus buccinoides
AAACGTGTTCTTTATAACTTCGAGGGGTGAATGCCAGAACTGTCTATCTGTGTTCTTTATTCCTTTTGAGATAGACCGTTCTGGCAGGCACCCCTTGTTCTGTGGATAATTGATGGGTTTTTTTGGGGGGTCACGCTAATTGTTTTACTGAGTAATGCTTGTAAGAATATCTAGTACCTCTCAGTAATACTCGCCATGGATTACTTTATATTATGAAGTTTGCAGTTTGGATCTCAGTAGTTCTGACAACGAGGTTTTGTAATCTGCCTTGAGTTTAGGGACATATACATATTGATATTTTATATTTCAAATTAACTATATTTATTAGTATGATACATGTTTCCAAGCAGGCCTAACTTATTACGTAAATAGTATGGAGATTATTCGTTGTATATTACAAGATACAATAAAGTGAGAAAAACATATCTGTCCCACAGGGAAAATTTATGAAAGCTATCAAAATAACCCCTGCCTAACGTACGCACGAGAGAAAGAGAGATAACTGAAAGAGAGACATACACAGGCAGACAGATTACGTAGCATTGTGCCCCCGCCTGTGTCCCCGAATTAGCCTCTATGTACCCACGTCTCTATGTGTCCACATTTCTGTATGTCCACGTCTCCATGTGTCACTGTCTTTTAGCTGTCTGTCTCTTTGTTTATAGTAACCCTACCATTATCCCTAACGGTAACCCTACCCCTATCCCAAACACTAATCTTTACCCCTAACACTTACCCTAATCTGCGGGGGCACTGATATAGAGACAGTGACATATAGAGACGTGAACATACAGAGAAGGGGACACAATATGAAGGGGTCACATTGAGGCGGCGAGATATAGACATGGGGACACAATGACGCGAACACATAATGATGGGGTCATAATTATACAGACAGGGGCTTGAAAAGACGCGAACACCTAGAGAAGGGGACAC
Organism: Phymorhynchus buccinoides; assembly: GCA_017654935.2. NCBI lineage: Eukaryota > Metazoa > Mollusca > Gastropoda > Neogastropoda > Raphitomidae > Phymorhynchus > Phymorhynchus buccinoides. Next base: position 1,103,811 of record JAGGCT020004113.1, read on the forward strand.
AATGACAGGGACACACACCGACACTGTGACATATAGAGATGGGACACAGATATGGTGGCATATAGGGACATGGATGTATGGAGACAGGGACATAATTATATGGATGGGGACACAATTACGGGGACACACAGACAATGTCATGTTGATGTAGAGATGGGGGCGCATCGCACTTATCCCTACAGAGATAGCACAGTTCAATGTAGAAGAAACGTCTCTCTCTCTCTCTCTCTCTCTCTCTCTCTCTCTCTCTCTCTCTCTCTCTCTCTCTCTCTCTCTCTCTCTCTCTCTCTCTCTCTCTCTCTCTCTCTCTCTCTCTCTCTCTCTCTCTCTCAGAGAGAGTTAGGCCTATGTCCACACAGCAAAGGAGTCTGTTCTGATCGGTAGAACTGGAATTGATTTTGTGGAGATTTCTTGCCCAAATGGTTGGCCCTGCCTCCAATCTTCTAGCCAAGAGAGATTGTAAAGTGTTAATGTTGATAATAATATCCAAAAGCCAACAACTCTCCAAAGCTGCATCACCAAAAGCAATTGTAAAATCCCTCTCCGTGTAATTATCACCCAGACTGGGGTTTAGCATGATTTTCACCATTCTTGAAAATCAATCGCAATAAAGCTTTTTGGCTCACGTCGTTTTTTAAAACAAAGTGAGTCTATAGTATCGTACATGTTCGATTGTGTGTGTGTGTGTGTGTGTGTGTGTGTGTGTGTGTGTGTGTGTGTGTGTGTGTGTGTGTGTGTGTGTGTTGCGTCCGTGGCCCCGACCTTTAACCTTAACTCAAAACCTTAACGTTGTCATTTTCTCTAAACATATAAGGCGTTAGAGGGTTAAAGTTAGCAGGATACTTGATTTTGACGTGAGCCTTCAAGTCACGACGATCAAAGCAGTCAGATACATTGATAAAGAACAAAATAAAGATAATCATTTGTTGCAGAGATTACTGTTGTGCAACCTTTAACCTTGACTCAGTCACACTCTTCAAACTAAAGAAGACTCTCACTCTCCACTGAAACTTTAACGTTGTCATTTTCTCAAAAAAACATAAGATGTTAGAGGGTTAAAGTTAGCAGGATACTTGATTTTGACGTGAGCCTTCAAGTCATGGTGATCAAAGCAGTCAGATACATCGGTAAGGAACAAAAGAAAGAAAATCATTTGTTGCAGAGATTACTGTTGTGTTGTAGTCTACCGAGTAGGAGATACTGGAAAGAAGACTCTCCATTAGATATACAAAAACGCTCTTTACAAAGAAACACAAGACTTCAGGTGTGTACAAATAGGTACATTTTAACGTCGTCAACTTATATTTTCTGTAACAAATGGATGTACCGAGTGTGTGCGTTGACGGCCCGGTTGTTTAGCTTTATTTGCGCCTTTGAGTAACGGTTGTTCGTGTTCATTTGCTCATCATCTCTGCGCATAACTTAGCCTACTGCACTTTCGGCAACAAGGCCTAGGCCTAGAGTCCATGCCTTACCTCATAGTCAAGACGACGTACTTAACATTTAGCCCACATTCATTTCAGTCTTGAAAAAAAATATACGGAAAATCCAGGGTTCGTCGATTTCACTGCCTTCGACGTACGAATCCTTTGTTAGGCCTAGACGATTGATCACCATGAGCAAAGACTGTACAGGGGAAGATAAACATGGATGAGCTTGCTGGCTGTGACCTTGACCTTTGCTTTGTGGCAGGGGGGGGGGGGGGGGGGGGGGGGGGATTAACGAAACGAAAATAAAATATTAGGACTAATATAAAATATCTTACAGAAATGTAGATGATGTGGAACAAGTTTTCATCGCATGAACAATCAGTTTAAAACAGTAACAGATCACGCAACTTCAATTATTAATTTTCTAAGAGTAAGAGGCTTAGACCCACAGGCAAAGACTAGGCCTACTACAGGTGTCCGTAGACCCCCCTTACCTCGGCGGGTGTGGTTGTGTGTGTGTGGTTGGGGGGGATTGGTCACTATGTTTTTTTCTGAAAGCTTGGTCAATATGCTTTTCAATTTTACTTGTTTGCCAAAAATTAAAATAGGGCTCCACTATGTTACATGCGCATACATATAATTAAATTTTAAAGAAAGGGGTAGGGGTGCATAGAAATAATTTTAATTTACACAGTAAAATAAAAATTAATTCTGTTTTCAGATGCACAAGTGTCTACATAACAGTATTCTCTCTATACAGGCATGGGAATTGTCATGGGAATTCCCATGCCTGCTATAGTAATAACAATCAGACGTGAGCCTTGTAGGCTTTGCCTCTTGTATTATGATATATTGGATAACCTGTAGTAGAAGTTAAGGCCATTCTAACCAACTAACTGCACGATTTAATCGATACGTTTTATGTGTGTCGTGTCAAGCATTCTGAGCTAAGTAGAGGCAATGGATAATATTACTAAGTAGACTATTAGATCTAGAAGCGAAACGAAAAGTAAGCGAATAGATCTGCAATGTAAACCGGTTGCGTTTGAATACTTCCAACAAAAATAGAACGGTCAGTGGAAGATGGACTAATAAGATAATGTTTTCTGACAGTTGAAATACCAATAGTGCATTAATTGTAACGTTTGCCGTTCAGTTCCAACAGTTTTCATTTGTGATTTAAATCTATTACAGTGATTAAAGAAAACAAAATGCAACATTCTACAATCGAATGAATTTAATGAATAGATCTACACCTAAACACAGGGGCGCTTACTGTTTTGAGAAAGTTTATTTTATCTCCCTTTTCGGGGAAGAAAATAGTTCATTTTTAAAACGTCAAATGCTCTTTATTGTACCCTAGTTGGAGGTTAATAATAGTAAAATTACATTATTTTCGATGTCTACCAAAATTCGGTGACAATGGAATATAGTCCCGCGGGGCATTGTAGGTCAGTGAAAGAATTTTGTACCCTAGAATGTCACCTATACGTCCGTCCATTGACAGCTCCCCAGAACACACTGATCCCCATGACTTTGACCCGATTCGTCAAGGGCATAGACTGAGTTGGAAATTGAAACCGGTCACCATAGAGCAGGCATGCAAGTAGACATAATTTGATACTTTTGTTTTAATTCTTTATGATTGATGATGATATGGAGTTCCTTATTGGTCTGAAACCACGTGACAGGGCTGTATTCTACAGGGGTTAACCAGGTCCTAGAACCTGCAATGTTGGTGGTAATGAAACTGGAGCAACTTTCTCAGAATCATTCCATCAACAGATGAAGCTCGACTGTGTGGTTTCAGTTTTCACATGGCATTCTCACTTTAGGTAGTAGTCAGTCCCAGACCGAAAGAAAACTCGCCTTAAGATTCGAACTCAAGACTTCCCAGCCCATTAGTTGGCAACATTTCCTCTGCGTCATGGTGGCTGGTATCAGTAGACACATTTTTGTTCCAATGAATTTAACATTTTTAGCCTAGAAAAATGTCCAACCCATGCTTATTTTTGTGTACAATTAATAGACACTTTTCTTATTTTCTACTGTCCCAACTTGTGTTCTGGGATGCATAGTACCGTTACTCCCATGCTACTCCAACACCCTGGTTTGTCAGGTAACGGAACCCAAAATCAGCGGTCCAAGGGGAACTTATATTAGTAGTGACTTATTGTATATAAGCTTGGTTAAGAAGGTGAATGTGTCTATGTTTCTTAGAATGTTTATATTGTAACTATTTTACTCTTGTACTCTTGTGTGTGTCCGTGTATGTGTACGTGTGTGTGTGCGTGTGTGTGTGTGTGTGTGTGTGTGTGTGCGTGTGTGTGTGTGTGTGTGTGTGTGTGTGTGTGTGTGTGTGTGTGTGTGTGTGTGTGTGAGGAAGAAAGAGAACGTTGCGTGCATGCATCATGTTTATTTTACTTTCTAATGATTCAGTATTTGTTTGCCTTTAATGTTCTTGTTACCATTAAGGAACTCCATATCATTATGTAAATGCTTATTGGATCCAAAAGGATACAGTTTAATATAAACTGTATACAGTTTAATATAAAAGAAAATCTCTATTGTGATACATTCATACTTTTTAAAACTCATTTATTTGTTAATTAATTTATGCTAGCAAAATGATATACTTGTAAATCAAGTTTTCCTCTTAGATCAAAGCATGTAGTCTATGCAAAGTTGAATATGGTAGATATTTTGTTCTTGTGTTCTGAGTGAAGTTTTGTACGTAGTTATTTCATAGAATATTGAAAAATAATTTTCCAACAGCCTAGATATTAAGTGTGTGTGTATGTCTGCGTGTGTGCGTGCATGCATGCATGCTTGCGTGTGTATGTGTGTGAGTGAGATATAAGAGATTTCAGAAGGTGATAGAACTGAGGAATATTTTAATTTTTTAAAATCATTCAATTAATTATAAAAGAAATAATTATGTGTTTGTGGGGGTGTGTCGTGTGGGGGAGAAACATTGACCAAAAACATTAATGAGTTTATTATCTTTGTATGTGTGTGTGATTGTAGAAATAAGAGACATGTGAAAAAGTTTGGTTGTAGTTATTTTTTTCAATTCTTTAAATTTATTTATTTTGAGGAGGGGGGGTGGGGTGATTGGCGGCTAAGAAAGTTTTAAAAGAATTCTTTTTTGTTGTGCAATTGATAAAAAAAAGAGCACATTCTTTTTAATTGTTTTAGAGGGTGGGGGATAATGAGGTTTGAAATAATTGTTTTTGTTAGACAATACAGTTTGTTCTAAAAAAATGAACCGCTTTTTTATTTAGTGTGTTCGAGACACAAGATATCTGCAAAGATTTTGTTGTTGGTTTTTGTCATATAGTTATTTTGTTTAGAATACACATCACTTGCGTGTGTGTGTGTGTGTGTGTGTGTGTGTTAAGTGTGTGGAATAAGAAGGTCTTCATGCCTGGGGGGGGGGGCTAAAAATATATGAAAGATTTGCAAAAAGTTGTTTTGTTGTAATACAGTTAATGAGAAAAAAAATCACTTCATTTTGTGTATGTCTGTTTGAAAGAATTGTTTGTTTGTTTTTTGTCATAGACTTAATTTGAAATGTTGATCACTTTATTTTATTTATTCATTTGATGTTTGTGGGATGATTCTGACTTTTTGCCCTTATACACTTCATATATAAAATTCATACCTTTTTTATATTTTCACTTTACATATTATGTGTTTGTATGTGTGAGACAAGATTAACAGATTTTAAATATGTTTTGGGGTATACAGATCAAGGGAAAAAACCACGAGCACTTTCTTTTTTTCAATTATTTTTTTGGGGTGGTGGTAGTGGTTTGGGAATGTAGTAATGGGGGGGGGGGGGGGGGGGGGGGTCCGTTTCATTGCAGAAATCTTGTGAAAGTTTGTTTTACAATTTTGTAAGTTGTATGTAGAATGTGGTAGACAATCTAAGTCTTCCAAACTTTAAACGCTTGTAAAGGAGGTAGAAGGGTATCTTTGTTTTGCAAAATTTGTCTATTATAATTAGTCATGTAACTGGTATGTCGATGGCAGTACGATTTTATTTCCAGTATTGTATATAAGCTTGGTTAAGAAGGTGAATGTGTCTATGTTTCTTAGAATGTTTATATTGTAACTATTTTACTCTTGTACTCTTGTGTGTGTGCGCGTGTATGTGTACGTGCGTGCGTTCATGTGTGTGTGTGTGTGTGTGTGTGTATGTATGCGTGTGTGTGTGTGTGTGTGTGTGTGTGTGTGTGTGTGTGTGTGTGTGTGTGTGTGTGTGAGGAAGAAAGAGAACGTTGCGTGCATGCATCATGTTTATTTTACTTTCTAATGATTCAGTATTTGTTTGTCTTTAATGTTCTTGTTATCAATTTAAAGCGCACTAAACTCATGTGAGAAAGAACGCTATGCAGTGGAACATCCCTTATAAGACCTTCAAAAATCATCCAAATTGAGGTCTTTTAAGGGAGGGGTCTTATAAGGTAGGTAATTGTTAATACTTACAAAGGGCAATGTCTCAGAGAAGTAGGTCTTAAAAGGGAGGAAGAAGAATGAATGAATGAAAAATGGTGTTTTACGTCCTCTTGGTCTGGAACTGACACATATGGGACATTTGTGGATACAAAGATGGTGGGAACAATATTGAAGGCAATGCCCGGAGGCAGTGCAACACCAGTAAAGTCCCGATTTTTTTCATCAATACAGATAGGTGGTAGCAGTGACCACGCCTCGGTTAAACCTCATCGGCTATGGTACCGCCACAATAATTAGTATAATCATGTATAAAAGGAAGGGAGTCTTATAAGGGAGGTTCCACTGTATAAATTCCCATTCTTATTTGTATTAATGAGGGACATTTTAAAGTATTTTCCCAGTTAATAAAATTGTATCACTTTATTTTTTGATGTACTAAAAAAAAAATTGAAAGAGTTGGCATTCTGCACAGGCATGTGTGTGTGCATGCGTGCGCGCGTGCTGGGAAATCTATGAAAGTAGGTCAGCTTGAGGTCTATGAAGGTGAATGGAGAATACGGTGGCGGGCGGATGGGGGGGGGAGTGTGAGAAAATGCCTTTTGCGTGGAAAACGCTTTTTGTAATGGTTTGGATTATAGTGGAGTGTGAATATATATATATATATATATGTGTGTGTGTGTGTGTGTGTGTGTGTGTGTGTGTGTGTGTGTGTGTGTGTGTGTGTGTGTGTGTGTGTGTGTGTGTGTGACGTAAATGTAGTTATCGTGCTTTCGTTCCTTATGATTAGTGTGTTATTTCTTTTATTTTTGTTCAGATTTGTATCTTCTTTGTGAAGCGCTTAGAGCCCCGTAAGGAGGATAAGCGCCATAAAAATGGTCATTATTATTATTGTTATTATTATTACTGTATAAACAAATCTTTGTCACTTTATTTTTAATTTATTGATTCTTTTTGGCTGTTTGGGAGAAATAAAAGAGGTGTGAAAGAATTGTGTTTTTGTACAGCTGATGAAAATGTTTCAATTTATTTATGTTTTCATATAATTACTTTTTCGTGTGTGTGTGTGTGTGCGAAACTGAGAGATTTGAAAAAATGTTTACCTGTTAATTAAAAGGATTAGTCATTTTATGTTTTATTTTGTTTTTAAAAAAAAGCACCACTAATGATTACTTTGGGGAAAAACTCTGTGTCTTGGAGGGCAAAATAGATGTCCGGGAATAAATCTTTTTATGTAAAAGTATGTACTTGTAAAAGTAAATTATTAGTGAATAAAGAGACAGAAAACAGATAAATTATTAATAAACGCACCTACTCATGTGAGCTTCCTATTGTCCATTGTTGTGGAAGTCGCTATAATAAGTAAGATGTAAATACCAGTAAGTTCAGGCCTTACGGTTTGAACGTGGAGTCTTTCGGATGAGACGATAAACTCAGGTCTCGTGTGCCCATGCACTTATCACATGTTAAACCCAGTGGCAACGAAAGAGTTGTCATTTGATCAAAATTTAACCCCCTCCCCTTTCCTTCCTCATCAGCCACACTTTTTCTTCTGCGTTCCCAGGCCAAAAGGCCATAATTGGTAAAGTACGTATGTGTCCGGTTTTCAGTTTTCGCTGGTCTCCCTGCTGCGCACAGCTTACACATTCCGATTTTGGAGGAGCTTAAAGGAGGAACGTTACTTGGAAGATTCTGGGGGGAAAAGGCAAGAGAATGGGCCAATAAGTCAGAAATATAGTAGATGACAGTAAGCAAAGGAAAAAGGCAGAGTCAAAGAGAGTGGCAGATTAGAGGAAACTACAAGCACAGAACTTCCAGAAGGTGGGGGAACTATTTTTACGAGAGAAAAAAACCGGTATCCCCACGGGGAGCATCAGTCACACAAAAATCGCATGCAAAAAAAAAAAAAAAAAATGGGTGGCGTGCCTCTGGCTGCGACGCGCTCTCCAAGTGGGAGCAACCCGAATTTCACAGAGAAGCCTCTGTGACTATAAAGTACCAAATACCAAAAGTAAACAAGGAAATAAAATAAGTAAACAAGCACCCTCATTTTTTTCGTCAATTTGCAACCTTGTATCCCCCCTCCCCCGTTTTTTACATGTTTGTTCTTCAATTTGTATGTCCTCAATGCACTTCTTTGTGGCACCCTCTGTATCCAAGTTTGTTTTTTAATGCACTTCTCTTTGTGGCACCCTATCTATCTAATCTGACCTTTTCCCAGCAACAGGCACATATCCATAGTTTGTTTTTTAATGCACTTCTCTTTGTGGCACCCTATCTATCTGACCTTTTCCCAGCAACAGACCTTCTTCTGACCTGACCTTTTCCCAGCAACAGGCACATATCCATAGTTTGTTTTTTAATGCACTTCTCTTTGTGGCACCCTATCTATCTAATCTGACCTTTTCCCAGCAACAGGCACATATCCATAGTTTGTTTTTTAATGCACTTCTCTTTGTGGCACCCTATCTATCTAATCTGACCTTTTCCCAGCAACAGGCACATATCCATAGTTTGTTTTTTAATGCACTTTTCTTTGTGGCACCCTATCTATCTGACCTCTTTTCCCAGCAACAGGCACATATCCATAGTTTGTTTTTTAATACACTTTTTTCTTTGTAGCACTCTATCTGACCTCTTAATAACAATAATATAATAATAATAATAAATAATTTCACTTAAATAGCGCGATGCAAATCATGCTAAAAGCAAGCTCTCGGCGCTTTACAAACATTGATAAAACCATGTAAAAATATAAATTAAAAATTAACACATTGACACACCATGTTTCATAACAATGATATAGAATAATAGTAACATTATTTAATAACACAACAGAGAGAGAGATAGAGAGAGAGAGAGAGAGAGAGAGAGAGAGAGAGAGAGAGAGAGAGAGAGATGAGCAGGGAGGAGGTGGAGGGGTCAGGGTAAGGGGGGGGGGGGTTTTTTAGACACACAAAAAGGCGGAGACAAGTGGGCAGGGCAAACTTTGACAGGAGTAAGACGGAGAGGCAGAGAGAAAGAGAGAGAGGGGGCGGGAGGGAGAGAGACAGAGGGGAAGGGAGGGAGAGAGAGAGAGGACAGGTAGACAGAGCGTAAGGAAACAAAGAGAACATAATAAGAAATGCTAAGAAAAAAGCACTAAAAACCTTAGGCAGTATACATTCACATTTCTA
>JAGGCT020004113.1:1117874-1120374 GCA_017654935.2 Phymorhynchus buccinoides
GTGTTTCTAAAACCAGTAAATAATACTATATCACTCCACAAATGACCAAAAAAACTTTGCCAAATTAAGTAATGCAACAATAACGTGTGTGTGTGCGTGTGTGTGTGTGTGTGTGTGTGTGTGTGTGTGTGTGTGTGTGTGTGTGTGTGAGTGAGAGAGAGAGAGAGAGAGAGAGAGAGAGAGAGAGAGAGACAGACAGACAGACAGACAGACAGACAGACAGACAGACAGACAGAGATAGACAGAAGACAGTAAAAGAGAGAGACTTCAGATACTTTAGTTTACATGTATAAGAATTTAGGCTAGGCCTATTCTTCCATTCTAAATTTTGGAGAGAGAGAGAGAGAGAGAGAGAGAGAGAGAGAGAGAGAGAGAGAGAGAGAGAGAGAGAGAGATCTCGTGTTACTGTTTGTGTGTGTGTTTATAGAACCAGCAAATAATACTTGATCCCTCCTCAAATGACAACAAATATATCTGCCAAATCAATCTAACACACAATTGTTTTTTTAGAGAGAGAATATTGTTTCTGTTGTATTTATTAATGATGCTGTGGCGTAAATATTTGCATATTAGTAATGTCTTAATTGTATAGGTCCCTTATTCAGACTGATTCAAACTCATCAGCATAACAGTCTATTGGTCACTTCTATCTTTTTAAAAATAAGGTTGTTGCTGACAACCTTAGTGTGCAGATTTGATTCTACCCTGAACTCGCTTTAAAAAAAATCAAACTCAATAATGTCATTATATAATCCACATTTAAACCCACACAGTTGAATGGCCCCATTGATATACCACCACAGGGGCGGACCAGTTGGACATGGAAGGGGGGAGGTTCAAATACTCACACGGAGGGTCGTATGGGGCAAAAAACCCCCAGAAGTTGACAATAATTTGATTTTCAAAGATGCAACCAAGGCCTCTTATACGAATAAATGAGAAGTACACTAAAATGGCACTGAGTCGTATTTCTCTTCTCTTTTCTTTCATTTGGGCGTACTTGGAAGACTGTTGTAATAGGATGAATAAAATGTAATTCCCACTTCAAAAAAGCACATCGATTGTCATCTTGTTCCATCTGTAGCCATACTTCAGGTTTATTTGCATCAAGTGGCGAAAGAAGATATTGCCTTTATGAGCACAATCATTTATTGTCAGTGGTGACCCTTGTCCTGAGTATGGAGGACACAACGATTGTCATCTATGTTCCATCTGTAGCCAGACTTCAGGTTTATTAGCATCAAGTGGCGAAATAAGATATTGCGTTTATGAGCACAATTGTCAGTGGTGACCCTTATCCTGAGTATGGAGGACACAACAGCCAACAGACAAAGAAAACCTGTAAAGAATGGTGCCTATGTACAGTATCTTCCTGGACGTGCCTCCAGCCTCTGTTATCCATGGCTGAACAGACGTGCAATGAGTTCACCAGTGCCAACAGCTGTACTGGATAGTTGTGCAATTTACAAGGAAGGGGAGGGAGTACACGGACTTTATTTCTGGCTATGGGGGTGATCATGCTGGTGAGCTACTTGGTTGTATTGGCAGGCTAGTGAAATTGTGATGGGAGGGGGGGGGGGGGGGGGGTAATCGCTTAGAGCATCGTCTGGACACTACAATAGTACTGAAGTACAAAACTCCTTTCATAATAAGACTGGATCACCAAGACTCTTATTAGTTTCATTGTTGAGAAGCTGCTGAGGCTGCTATTATTATCACGTTAATGCATCCACATAACAAAACCGCATACCAGCTAAACACTGGTATCAAGCCTACGGATACAATATCTCATCGACTAATCATAGAAGTGTTCACGATGGCCAGAACTTGGATAAGACACTTGTTAGAGTGGTTTTCCACCAAGTATGACTAACTTTGAAGCACGATGCTCATTGGCAATGAGACTTTTTTGTGGAAGCAGACTCACTTTGAACAACATGTCATTTCTTTCAACTGTAGCTGGAAATGCGTGGGTCAGCACTTATTACACAACATTGACCACTGGGATAATTGTTGGCACCAGACGAGGCCCTGACAATCAGACATCTGTAATGCAGCAATGAGTGCACAGCAGGGCAGCACGCATATGCACATAATTCTGCAAATAAAAGGAGGCTTTGTGTGCCAAAATCTCATGACAGTTACCATCAGAGATTCTGAAAATTATCAAATGATGAAGAGAGCATTGTGGACATTCAAATTAACCCATTAAGGACACATTCAAACAACATGTTTGTATAATAATATGTATCTGATCAGTTTCTAAGAACTTGGCCATTGTATTTTGTGCTACAATCCCCGACAGGAAGAAGACCCGCTGATTCACTAATAATTGTCTTCTTGAAGTTGCATGCCGCTTGACATTAGTCTACAATCCCAATGAGACCACTAAAAGAACACCTTTCTCTAACAAGAGTGGAAAAGCAAGACGTGCGCACCAATACACCATCTGATGCTTTCCCCACTCTTTCCCTTCTTCACCCACCCCTCCATGCAATGG
>JAGGCT020004113.1:1125374-1130889 GCA_017654935.2 Phymorhynchus buccinoides
TACCTTTACTATAATAATAGAAAGGGGGTGGTTGATCTTTATCTTTACTATAATAATAGAGGGGGGTGTTGATCTTTACCTTTACTATAATAATAGAGAGGGGGTGGGTGATCTTTACCTTTACTATAATAATAGAAAGGGGGTGGTAGATCTTTACCTTTACTATAATCATAGAGGGGGGGGGGGTGATAGATCTTTACCTTTACTATGATAATAGAAAGGGGGTTTGATCTACGTAGCTACACATTTACTATAATATTAGAGAGGGGGTGGTTGATCTTTACCTTTATGATAATAATAGAGAGGAGGTGGTGGGTCTTTACCTTTACTATATAATAGAGGGGTGGTGGTTGATCTTTACCTTTCCTATAATAATAGAGAGGGGTGGTTGATCTTTACCTTTACTATATAATACAGGGCGGGGGGGGGGGGGGGGGGGGGGGGGGGGGGCGGGTATTTACCGTTACTATAATAATAGAGAGGGGGTGGTAGATCTTTACCTTTACTATAATAGAAAATCACTGGGCACGTGCCAAGATTAACTCGCCCCCCCCCCCCCCCCCCCTTATTTTCCTTGAACTTACAGCGTGAGTCTTTTAGAGCATGGTGCTAGAATGACCCCACAACCCTTCATTTATCCCCATTTCAAACTGACTCACCTGTTCGTATTTCACGATTTAGAGGGGGTAATTTTCGGCACGTGCCTAGATTAACTCCCCCCCTCATTGTCCTTGAATTTACAGCGTGAGTCTTTTATAGCATGCAGCCAGAATGACCCCACAAACCCATCATATATCCATTTTTGGAAATGACTCAACTGCTCTTATTTCAGGATTTAGAAGGGGGGGGGGGGGGGGCATTTTCGGCACGTGCCCAGATTACACCCCCCCCCCCCCCCCCACCCCCCCTTATTTTCCTTGAAATTGCAGCGTGAGTCTTTTGGAGCATGGAGCCAGAATGACTCCTCTATCCATCATATATCCCCATTTCAAACTGACTGACCTGCTCGTATTTCACGATTTAGGGGGGGGGGGGGGGGGGGGTGGGGGGGGGGGTGCATTTTCGGCTCGTGCCCAGATTAACTCCCCCCCCCTTATTTTCCTTGAATTTAGAGCGTGAGTCTTTTAGAGCGAGAGAGAGAGAGAGAGAGAGAGAGAGAGAGAGAGAGAGAGAGAGAGAGAGAGAGAGAGAGAGAGAGAGAGAGAGAGAGAGAGAGAGGGAGAGACAGAGAGAGTCACAGAGAGACAGACAGAGAAAGAAAAAGCCAGAGAGAGAGAGAGAGAGAGAGAGAAGGGAGAAAAAGAGAGAAAGACAGAGCCACAGAGAGAGAGAGTGGGAGAGACAGAATAGGGAAATCCCAATTTGCTGTTCAAGTCACAATAACAACACAGTTACATTTAGATCTAGATTTACACCGTTAAATTTAGATCTAGAGTTTTGCTATAGTTTACTGTCAACGGGAAACTCCAGAACTAAAAACGGTCCATGGTTGTTCCATGTATTGCGGTACATGTAAATAATTGCATGTATTCTAACTGCCAATTCAACAAAAATAATTAGCTGAAAAGGTTAATCAAATACAGCTCAATGTTGGGTAAGAAAGGCAAGTTTGAAAATGCGACGAGAGCCGAGAAATGTAAGGGGGGTGGCACATCTTGACCTTTACCATCTTGTCTGAAAGTTATGACTGGACCACAAGAGAAGCAGGTATAACCGGAAACAAAACAAGCAAGTGGACCGGGACTGTAGCTAGACCCTGTACTGTTTGATTATTGACAACAATGGTCACCTGTGTGTGTGTGTGTGTGTGTTGCTGCATCCTATGCTACAGTACACCCCGCTTATAGTAAAGTGCAGGGGAGCAAGGCTTTTCCTTACTATAACAGGTTTTTCTTATAAACGATGTTCGGATATAGTAAAGTTTTGATGGTATGTTTTATCTTATCCGATGACGTTTTTGAAAGTCAAAGCTAACAAAATACTAAATATAAACCCATCATCAAATCAAAATACAGCAAAACTCTGTTATAAGAAAATCGAAGGGAGATGATGTTTTGTTTATCCAAGTTTTCTTATATCCGAAACTGAGATACAAGAAAACATTTTGAAGTTTTTTCCCTCCACCAACACAAAAGTACTCATATTTTTTTCTTCTGCTCAACATTTATTTTGCACAGAATACTGAAGGAAAGGTGGAATAAAGGAACAAAAACAACTCAATTAGTCTTGTAATCAAGTGCCTGTACTGTTTAGAATGTCTGTGACACAACTGGTTTGATGTAAACTTTCCCTTTTTGGAACGACTTCAATTTTCTCGGAACATCCTTTCAGTTCAGTCCAACTCACTTTTAAAGACACACTGACCCAACACGATTAAATCCCTTGTTTTTTTTTTCTGGGTAGCTGTGACCAACATACAAATCCCCCAACTTCAAATTGAGGCTGCTCTTTAAAATGTTTTCGTTTTCAATTTGGGGGCATTTGTATGGGAGTCAAACCTGGTCAAAACAAGATTTTGTACCAGCTATAAGAAGGAAAACAGGTGGAACCCGTGTTTTTGACTCGTGATCTGGGGGGTCTTTAAGAAAACGTTGTCAATGCTAATTCACTTATAAGTAAATATAATTCGCTTATAAGAAAATGAACTGCAAACCAACTCTCTTGTATGACATAATTTTCTTATATCCAAGTTTCCATTGTGGATGGGAGAAAAAAATAGCTTGCTTATAACCGAGTTTTCTTATAAGCGAGTTTCTTATATCCCAGTTTTGATCATAGATAAGAAAGAAGTTCGGCAGGGAATTTTTTTTTTACTTCATTGTAAGCGAGTTTTCTTATAAGCGAGTTTCTTATAAGCGGATTCGGCTGTATATATATTTTTTTTCGGATTCATTTTTTTTCACTAAGTAATGAGGGGAAAGAAACATGTTTTTGAGTGCCTTTCAATTTTGTTGATGAAGGTGAGTAGAGGGAGTAGTGAGACTGTGACGTATACATTGATGACGTACTTACAAAGGTCAGGAAGAGGACAATTTTTTTTATTGTAACGAACAGGAACCACAATTGACTTTACTATAGTAGTTTTTCAAATTTTAATTATAACCCAGTTGTTATTATGGGTGGGTGGGGGGAGTGGTGAGACTGTCATGCATACATTGGTTACGTATTTACAAAGGTCACGAAGAGGACATTTTTTTAATTATTGTAATTGAGGAGCCAGTCCTGTGGGGAACCAAAAGTAACTTTACTATAGCAGGTTTTTTTTAAATTATAACCGAGTTGCTACTCTCCAAGGTCTATTTAGTAATAAAACAGTAGACCTTTGGCCGGGAACCAGTGCTTTCCTTTACTGTAACCGAAATTTCTTATAACCGAGTTTACTATAAACGGGGAGTACTGTATAATGATGACAGTAATAGTGACACGTGTGTGTATATTGGTGCAGCCTGCACAATGCTGATAATAGCAATGAACCTGAGGGTGCGTTGACTATGTGTGCAGGATATAAGTATGCGGGCGTACAGTTTACAAAGGAGTGCTACTGCTCAAACAGTTATGGGAGATATGGCAAAGCGCCGAAAAGCGAGTGCAACATGCCCTGCAACGACCCCGAGTTAACTGAATACAACTGTGGTGGTGGGTCTCGCAACGCCGTCTATAAGACAGGATATACACGTGAGCCAGCCTATTGTAAGGTGTACATGATCCACTGCTAACACACCCAGTAATCTAAGTGTGAAGACTGAGTAATAATGACTTCTTTATGTCATACGGTGATTGCAAACAAATTCATGTTGCAGCTGTCAAGATTGCGTAATGTTTTGTTTTTTTTGTCAGTTTGTGTGAGTCATTATTGATTTATCTCATGGAGTGTTTGTTGCAGCAGTGAAGTCTCTCTGTGTCTACTTTACCTTCGTCATTTTTATAGCAGACTTGAAGTTTCAGCTTTTAACACTGCGTAAAGGTGTTTAATTGAAATTCCGTTCAGTGGTTCACGGGATTCAGCCCTGACAAACAAACAAACACCTCAAAAAAAAGGGGGGAATCAACAACGAACAAACAAATAAACAAGCAAACAAACATATAAACGATCACAACACAAACCACGGTAAACTTCTTTTTTGGCTGAGTGTAAACTGGGGCAAAGACGTGAAGCCTATGTATGGAAGAGCAAGGTCATACAGGCCTAGTACTAAAACAGTGGTCCAAATAAAGAAGTTGTTTTTATTTTTTCACAACAAAATGTTCTGAAAAATACAAAATACAAAATTAAGAAAACATTCTCAGAGGAACCAGTCAAGAGGCTCGGGGATGGTATGGCGACTCCATAAAGGGCTAAAATCGTACGACTGTGCGATACGATTCGATCACGTGATCTGGCGTGATCTCCAACCGATAATCACATTTGTTCTTGGAGACCAAGTGATCGAATCGTATAGTACAGTAACTGGCCCTTAAAAGACACAACAAGGGGATCGAGACGGAACAAACGGTTGAAGAAGACCAACAGACTATAGTCAATGTAGTCAACCACGCAAATACAAAGTCTGGTGTCTGCTGTTCATGCTGATACCAAAGCTCCTTTGGCCGCTACTGACATACGACATCAGCACCAGCATCATGGGAGTGATGGAAGCCAAGATCAACAAGCATACAAGGAGGTGGCTTGGTGTCCCACCTGGTCTTACGGATGTTGCACTATACTGCCGCCAAATCCCCCGTTGAAGAATACCAAGTGGGGAAAACAAGACTACAAATCATGCTTGAAGACTCAGAGGGCAAGGTTGTAACCAAAGAACCAACCCCAACTAAGACTGGCAGGAAGTGGAAAGTGGAAGAAGCAAAAGACAGCCTGATGATCATCGAAATAATAGGGCACACTCAGACCAACAGGCTCAGGTTAGGAGCAACAGAAATGAAGTGGTGGTCAAAACCAAAGGAAACGAGTACAGAAAGCGGTCCAGCAAGGGCAATTGGCCACATGAAAAAACGCACTCCAACGAAGTCTCACCTGGAATGACATATGGCACATGGCTCCCCGTGGACTTAGCTTCATCATCAGATCTGTGTATGACCCTCTGCTGCTCAGAGCAAATCTGGTCTGATGGGGACTTTCAGATGATCCTAAGTGCCCGCTCTGCCAAGGCAGACATACTGTAGAGCACGTTCTTAGCTCATGCAAAGTGGGGCTAACCACTTATAACCGAGTTTGTGGAAGCACAACCAAGTCCTCAAGGAGATTACCCATGCAGTAAGTGCTGTCAAAGGAAAACCATCGCCAACAACAGGCTCACAAGCAACATTATACTCTGCAGGAGGTGGCAAATTATGGTCAAAAGTCACAGCATCTGTTAGGACACAAAAGTAGAATTCGCTCAACGGCGCAGAAGACTGGGAATGATCAGTAGATCTTCCAGAATGGCAAAAACATCCTGAAACCATCAGAAAGAGCGGCTGATACAAGAACTCACACCAGTCACCCATCCAAGTACTGACCCAGGTCTTCTTCGTCTTT
>JAGGCT020004113.1:1131389-1133889 GCA_017654935.2 Phymorhynchus buccinoides
TGTAAATGATCAAAGTCCATAGCAGTTATTAAAGATACAGATGATACAGTTTTAGTTGTATCATCGGACAATAAGTATTTTGAGCAGGTTGACTAATTTGTGTCTTGGAGTGAGGAGAACTATCTAGACATCAATGTTACAAAAAAACAAAGGAATTGATTGTTGATTTTAGGAAATCTCCCACCACAATGCCAGATCATTTTTTTTAACGGGGTGAAAGTTGAAAGAGTAGACGTGTATAGATACATTGGAACAAGCATTGACAATACGTTCTCTACGTTTACAAGAAGTGCCAAACCAGAATGTATTGCCTTAGGTCATTCAATTCAATGTAAGTGCTGACCTTCTTCAATTTTTTTTATCACTGTTTTATTGAATCTGTGGGGACGTTTTCCTCTGTTTGTTGGTTTGGAGGTTTGAATGTAAAGACCAAGAATGTTCTAAACAAAATCGTGAATGTCAATAGCAAAATCGTGGGTATGAAAACAAGAGTGATGCAAACGGCCAGGGTGATTGCGAGTGATGATACCGCTCTATTCGCTGTAGAACGCTTAGAAATGCATCTAATTTTGTACCCAAATCAATTGATGTACTCAACAGACTCTCTGTTAAGAAATAGGAGGTTTGAGATGTACTAGTCTAAGCAGGGTTTGTGCTGTGCGTGAGAAAGGAGAGAGGTACAGTAGTAAGAGGGGGGGGGGGGGGTTGGGGGCTGGAGGAAGAGTGTGGTTGGGTGTAAAGAGCGAATGGTGTGTGAGGTAGCAGGTTGTGGGGAATGGAAAGACTCCCAGGTACATTGGCTCAGTGTGTCACCTAACTTTCGTTCATACTTGGTAAGCAGTGTGGGAGGGAGCGGATTGACTGGAAGGGGAAAGAATGGTATGGAGATGAGAAGGGGAATGGGAAACAGGGGTGTGGGGGTTCGTTCGCTAGAGTAGAAAGAATGCTTTTGTTTATTGCAAAGGATGAAGTTTTATATCGATTATTTCCTTGAGTACTTTAATTTTTTGTTTTCTGCTTCCCTTTCGTGGTGTTCAAATGCATGGATATTTTGGTTTTTCTGTTTGCCTCTTTTTGTTTAATGAGACCAGAATTGTAATTTCCTCTTGTTGATATAATCAAAGTGATTTTGACTTTGACTTTGGACCTTTGACACACACACACACACACACACACACACAACACACACACACACACACACACACACAAAAAACACACACACACACACACCACATACAGAGAGAGAGGAGAGAGAGAGAGAGAGAGACGAGACACACACAGAGAGAGAGAGAGAATGAGAGAGAGAGAGAGAGAGAGGACGCGCACACGCGCGCACACACACACAAGGGATCTGAAAATTTAAAAATAAAGAATAATATAATTTTAAAGCCACTCATTCACACAGCATTCAAGATAAATGTTTGGCTGTACCCTATAACCGTACATGAACACAATACATTAACATCAATTTCAAAGACTAATATTTGTACAGATAAATTGAAATATATAATCTTTAACATTTATAGTACATAAACAAAACTATAAAGCAATGACACAGAACAAACATCCACCAAAAACATACAACCCAGTCGATCACATGAATCGTTGAGCACAAATCCCGGCAGTGGGTGGATGTCTCGTACCTCCATACGGGGAGCTGGACTAACCCCACCCTCCACGAGTCTCTCCCTGTGGGAATACTTGGGGGGGGTCCTTCATAAAAATAGTTATCCCACCTTCTTGAAGTTTTGTGCTTGTAGCTTCCTCTAGTCTGTCTCTCCCTTTGACTCTGCCTTTTCCTTTCATTACTGTCATCTACTATTTTATGACTTATTGATCCATTCCCTTGCCTCTTTTCCAACACATCTTACAGATAATGTTCTCCTCTTAGCTCCTCCAGAATCGGAATGTGTCGGCTGTACGCTAGTGGGGAGGCCAGTGAAAACTGAAAGCTGGACACATGCATATTACACCCATTGAGGCCATAATTATGACTCGAGTTCTACCCGGCAGCAAATCACACACGAAGAGTGACTACCCTTTAAAAAAAGCCTTGAATGTCAAGTTTACATTCATCTTCTTCACCTTCTTCTGCGTTCCCAGGCCATATGGCCATACTGGGTAAGGTTACGTATGTGTCCGGTTTTCAGTTTTCACTGGTCTCCCCGCTGTATTCAGCCGACACATTCCGATTTCGGAGGAGCATATATAGAAAAAAACATGTTTGGAAGATTTGTTTTTTAAAGGCAGGAGAATGGGCCAGTAAGTCATAAAGATAGCAGATGACAGACAGCAAAGGGAAAAGGCAGAGTCAAAGAAGGAAGTTACAAGCACGGAACTTCCACTAACTTCAACTAATCATTGAACTAATTACCAGAATTTGTATTGATAATCGTTACCTGTCAAATCTAGGCTATTCTGTTCTTCTTTCACCTCTATTTCCTTCTCCTCCAATCAATCTCATCATCATTCATCATCATCATCATCATCATCATCCCAT
>JAGGCT020004113.1:1138889-1147082 GCA_017654935.2 Phymorhynchus buccinoides
GGCCTAATCGTTAAAACATTCCAGTGAACCAGTTTCTACTCTGTCTCCTCTCTCTTTCTCTTTTTTTTTCTGTTTTCTTTCTCTCTTTTTCTCTGTCTCTATGTGGCTTTCATTGGTTTTGAAAAAGCTTTCGATTCTGTATCTAGAAACTTGTGGTCAAGTCTGTTAACATTTGGATCAACGTTAAACTTCACAAATGCATTAGAATCATGAATAGCAACTGATAAGGCTAAATTTAGAAGTTGGGATGTCTTTACTCATTATTTGTATGCACTAAGGGAGTCATACAAGATGGCATTTGTAGTCCTTTATGCATTATTTTATTTGTTTGTTAACGAAACTGTTTTAGAAATAAGTCAGAATGGTTGTCACGGTAATGGGTTGATAGACGTCTTTACACTTGTGTTTGCTTGTGACATTATTTTATTGCTTGAAACGGCTATAGGTCTACAATCTGAGTTGATTAGTTTATCAAGAGCTAGTACTATAGTTCAAATTGATAGTTAAAGGTTAATATGAGCTCAAGTAATATTGCAGTCTTCCGAAAAGGCGGTTACTTATCTGCCAGAGGAGAATGAATTTTTTAAAAATGAAGAAAGTTGTCAATTCTTACAAAGATCTTTGCATATATTTTTTTCTACAAAACTCAGTTTTGCTTTTGCATGTTACGATTTGGTAAATCGAGCTAGGAAAACAATTTTGTACATCTTAAATAAATTGCACATTATTAGCAACACTTCACGTAATGCATTTCTGAAGATTGTTTATGTTCAGGTAAAGCAGTTGTTCTTTATGGGGCTGAAATATAAGGACTGGATAAAACTTCGTCTGTTGTTGAAAAACTGCATGCAAATGCATTGAAAAAAACACTTGCAGCTAGTATAAGAACCCATCCATCGATTTTGTTTATTGTGATCATGATATATTTGCCTATTACAATTAACGCCTGTGTTAGATGCATAAAATACTGGTTAAGATTAATCCACAACATAGACAAAGACTACTACGAAAAGCATAGAAAGCATCAGTAGCACTTTATGATAAAGGTACAAGAAACTGGGTAACAAAGTTAATATTCAAGGTATACTGTGTACAACATGTATGGTTTCGCCTATGTGTGGGCAAATCAAGGTGTCGGTTGCTTTCAGTCTTTTGTAAAAGAGTTTAAACAGAGATTTATTGATATCAGATGGCAAAACTGGGATGATGACATAAGTACAAGTGGACGATATTTTATAAAGAATTGAAAATGTGTAACTTAATTAAACCATAATGCGTTGCTAGTATAAGTAGGAATTTAAAGGCTGTATTCAGTTAGTTTAGATTTGGTGTGTCAGATGTAGGAGTAATTAGCACAAGATATTCATTAACTTAGGTAAACCTGATTTGTCCACTCTGCAAAATATATGTTGAAACTGAAAAATACATTCTGTATGTTGCTGTTCAGGGCCTGTATTCACGTTGAGATAGCATTAGACTTAGCATTATAACTAACTTAGAAGCACTTCCAAAAGTCCTATAGAATTTAATAGGACTTTTGGAAGAGCTTCTAAAGTTAGCATTATGCTAAGTCTCAAGCTATCACAACGTGCATACAGGCCCTGGAACGGTATTCACGGTGAGATAGTAAACCTCAACCATGAGACTTAGCATAATGTTAACTTAGAATGCTCTTCCAATGTCCTATAGGATTTAATAGGACTTTTTGGAAGAGCTTCTACTTTAGCCTCATGCTAAGGCTCATGCTATCTCGACATAAATACCGTCCCCTGGTTGAGTTGATTTTAATATTTACATTTATGAACAAGTACATATAAAGTAAAATAAAGTATGTTTTGATTAGTATCATTGGTGTCGTCAACATATCAAATGATTGTGAAAATGATTTGTCTATATTTATTTTTATTTAGCTTTCAAATGAGGACAATCAGTGAATGACAAAACGTGCTGATTTTTCTCTGTGGTTTTGTGAAACGTTGTTGATTAATAATTGATGTAGTATCTGTATTGAAAATATTTCGCGTCTGCTTATTGACTGTAATGATGTTTTTCTTGTGGTGTATTGCATCTGATGTGTATTTTCCTCCTTCGTATGTGGAATGTTATCATTTTCCATGATTATTGTTAAGTAGTGTTGCAGTGTTTTGAGTTTTAAACAATTTAAAAAGTTTTAAAACAATCTTACTGAAAACATTTCAGTTTACTGCTGGCACCGTTCCTCCAGCCTACAGGACTCAAAAGTTAGAGCAATTGAAATGCAATAACAGTAAAATTGCTTAAAACTTGTTTGTCCCTATGTCTTTGAAACGAACATTAAAACCAAAAACCAGTTATATTAACTTAGTATTTTGAACTATGTTAAAAAAACATAAAGAGTGCTAGCTTAGTTTCTCCTCCTTATTATAGGGAGGCAATGGCAGAACCCAGCCGAGGACAGCTGCTTCGACTCTAGGGAGTCTCATCAGCTCGGCACTGGATGGGCTCTTAGTCTACCAACGTGGAACTACTATCACCTCAACCAGAAAATTGTTCCACAGAGTGAAGATTTCTTCCTGTATATTGGTAAAAGTTTCCACAAAACCAAACCAGCACTCAAGTAAATTAGAAATGATAAAAGTCCTAAGTACAAATGTGAACTTAAGAATGTTCCAAAATTAAAAACATGTAAAATATGAAAAAATAAGCGGCACGACCAGAGAGGGCCAGCAACTGAAATAGTATCCAAAGGGACATAAATAGGTATGAAAAAATCTCAGTGTACTGCTGGCACCGTTCCTCCAGCCTACATGACTCAAACGTTAAAGTATTTGAAATGCAATAATAGTAAAGTTGTTTAAATCTTTTTGTCCTTATGTCTTTGAAACGAACATTAAAACCAAAAACCAGTTAGATTAACATGGTATTTTGATATATGTTCTAAAAAACATAAATAATGCTAGCTCAGTTTCTCCTCCTTATTAGGGAGGCATTGGCAGAACCCAAGCTGAGGACAGCTGTTTCGACTCTAGGGAGTCTCATCAGCTCGGCACTGGATGGGGTCTTAACCTACCAAAGTGGAACTACTCTCACCTCAACAAGAAGATTGTTCCACAAAGTTAAGGTTTCTTCATGTATATTGGTAAAAGGCTCCAAAAAAAAACAAACTAGCACTCAAGTAAATTAGAAATGATAAACATCTTAAGTAAAAGTGTGAACATAAGAATGTGCCAAAAATAAAAACACGTAAAAAGATGAAAAAATAAGCGACACGACCAGAGAGGGCAAGCAACTATATAAACAAAAAATATGTATATAACTTGCTTTGATTAAACTTTTCTGTGTCCAATGTCTTTATTTGTGAACCCCAGAAACAAAACCAGTTAACGTTAACTTTATGAAATGTTCTGTTTTCTGAAGAAGAAAACCATTTTTTTAATTAATCAAATGTGCTGATTTACTTTTTCTTCCAAAGGCGGAGGGACAGTGCCTTATGCAAGGACAGCTGTTTCTAACCGTGAAGATCTCATCATTTTGCATGATCGGCCTGCAATTTGACTGTCCAATGGATGTCAACTTGAGCAAGAAAACATTCTACAAGAGAATGGTGTCCTATTTGAACCAAATCGAAAATCCATCGATTTCGAAATTCTAAAATATATATATATTTTGAAGAAAAGTGTCCCCCGAGGAAGATGTGAATAAAACATCGAAATATTGGGAAAATCTGTTGTGCTTGTTTTTCTTTTTTAAATCTCTAGTTGTGTATATTATATATGAATTGCATGAGCATTGAGCAGATCCTCACAGACAGCCATGCTCACAGACACAACAGAGAGCAATTCCTGATCAGCAAGCTCAAAACACACTACCCCCAGGGCCTCAATACTCTGTGACTTTACAGGCCAATGTTTGAAAACACACAGTCTCCACACTATACACAGCACCCACGTTATGCATGCGACTCATGTACTGAGCCCCATGGTGTCGTTGACTTACTTTAAGAGGTAGGTGGTTGATACTGGAGACCTTGCACAACGGACAAGTGAAGCAAGTGTGTGTGTGTGTGTGTGTGTGTATGTGTGTGGTGTGTGTGTTTGGTGTGTGTGTGTGTGTGCGTGTGCGTGAGCGTGTGTGTGTGTGCGTGCGTGCGCGCACGTGTGTGTGTATGTGTGTATGTGCGTGCGTGTGCGTGTGTGTGTGTGTGTTTGTGTGCGAGTGTGTGTGTGTGTGCGCGTGCGTGCGTGCGCGCGCGTGCGTGCGCGCGCGTGCGTGCCTGTTTGTGTCATTAAAAAGAATTCATTCTCTGTGAGGTCTTTAAAGAGAGGGAATGGGTGACTTAGAACTTGACGTCATTGTGTGAATTGGTCGTCAACATGATGACCTTTTCCCACAGTACGTCACAATCACTCATTCCTAAAGCGTACACCCAGGAAGACAACAAGGCGAAATGTAGTTGTTTGTATTCTTTATAATATTACAATATATCTATATATAGTATGAAAGAGAAATCTCAGTGAATAGATGAGCTCCATACCGATAATATGAAGGACTGAAAAGTTGGTGCATTTGAAATGCAGAATAATTTGCTTTGATAAAACTTTTATGTGTCCAATGTCTGTATTTGTGAAACTCAGAAACAAACTCGGTACTTGTTTAATGAATCCCTACTCTTAACCTACCCCTACCCTCCCATCCCAACCCCCGCTTCTATCTACATCGCCTACATCCTCACCTCGCCTCCTCGTCGTGGCCACCTCTTCAGTTCGTCCCCATCTTGCAGCCCCGTCCGGTCTTCTCTCGCGTCTCTCAGCGTCCCACAAGCATCATTCCCGCCTCTCATTCTCTCTCGCGTCATTCATACATGCACGCGCACCTATTCTCGCCCTGCCCCCTATCCTACAAATTACCCCCCTTTGACCCTTACCACACTCTCCCCCCTTTACTTTTTAAGCCCCCCCCCCCCCTCCTGTCCAAATAATGAACTTCCTGTTGCACTCTACATTTTTACACAAAAACATTACATTTCTGAACCGCACTCAATTTCTTTAACAATGACTAAACAATAATCAACATCCACTAAACTCGCAACTAAAAAACTCAAACAGGTTCAATTATAAAATGAAAACGCCAACTCAGAATTTAAATAAAACATAAAAATTCAAAGCACCATCTTTGTTCCCTTCAAATATTCTTTCAGCCACCAATTCCAAACCAAAAACTTCACACAAAAACTCAACACCAGCTTTCCTCTCTTCTCATCCTATTCCTCCCCTTCCATATTTTTTGGTTCCCCTCCCCCTTTTCCTCTCTCCCAGTTCCACACTCATTGTTGCAATCAAATGTAAATAACATCAACATAATATAAAAAATTAACAGTAACCAACTCAACATAAACTTCAAAGCATCATGTATGTAATGATGTAACACAAAGACTCCATTCTAATAGTATAGCACCCTGCTATCAGTCCCCTACATAACATTAACCCCATAATGTCCCTTCCAAATTATAACTACCCATACAAGTAAAATCCACCCGAGGAAACCCTCTACAAAGGATTCCCTCAACTTGTTCATCCCTTCATCTACAAGTTGTGGACCTCTCTACAAATGGATCCACCTTAATAACACCTCATAAATAAATCTAACAGTTCCCTACTCAAAATCATTTACCCTACCCTTTCTTCTAAATAATACTAGTACCCACACAAAAACTAACCCGAGGGAACCCTCTACAAATGATTCCCTCCATTCCCCATCTATAAGTTGTGGACCCCTCTACAAAGGAATCCACACTAAAACCCAATTATCCCTTTATGAAACTCGCACTCCCAGTCAATATTACTTATTAAAATACAAAAGAAATATCTTCGAACAAACGTTTTAACAAGAACCTAGAAAACTTCAAATTACACCTAGACATAACAACTGGACACCCACATGACAGACACACAGCACACACTGGACACACTACACCAACAACAACGGGTGTCAGGGACCCCCCGTGTCACCACAGGCCCAACACAGAGCCGCCGATCCCCCAATCCACCCCTCCTCTTCAATCCTCACTCCATCCAAACCTCCAATCCTCTCTTTTCCTCCTCTCCACTCCAAAACCTCCCCATTCTTTTCCTCTCTTTTCCTCCTCTCCACTCCATGCAAACCTCCAATCCTCTTTTCCTCCCTCACTCCATCCAAACCTCCCATCCTCTCTTTTCCTCCTCTCCATCCTCTCAATCCTCCCATCCTCTCTTTTCCTCCTCTGCAAACCTCCAATCCTCCCATCCTCTTTCGCCTCCTCTCCTCTCCATCCTCACTCCATCCAAACCTCCCATCCTCTCTTTTCCTCCTCTTCACTCCATGCAAACCTCCAATCCTCCCAGTCCCATCCTCTCTTTTCCTCCTCTCCACTCCATGCAAACCTCCAATCCTCCCATCCTCTTTCCCCCCCTCTCCTCTCCATTCTCACTCCATCCGAACCTCCCATCCTCTCTTTTCCTCCTCTTCACTCCATGCAAACCTCCACTCCCCCCCAATGTCATCCCTCCCAAATACTCCCCCCCCCCCCCATTTATAAAAAAAAATTTTTTATTTTATACCCGGGGTTTGCATATGGTTTGAAAATAAAAAATATCAAAAGAATTAAACTCATGCTTAAAATAAACCAAAATAGAAATCAAATCGGAAAAAACAAACCACAGGTAACAAAGGGGTGAAGGAATAATGAAAAATTAACGGGAAATCCTCTTGCAGTTAGAATTAGTAGACCTTTAGTGTCGTTATTATTGTATATAAATTTATTAATTGAATTTTTTGCAACAACTCAAATTCAAAATATGAAAAATAAAATTTAATGAATACATCCCCTTCAAGACAAAAATTATGAATTTTAAATTAGATTTGCAAATAACAATCAGGTTAAAATATTATTATAGATTCACTTTGCTTTCAAGTAATTGTACCCCTACATGCATTTTTTTTTTTTTTATAAACTCAACATGAACAGAAATTACAATAAAACAAAAACATGGCTTCATTTCCAAACATTAAAATTTTTCCTATCTTGTTTTAAATTTCCATTAATTTCCATTAACCGTTCTCATATAAGGGAAGTCCTCACGGGCACATAATTCCTACTGACTCTTCCGTGAATACCTCCTTATATTTTAATTCTGACATAACCTTCATCTACCAAATCCAAATGTCAAACCTCCCCGATGAAACATTACTACTATCCACTATCCAAACACTTATGACCTCTCCACTCCTCTATAGGACATAAATAATGCAAACTTTGGTATGCCACGGAGCAGAGAGCCAAAAAGTGCACAATTTCCTGTTAACCTCCCTCCCCATGTGTGGATCCAACATCCCTCCTCCTTTCCCACTTGTGCCTTTTCTTTCTGTAGCTTCCCCAGCTGACACCGCATCATTAAACATGACAGTCTTCCCATATCGCCTTCTTCTCCTCCCCTTTCCACTTTCCCCATGGAGTCTCTGCATCCTTTCCTTCTACCTGTGCGACTCCCTCTCATCCCCTCCTCGCTCTAATCATGGCAGATCTTAGTAAGATCCGCGGATTTTGCTGAACATTACACCCTTTCGTTCCATGCTCCCCTTTTTTTTCCCCTGCGTACCCTCTGACTTTACAATTGGGGCAACAACATTTATCCACATCATACCAGCCGAACGCTCTCCCTGATTCCCACTAAATCCTTCTCAGTGCCCCGTATCTGATAGTTCGAAAAAGATTGAACTAGTTTAATTATTATGCCTCCCCTCCTCTAAACCTCAAGTGTTCCTCCTAACCTAATACCTCCTCTCACTCCCCCAAAAGCCGTAAATAGTCCTCCCGCCATGGATCCCTTCCATGCTCGTGAGCCCTACTCACACTTGCCCCATACGAACAACTATCAGGCATGTCATAATCATTTAGAGAACCAAAAAATAGAAAAATATAACCTAATTGCTTACCCACACCATCATCTTATACCTGTTGACCTAACTAGGGGAATCATGTCAAAGCATGAAGATATATCCCAAAAAACCTTGGAGATACAAGCCCAGGGGTAATAAATATATGAAGTAGCTTGCTTTAGCTGAAGTGCACTCAATAAAGGAGACCCATCTTTTAGATTGCTAAAACATGGTGGAATGTGTGTTCAAATATAATGTTACTAAATTTTATTTGTCTTTAGCTTATTAGTTTCATGGGTG
>JAGGCT020004113.1:1147582-1160082 GCA_017654935.2 Phymorhynchus buccinoides
AAAAAAATAAGCGGCACGACCAGAGAGGGCCAGCAAGTGAAATAGTATCTAAAGGGCCATAAATAGGTATGAAAAAATCTCAGTTTACTGATGGCACCGTTCCTCCAGCCTACAGGACTCATAACGTTAGAGCATTTGAAATGTAATAACAATAGAATTGTTTAAAACGTCTTTTGTCCCTATGTCTTGGATGCGAAAATTAAAATCAAGATCAGTTATATTAACTTGGTATTTTGATGTATGTTCTAAAAAAATATATAAAGAGTGCTAGCTCAGTTTCTCCTCCTTATTAGTGAGACATTGGCAGAACTCCGCAGAGCAAAGCTGTTTCGACTCTAGGGAGTCGCATCAGCTCCGCACTGGATGGGGTCTTAGCCTACCAAAATGGAACTACTCTCACCTCAACAAGAAGATTGTTCCACACAAGTTAAGGTTTCTTAATGTAGATTGGGTAAAAGGCTAGAACAACAAAAACCCAGCACTATAAAAAAAAAAAAAAAAAAAAAAAACAGTAAATTAGAATGATAACATGCTAAGTAAAAGTGTGAACATAAGAATGTGCCAACAGTCAAAACACGTAAAAAGATTGCAACATAATCGAGAACCACGACCAGAGAGGGCCGGCAACTATATAAACAAAAAATATGTATATAACTTGCTTTGATAAAACTTTTTCTGTGTCCAATGTCCTGTATTTGTGAACCACAGGAAACCAACTCAATTAACGTTGACTTTTATGAAAATGTTTCTGTTTTCTGAAGAAAACACCCACATTTTTTTAATTAATCAATTGTGCTGATTTACTTTTTCTTCCAATGGCGGAGGGACAGTGGCCTATGCAAAGACAGCTGTTTCGTTTTTGAGAAAGATCTCTTCAGTCTGCATGATCAGCCTGCAAATTTGACTGCCCAATGGTTGTCAACTTGAGCAAGAAGGCATTCTACTAAAATAATGGTGTCCTATTTGCACCAAATCGAAAATCCATCGATTTCTTTTTTTAATATCTAGTTGTGTATATTATGCATGAAATGCATGAGCATTGAGCAGATCCTCACAGACAACTATGCTCACAGACACAACAGAGATCAATTCCTGATCAGCAAGCTCAAAACACACTACCCTCAGGGCCTCAATACTCTGTGACTTCCCAGGCCAATGAGCCCATAGCCACTCACTCTAGGTAGGAGTCAGTCCAGGACCGAAACAACCCTCGCCTCTGATGGGATTCGAACCCGAGACCTCGCAGCCAGTAGTCCGTGATGCTAACCACTACGCCACGGTGGCTGGTTGATGGTTTGGATGTTGTTGCAGCCATCTTCTCCTCATATTCTCCTTTTTCTTCGCCCTATGTGACTTATTTGCTGTCTTGCTGTTGCTTCCCTCCCTCTTTTGCAAGCCTGTCTGCTTCCTGATTTCCTTTTATGTTGCAATGTGAGGGGATCCACTGGATGATTGCTTTATCTGTGGACTGCTGCAATGTCTGCTAGGATGAGGGTGGGATGTTCAGCTCTGTGTTTCTTGGGCTTTTGAGCGCTTGCAAATGCCACAAAGAGAACAAAGGAAGAACAATTTTAAGAAAAACAAGTTGTGGTGTTTTGTTTTTTATTAAAAATATTGCCAAAACTCTGCTCTGGTATCAGAAAAAAGGAAAAAATTAAAAGTTTGGCAATAATTTAAAAAATTAAAAAGTTTTGGCAATATTTTTAATAAGCAACAAAACAAGTTTGGTTTTTTATGCATAACACGAAAATAGTGAGTGTATGAAACCTCAATTGTGTTGCCTTTTTCGGACCAAAAAAACCTTGGGGTTTCGATCTGCTGGTCTTGTGAATTGCGAGACCGAGTATCAGAATCAGACACCGTTGCTTTCACTTAAAAGCCACCTACGCACTGCAGAGCATGTTCACAATTGTGCCCGTTTTGGCAGCAGATTTTTTTCGTTGAAGAAGAAACGCCTGCTAGAAGGAGACGAGGAAGACGGTGCTGGCTGACAGGGGCCGATTCGGAAGACAGAGTGGAGAACCACTTTGCTTCCGGCAACCCCAGGCAGTTGTGGAGCGGCCTGCAGTCCATGAAGGAACTACAAACCAGACAGGAAGACCGCTGAGAGCTTGAGGACCCGCATGGCAACGCGCCCCCACGGCCCAAGGCCGCACTGGCCAACGACCTCAACACGTTCTACGCCCGCTTCGACACCGCCGACTTCTCCTCTGAGCGTTCAAGCGCTCTCCTGGAGCTGGCTCAGCGGGAAAATGGAGAGGAGGTGCTGACGGAGGAGGAGGTGAGGAGACAGTTCCGTCCGGTCAACCCATGCGGTCCTGATGAGCTGCCTGGGGTGGTGCTGAAGCACTGCCATGACTCCATGGCTGCTGTGTTCAGGGCCCTCTTCCAGCGGTCCCTGGACTCCGGGATGATTCCCTCCATGCGTGGAAATCATCCATCCTCGTCCCTGTCCCCAAGAAACCCTCCCCCACCACCCTCAACGACTATCCACCCTGTGGCCCTGACCTCTGTCCCCTTCAAATTCCTGGAGCGGATGGTGCTGCGCAGACTGCTGGGGACCACACTCCAGTTCCAGGACCCCCTGCAGTTTGCCTACAGCCCTAACAGGAGCACAGACGATGCCATCATCACCATTCTCCACTCTGTATTGTGTCACCTGGAGCGGCCAGGGAGCTACGCCGGGGGCTTCTTTTCCTGGACTTATCCTCCGCCTTCAACACGATCCAGCCTCACCTCATGGTGCGGAAGCTGATGGCGATGGACCTCAACCCCCTGATCATCAGATGACTCTGCAGCTTCCTTACAGTCAGGCCTCAACACGTGATGATCAGGACATCCATGTCGTCCATCGCCTCAGCCCAGCTCCGGACCAACACTGGAGCTCCACAGGGGTGTGTCCTGTCCCCTGCTCTTTTCACCCTCTACACCTCTGACTGCCGCTGTTATGTTGGGGGGGGGGGGGGTGGGGGGGAGGGCACCCTCCCAGGTGAAATTTTCAGATGAAAAACAAACGCATCGCTGACCGGCCTCATCTTAACCAGTGAAGGCTCTTACAGGGGCGCTGTGGAGGCATTTGTTGGCTGGTGCGACGATAACCATCTCCTCCTGAACGTGGCAAAGACCAGGGAGATGGTTGACGACTTCAGGAGGAACCATCCCCAGCCAGCCACACTGGTCATCAAGGGAGATGAGGTGGAGTTGGTGGACCAGTACAAGTACCTGGGATCAATTATCGACAGGAGGCTGGACTGGTCTGCCAACTCCCAGGCCCTGCTCAAGAGGGGCAACCAACGCCTCTTTTTCCTGAGGAAACTGAACAGGTTTGGGGTGGGCCCGAGACTGCTGGAGCTCTTTTACAGAGCTACAGTGGAATCGGTGCTCACCTTCAATTTTCCCAGTTCCTTCGGCAGCCATAAGGAACATGACAGGGCCAAGCTGGTGAAAATTACTAAAGCAGCTGGCAAGCTGATGGGGGGTCCGGTCCCCAGCCTGCAGGAGCTCTTTGAGCGCAGGGCAGTGAGGCGGCTTAAGGCTATGCAGGGCGATCCAAGTCACCCGTTGTGTGAATTGTTGGCGGCTCAGACTTCCTCGAGATCTTGGCGGCTGATCAGCTTTAGTGCCCGACCGGACAGACTGAGGCGATCGTTCCTGCCCACTGCTGTCCGCCTCCTAAACAGCAGACTGTGAACTGAGCGGCGGCCAACCTGTGCTCAGCATCCGCGGTTTTCGGTGCAGGACGAACAAACAGAAAGTGTGGTGTGGTGTGTGTGTGTGTGGGTGTGTGTGTGTGTGTGTGTGTGTTGTGTGTGTGTGTGTGTGTGTGTGTGTGTTGTGTGTGTGTGTCGTGTGTGTGTGAGAGAGAGATAGAATGAAAGAGAGAGGGATGGTGCATGTACATATGTTGTGTGTATGTGCCTGTGTATGTTTTGCATAACTGTGTGGATGTGTGCCTGTGTGTCTGATATTGATAAGGGCAGGGGTGATGCTTAGATTTGTATACTTGCCACTTTTGCTTTCCATTATTTATTTATAATATGTTCTTATCCCTTGCCTTATTCCCTCTATGTATTTTATGTATGTTTGTGGGTGTTTGTTTTACTGCCGAGTGTGTTCATGGGGATGGGTGTACTTGCAAGTGTGTTGTTGTGGGGGGTTGGGGATGGGGTAGGTGTTGTATATGTGTATTGGGGGGGGGGGGGGGTGAAGATTTAATTCTTGTTATCATTACTATTTGCTTTTACATTACAATATTTAGTGTTGTTAATATTTTATTTAATTATTTACTATTTCTAAGATTTGTTTACTTTTATGCCATGTTGGTCTTGGTGTGTGTGTGGGGGGAGGGGGGGGGGGGGCTTTGAAGATTTTCATTCTTAACTTATCCTGTCTATTTACCATTACATACAATGTTTAGTGTTGTTAATATTTTACCTATTATGTACTATTGCATGTTTACTTTAATATTGTTGGGCAAGGTGTGTGTGGGGGGGGTGGCGGGGGGGGGGGGCTCAGATTTAATTTGTTATTATTCTATTTGCTCTCACATACAATATTTTAGTTATGTTGCAACTATTTTTACATATGATGTACTATTTTTATGCTTTGTTTACTTTACCATCATGCTGGTTTAAGTGTGTGTGTGTGGGGGGGGGGGGGGGGGTATGGTGGGTATGCCTACATGTGCACCTGAAGGGTAAGTGTTGCAAACAGTTGAGTTGTCTGTTCAATAGAATATGCCTTGTTTACTTATACATTTTATTTTAGTTACATAAATGGGTGGGGCCCCATTTGGAGCAGTGGCGTGTGTGTGGGGGGGTGGGGTAGGATTAAATGTTTGTTAGGAGTGTGTGTGTGTGTGTGTGTGTGTGTGTGTGTGTGTGTGTGGGTGTGTGTGTGTGTGTGTGTGTGTGTGTGTCGTGTGCATGTGTGTGGGTGTGTGAGTGTGGGTGGGTGTGGGATGGTGTGTATGTTGGTGTGTGTGGGTGAGTGTGTGGGAGAATGTGTGTGAATAGTGAGTGTGTGGCAATATTGTTGCTATTATTGTTATTTTAGCTTAGGGGGATCTTATCATATGCTTGGTGTGTATGTGTGTGAGTGGGGTCGGGGGAGGGGACGGGTGGGTGGGCGGGTGTGCATACTCAAGTGATAGTCATACTGGTCTTATCCTTTGCTTCTCTGTGTATTTTATGTTTGCGTGTTTTTTACTGCCGAGTGTGTTCATGGGGATGGGTGTACTTGCAAGTGTGTTGTTGTGGAGGGTTGGGGATGGGGTAGGTGTGTATATGTGTGTTGGGGAGTGGGGGTGTGGTTGAAGATTTCATTCTTGTTATCATTACTATTTGCTTTTACATACAATATTTAATGTTGTTAATATATTTTATTTATTTACTGTACTATTTCTAAGCTTTGTTTACTCTTATCCATGTTGGTCCCTTAGTGTGTGTGGGGGGTGGGTGTGTGTGGGGGGGGCTTTTGGAAGATTTTCATTCTTAAAATTATCCTGTCTATTTACCAGTACATACAAAGGTTTAGTGTTTGTTTAGTATTTTACCTATTATGTACTATATTATTATGTTTTACTTTAATCTTGTTTGGTCAAGATGTGTGTGTGTGGGGGGGGGGGGGGCGTGGGATGATTTTGTTATTATTATTCTATTTTCTCTCGCATACAATATTCAGTTATGTTGCAACTATTTTTACATATGATGTGTGCATACTCAAGTGATAGCGATACTGGTTTTTGATATTGTTAATTGTTATTGTTTTATGTTGGTACATGTTATCATTATTACAGTGATGTCATTATTATCTGTGAATATTACATGCAGCATCTGGGCGGGGGCTTCATGATTTAATTTGTTATTATTCTATTTGCTCTCACATACAATATTTTAGTTATGTTGCAACTATTTTTACATAATAAGTTATAACTTATAATGGCTGAGTAAAAACGTTTTGATAACTACAATTTTGCCTAGGTACAGGCAGTTGTTCTCTATGGGGCTGAAATATGGGGACTGGATAAGACGTCGTCTGTTGTTGAAAAACTTCATTTAAATGCATTGAAAAGATTCATTGCAGCTAGCATACGAACAACCAATGATTTAGTTTATAGTGAGCATGATTTCCTATTGCAAGTAACGCCTGTGTTAGAAGCATAAAATACTGGGCATGTATTCACGTTGAGATAGCATGATACTTAGCATGATGCTAACTTAGAAGCTCCAAACTTCCAAATGTTTTTGGAAGAGCCTAAGTTAGCATCATGCTAAGTCTCATGCTATTCTCAACGTGAATACCGCCCCAGGTTAAGATTAATTCACAACATAGACATAGACTACCACGAATAGCATAGAATGCATCAGTAGCACTTTATGATAAAGGTACAAGAAACTGGGTAACAAAGTTAATATTCAAGGTATAC
This sequence comes from Phymorhynchus buccinoides, assembly GCA_017654935.2. Lineage (NCBI taxonomy): Eukaryota > Metazoa > Mollusca > Gastropoda > Neogastropoda > Raphitomidae > Phymorhynchus > Phymorhynchus buccinoides. Next base: position 1,154,010 of record JAGGCT020004113.1, read on the forward strand.
TGTGCACAACATTTATGGTTTCGCCTATGTGTGGGCAAATCAAGGTGTCGGTTGCGTTCAGTCTTTTGTAAAAGAGTTTAGACAGAGATTTATTGATATCAGATGGCAAAACTGGGATGATGACATAAATACAAGTGGACGATTTATTTTATAAAGACATGCAGTAGAAGACGCAAGTTGTCTATTTCAATTAGCAGGCGCCTATAAACTGTCTGGAACTATCGGAACGGCACTGTGGGCTTATATTAGGGATAACTAAGAACTTGGGGGTAGTCATTGGCATTCAGCTAAATTCCAAAAAATAATGGGATTTTTAACATGGCATGTCCGAGTTCATTAGACAGGAACTAGGCAATATACTACACTGTTATTTTGTTAAGTAGTGGGTGGGTGGGTGGGCGAGACAAGCTCAATGATCAATCTTATGATTCACCTCAGCCAGTCTTGCAATGCATTCAGTCAATCAATTTCTTCAATACACTCAATTAAGTGATAAATCGATAAATCAATTAACCAATCAACCAATCAATCCAATTAATCAATCAATCAATCAATTAATTGATCATTTACTGATTCATTCTAAAGGAGCAGGTGTATTCGTTGTACTTCTTAATGTTGGTTGTATTACTCGAAAATGTCCTGATTGTTTTGTTGGGGGGTATCTTTCTACATTAGCTTTCATTTAATTTCAGTTGTCTAAGACATTGATGTTGGTGTTCTCTGTTCTACTTATCTGCGTTGAACAGTCGTCGAACCATATTTTCAACTGTACAGAGAACACACTAATGATAAGCTTCTAGCTCGTTGTTGCCGATACATTTGCTGTCTGTTTCTGCTCATGTACTGCGGACCTAAGAAGCATTGCTTAATCCAATGCAGGGTCCGCCTTGGCGAAAGGCTTGTGTCAGACCAATGGGGCTTTATGCTACTTCTTGCCGACATGAAAGGGCGATCAGTTTAGGCCCGAACTGCTCAGACTGCCCGAACTGCGCATGCCCGAACTGCTTATATGGAATGTTTTGGGGAAAATAATATTCTACGTCTTCTCAAGTCCACAACAGAACATCTTGGCCCTCTTCAGTTTGCTTATAAGCAGAACATATTCACAGATCAACACCCACACTCTTGCATAATGCGTACACTCATCTTGAAAACCGAAATTCATTTATCAGAATTTTCATTTGATTTCTCTTCTGCTTTTAATACCATCCAACCACACCATCCAATACGTTCTGGCAACCAAACGCATGGCCATGAATGTCCCCAATAAACTCGTCTTGTGGATTCTAGATTTCTTATTAAAACAAACACAAACATTTAGATACCAAAATGCTCTCTCCTCCACAATGTGCGTATCAACTCGTTGCCCCCAAGGTACAGTCCTATGTCCGGTCTTATTCACCATAATATATACTAATTATTGTAAATGATCAAAGTCCATAGCAGTTATTAAAGATACAGATGATACAGTTTTAGTTGTATCATCGGACAATAAGTACTTTGAGCAGGTTGACTAATTTGTGTCTTGGAGTGAGGAGAACTATCTAGACATCAATGTTACAAAAAACAAAGGAATTGATTGTTGATTTTACGAAATCTCCCACCACAATGCCAGATCATTTTTTTTAACGGGGTGAAAGTTGAAAGAGTAGACGTGTATAGATACATTGGAACAAGCATTGACAATACGTTCTCTACGTTTACAAGAAGTGCCAAACCAGAATGTATTGCCTTAGGTCATTCAATTCAATGTAAGTGCTGACCTTCTTCAATTTTTTTTATCACTGTTTTATTGAATCTGTGGGGACGTTTTCCTCTGTTTGTTGGTTTGGAGGTTTGAATGTAAAGACCAAGAATGTTCTAAACAAAATCGTGAATGTCAATAGCAAAATTGTGGGTATGAAAAACGTGTGATGCAAAAGGCCAGGGTGATTGCGAGTGATGAAACCGCTCTATTCGCTGTTGAACGCTTAGAAATACATCTAGTTTTGTACCCAAATCAATTGAGGTACTCAAAGGTACTCAGACTCTCTGTTAAGAAGTAGGAAGTTTGCGATGTACTAGTCTAGGCAGAATTTGTGCTGTGTGTGAGAAAGGAGAAAGGTACAGTAGTAAGAGGGGGGGGGGGGGGGGGCGTGGAAAGAGTGTGACTGGGTGTAAAGAGCGAATAATGTGTGAAGGAGCAGGTTGTGGGGAATGGAAAGACTCAAAGGTACATTGGCTCAGTGTGTCACCTACTTTCGTTCATACTTTGTAAGCAGTGTGGGAGGGAGCGGATTGAAGGGAAGGGGAAAGAATGGTTGGAGATGAGAAGGGGAATGGGAAACAGGGTGTGGGGGTTCGTTCGCTGAGTAGAAAGAATGCTTTTGTTTATTGGAAAGATGAAGTTTGATTTCATTATTTCCTAGTGTACCTTGATTTTTGTTTTCTGCTCCCTTCGTGGTGTTCACATGCATCGATATTTTGTTTTTTCTGTTGCTCTTGTTGTTTCATGAGACCACAATGTACTTTCTCTTGTTGAGATAATAAAGTGATTTTGACTTTGACTTTGACTTCACCACGGCACACACAACACACACACACACACACACACACACCACACACACCCACACACACACACACACCACACACACACACACACACACACATGATGAGATGAGAGAGAGAGAGAGAGAGAGTGAGATGAGAGAGAGAGACTAGAGGAGAAGTTATGGAGAGAGTAGAGAGACATGAAGAGGACAGAGAGAGAGAGAGAGAGCGAGGAGAGAGAGAGGAGAGAGATGAGGAGACGCGAGAGAGAGAGAGGAGAGAGGAGAAGCGCACGCGCGAACACACACACAAGGGATCTGAAAATTTAAAAATAAAGAATAATATAATTTTAAAGCCACTCATTCACACAGCATTCAAGATAAATGTTTGGCTGTACCCTATAACCGTACATGAACACAATACATTAACATCAATTTCAAAGACTAATATTTGTACAGATAAATTGAAATATATAATCTTTAACATTTATAGTACATAAACAAAACTATAAAGCAATGACACAGAACAAACATCCACCAAAAACATACAACCCAGTCGATCACATGAATCGTTGAGCACAAATCCCGGCAGTGGGTGGATGTCTCGTACCTCCATTCAGGGAGCTGGACAACCCTGCCCTCCACAAGTCTCTCTCCGTTGGGTTACTTGGGGGCGGGTCTTTTGCATAAATAGTTATCCCCCCTTCTGGAAGTTCTGTGCTTGAAACTTTCTCGTAAATCTATCACTGCCTTTGACTCTGCCTTTTCCTTTGCTTACTGTCATCTACTATCTTTCTGACTTATTGATCCATTCCCTTGCCTCTTTTCCAACAAATCTTACAGATAATGTTCTCCTCTTAGCTCCTCCAAAGAATGTGCCAGCTGTATGCAGTGGGGAGACCAGTGAAAACTGAAAGCTGGACACATACATATTACACCCATTGAGGCCATAATTATGGGCCTGGGAACGCGGAAGCAGTAAGTCAATTGCCACAGGCAAAGCAGCACGTATGGGAAACAACTCGAGTTCTACCCGGCAGCAAATCACACACGAAGAGTGACTACCCTTTAAAAAAAAGCCTTGAATGTCAAGTTTGCGTTCATTCTTCTTCACCTTCTTCTGCGTTCCCAGGCCATATGGCCATAATGGATAAGGTACGTATGTGTTCGGTTTTCAGTTTTCACTGGTCTCCACGCTGCATTCAGCCGACGCATTCCGATTTCGGAGGAGCTCAAATAGAGAAAAACATGTTTGGAAGATTTGTTTTTAAAAGGCAGGAGAATGGGCCAAAAGTCAGAAAGATAGTAGCAGTAGATGACAGACAGCAAAGGGGGAAAAGGCAGAGTCAAAGAGGAAGTTACAAGCACGGAACTTCACTAACTTCAACTAATCATTGAACTAATTACCAGAATTGTATTGATAATCGTTACCTGTCAAATCTAGGCTATTCTGTTCTTCTTTCACCTCTATCTCCTCCAATCAATTATCATCATCATCATCATCATCATCACCATAAGCATCATCATCATCATCGTCGTCGTCGTCGTCGCCATCGCCTTATCTTCATCATCAATCGTCGTCGTCGTCGTCATCGTCGTCAATCGTCATCATCTTAATCATCATCATCATCATCATCATCATCATCATCATTGTACTGGTCCCTGTTCTTGTTCCTGTTTGTTTGTCGCACTGTCATATATGCACATACAAAATACACCTACATCTGCAAACTATGCAAACTGTTGCAATCATTATTTCCACGCCCGTGCGGACAACAATAATATTATGCCAGTCAGTCGTTTCCGACAATGACTGCCAGATTAGCAGAGGGGGCAGATGCTATTCCGGCGTGCTGGATTAGAATTTATTTACATTGGCGATGCCCATTCTCTCGGCTAAAGGCATCTGAAGACAGCTGGTGTTGAAGGTCCCCAAGGTCAACACATCCCTTTGGATGCAGCACTACTGTTGAAAACAATTTATTATGCAGCTCAACTCTCGTGTTACTGTTGGCCCCTACTAACGTGATGGTATGGAGTGTCACTTCACTTCAAGAATGACGAGTGGGCATTATTAAAACAACCGCACAAACGTCTTCCTCGAAGAAAGCTGGATTTATTAAATAAGTTTTAAAGCCTTGACTCTTATTTATGTTTTCTCGTAGCCTACCATAACACAAGAGAGAAAGAGAGAGAGAGAGAGAGATGAAGAGAGAGAGAGAGAGAGAGAGAGAGAGAGAGAGAAGAGTGAGAGAGAGAGAGAGAGAGTGAGATGAGAGAGAGAGAGAGGAGAGACAGACAGACAAACAGACAGACAGACAGAGAAGACAGACAGAGACAAACAGACAGAGACAAACAGACAGACAGACAGACAGAGAGAGAGAGAGAGACAGACAGACAGAGATAGACAGACAAATAGACAGACAAATAGACAGAGACAGACAGACAGACAGACAGACAGACAACAGACAGAGACAGAAACAGAGCAGAGGCAGACAGAGACAGAGATATAGACACAGAGACATAGCAACGAATTATTGTGGCCTTTTTCCTTTCATAAAATTCATCTGATATGATTTAATATCGGCAATAAAGTTCCTTGGTTACAAACTTATTCTTTTCCAAGACGTCTTTTCCTGCCCAAAATCGTCCTAACTGTTTCCCTGAAACGTGATCCCATGAAAAAATACACGAAGAAATTGAAAGTAGCGTTGATGTAGGAGAACATGTCCCCTATCCACAAACCCGTTAAGAACATATTGTGATGACGACGTCCACTGTTCATTTCTGGATCGAACAACCAGCTAAAACGGAACAGGGCATTCGGCAAAATACATATGATAAAGAAAATAGAGTTAACTACAAGAGTTTTCGTTAAAGCCAGTTCTTGAGTTGAAATAGAAGAGGAGGTTTGTCTCCGCCATTTCACGATTTGCCGAAGTTTAACAATGGTCAACACTGTTGCTATGACGACGACCAGCATGATAATACTGGGAAGGCCAACGCCAAAAGTGATGCTTTCAACAGAATCGATCAGCGTTTTGTGACGACTGTAAATGTCACCTTCAATGGTAGTTTTTACCGTTAGGCCAGTGCCAGTATCATAAATACAGCCAATACGAAAGCGGAAGGATGCAACAAAGTAAAGACACTCTAGTACAATGGTCATCAGGATAATTATGATAGCCACAGTCTTCGTGCTTACCATACTCTGATGATTAACAGGGTAGAAAACGCACATGCATCTCTCTAAAGCAATAATTGCAGATAGCACGCTGGAAATGCTATAGAATTCCAACAGACACCCAAGGTTTAAGTTCGTAATTAATGTGGAGACTGGACCGAATGTTTCTTGGGTGGTAAACTGGAGGTACACTTGTTCCCCATGGTAAATTACTGAATTCAACAGGTGTAACTCGTCAGTCAGAGACAGAGCGAACAGACACAGGTTGACACGATCTCTCAGGCCATGTTTGTAGAACACCGCCATGTTGATGACGTTAGCTGGTCCACCAATCAGAAACAACAACACCAACAGATTGTTT
>JAGGCT020004113.1:1167582-1169009 GCA_017654935.2 Phymorhynchus buccinoides
AGATCCGATCGTTTTGTATACAGTTCTCTAGCTCTAAGTCAAAAAACTATAGAGCAATTTTAAAAGAAAAACTCACTGATTTAACATACAAAGAAAACCAATTATGCAAAGATCCCCAGAATACAGAAATCCAAACCCAAGTTTATCAACTAAAAAAGGAGATCGAATTACAAGAATTTCACAAAGCAAGAGGAGCTCAAATCAGATCAAGGGAAAAATGGATCAATGAAGGAGAAAAAAACACAAAATATTTCCTAAACTTAGAAAAAAGACGAAACGCTGCTTGTATGATTTCAACGTTAAAAATACAAAACGAAAGTACAGACAACCCTGGAAAAATTATAAACGAAATCAAAACATTCTATCAGCAACTATATAAACAGAACAGCCAACAAGGTGATAGAACCATAAAGGAACACTTCCTAGAAAATGACCCTGTCCCTACCCTTTGCCACATGGACAGAGAACAATGTGAAAATAATATATCGGTAGATGAACTCACACAGGCTCTTAAAGATTTAAATAAAGACTCTTCCCCCGGCATAGATGGGTTAACTCCCGACTTTTATCTTCATTTCTGGGACAAGCTGAAAAATCCCTTTTTTGAATGCATTTGTGCATCCATCCAAAAGGGTCAATTACCAAAATCTCTAAGAAGAGGAGTTATTACTTTATTACACAAAGACAACGGAACAGACAAACTTAACTTATCCAATTATCGGCCCATTACTCTAACAAACACAGACTATAAAATTTACACAAAAGCTGTAGCCAATAGACTTCAAAGTGTTATCACACAAATCATACATACCGACCAAGTTGGCTTCATAAAAGGCAGGAATATAACTACACATTTAAGACTCATAGATGATCTTACAGCATATCTTAAACAAACCAATAAAACAGGCGCAATTGTAGCTCTAGATTTCACAAAAGCCTTTGATACAATCTCTAAAACATGTATCTCTCAAGCACTGGATATTTTCAACTTTGGCCCCAACTTCATCCAGTTGGTTGAAACAGCAATGAAAGATACTGAGAGCTGCATTCACAACGGAGGATGGCTGTCAGATTGGTTCCTAACAGAAAGAGGAATCAGGCAAGGTTGCCCCTTAAGCCCTTTACTTTTTGTAATTGCGGTAGAAATTCTTGCCATCAAAATAAGAAACAATAAAGATATACATGGGATTGAAATTCAAAATGGACGACAAACGGCAACAACTAAAATCAAACAGTATGCAGATGATACAACACTGACGATGAGAAACGAAAACGACATAGAGTTAGCAATTTCAATTGTGGAAAAATTTGAAGAGCACTCGGGACTGAAACTGCACAAATCTAAATGTCAAGGGATATGGTTGGGAAGAAGACAAAACGAAATTGGAACAGTTCAAGAAATCCCCATGTTAAAAATGAAGATCAAA
>JAGGCT020004113.1:1169509-1172009 GCA_017654935.2 Phymorhynchus buccinoides
TGAACAACAGAATTACTCCGCCCAGCGGATCTCGTTTTCAAAATAAAACATATTAGTTCACGGTGGCTGGCGGCGTCGCCTCACTCAAGTTTACGTCTTCAACTTAATCGTTTCGCTTCTGTTCATTGAATGATCTGTTGTTTCTCATATAGTAACTTGTGCAATTTTGCATTGTCATCTAAAAGAGTCCGGGAGACAGATACAGAAAGCAGTGGTCGGAATGGGCATGATTCAAAATACACATTATTAATACTGATCTGTTGGATTGACACGGACCAGAAGGGTGTGTACAATAAAAATAAAATAAACCCTCTCTAACTAACACCCCAACAACACAGACACAGTGAATTCAAGTAGGCATAAAGCAATCAAGCAGTTTATTTTTAAAAAACCGAAACAATAATATTTCCTTTGCACAAGTAATCCGCCCAATATACAACCCCCCAGCGATTTAGCGTACTAAATAACCAATGTCCCGTTACAAATATTACACACAATAGCAATATCCCAACAATAGTATAATATAACCTCTACCCATTCGACAACAAAAATAATTAAATGCTAAATAAAATTTAAAGAAGTAACCCAAAAAACTGACAAAGGGACACAACCGCTGAAGGCTTACTAAATTGTTTCTTCTTAAAAGAAACACCAACCTAAACTTCCCTCCCCTTAATTCACTATGTCAATGATAATAAAAAATATATAAAAAATAGATAACTGAAGGATAGCTCAAGGTCAAATCACATACACTGGTGTAAAACAATCACCCAAATAATGCAGTGACCCACCTACCCAGCTAAACTCCTGTCAACTATTACTTACAATTAAATCTGTTTAGAAAGAATAGATGGTTGGAGTATAACTAAAGACCAGATCACACACAAAGGTGTTACTCAAGAATGATCTGTCTTTCCAACTAAAACTCCCCCCAACTATTATAATTACGATTAACTGTAGCTAGAAAGACAAAAACAGATGGTTGAAGCATAGTCAAAGACCAGGGACGGTATTCATGTCGAGATAGCATGAGACTTAGCATGATGCTAACTTAGAAGCTCTTCCAAAAGTCCTATTAAATCCTATAGGACATTGGAAGAGCTTCTAAGTTAGCATCATGCTAAGTCTCATGCTATCTCGACATGAATACCGTCCCAGATCTCACACACCGGTGTTTATCAACAATGATCTGTTTTTTCAACTAAAACTCCCACCAACTGTTATAATTTACAATTAACTCCTAACTGAAAATTATCTCCCTTCACTCAAAGTGAATAAACCCAATATTCCAAACTCCAAAATCCACAAAAACTGAGTGCTCAACACTAGTAATCACTCATCCACCTACAAGAGTGAACGGCAAAAACCGAACCCCACGAGTATATATATTTAACCAAAATACACCCCAAATGTGTGCGCTACTATTCAACGCTGCAATGGCTGAACCCAATTTCAGCACCAAACAACAACCTCGCTGGTAATAAACCACGACACAATAAAACTTATTTAAACAATGTCAACTCAACTAGTTATACTCCTTGCAGTGAAAGGCTACTTTGCCTGTCACTGAACAAGGGCAAAACTCGCTAACAAAATACCCCCATCCCAATTAACCTATTAATGAAGTGTAAGGAAATACCCCACACTCATTGTTGCTGTCACCAGTTATCGCTGTGGCGACAACTAAAAAAAATAGTCAGGGACGGTATTCATGTCGAGATAGCATGAGACTTAGCATGATGCTAACTTAGAAGCTCTTCCAATGTCCTATAGGATTTAATAGGACTTTTGGAAGAGCTTCTAAGTTAGCATCATGCTAAGTCTCATGCTATCTCGACATGAATACCGTCCCTGGTTAACTGGCACAACCGCACTGCGCCTTAAATTAGTTTAAAAAAAAAAAAAAGGTTAATAAAATTCAGAAGTCCGACGCGCGAAGTGTAGCCCTCCCAAGGCCCAGGGACAGCACGAACGGCGTCGCTCCACTTCAGCCTCGCGGCCCTTTACAACTAAATGGCTGGCTGGCGCCCCAGAGCGGAGAGCCTGTTTAAACAAAATAAAGCTATTTTAACCCTATGTCCCTATTAAACTAATCTTCAAAAACTCCCCTTTTATTTCCACCTAGCCGTACATCACCACACAATTGAAATCAACACATCCCAATTATTATTGAATTGACACCTAAATGCCCTAATGCACAAACGCGACCTAAATACCACTAGCCTAACAACTTCCAGCTTGTCCCTTCCCAATTACTGAAACACAAAGTGTGTCTCCCAATGACATGAACCCACAATTCTCGTGCAGCACAAGCCACCAGCTTGTGATCCAAATTCTGTGTATGCCCTTGGGCTATTTTATATACAGCGGAGCAAAAACCAATTGCATTAAAACAACACCAACTAAAATTTACCATTTAAAATCGCTAAGCCTATCTCTCTCTGGCTACACATCAATGCTTCATTCTATTGTTTTACAACTGTGCTGACATTGATTTCGC
>JAGGCT020004113.1:1177009-1194542 GCA_017654935.2 Phymorhynchus buccinoides
CCTTCATTCCAAGTTTCAACATCCTATGTTGATCGGTGCCTGAGATATGGCTAAAAATAGATTTTCGATTTTCAAGGTCGTACGTCAAGGTCAAGGTCACGACAGCAAAATGGTTTGCGCTGATCTCTTCCTATTAAGGCGGCACACCTTCACACACAATTTGAAGCGATTCGGTCAAGCGATTCGGGAGATATCCTTGGGACAGACAGAAAAGAAAAAACAAACAAACAAACAAACAGTCAAACCAGCCCATCGCAAAGTCCGATCACCTACGGTGACGGACAAAAAGAAGAAGAAGAAGAAGAAGAAGAAGAAGAAGAAAAAGAAGAAGAAGAAGAAGAACAAGGGCATCTCCGAGCGGCAGACATGTCCGTCACCAGCAATGCCACGCACATGCGACACCCCGTAGAGTGTCACATCCTGACACAAAATTGGAAGGGATTCTGTCTTCTAGTTCACGAGATTCAGCTTGAAGAAGAAACATATAGTGCAAAGAAGGAAATTTCGGTTTTCAAGGTCACACTTCAAGGTCAAGGTCAGCATGGTGATAATTTATGCTCGGATGTTTTCTTCTCTAGGGTATACAGTACCACACACAATCTGAAGCGTTTTTGTCGAGTACAAATGTGCAAAATATGGCTTAAAACCCAATTTGTAGACCCCTACCACTTTCAAGGCCTACTGATCGCCCGGACCATGACATTGACCTTGATCGTTATGCCACCAGCTGAACGGGCATAAGCCAAAGTACCTTCATGCCAAATTTGAAGACTCTAACACTAACGGTGTGTGAGTTATGGCCCCTGAAAGATTTTCAGTTTTCAAGGTCGTACGCCAAGGTCAAGGTCACGACGGCAAAATGGTTTGCGCGGATGCCTTTCTCTCATGGTGACATACCAGCACACAAAAATTGACGTGATTCAGTCAACCCGTTCGAAAGATATCCTTGGGACAGACAGAAGGAGAAAAAATGACCCTCCGATTTTCAGGCTCCAGCGATCTTTTTTACCTTGACCTTGACCTTGATCGGTATGCCATCATCATCAGAACGGGCATAAGCCAAACCACCTTCATACCAAGTTTCAACATCCTATGTTGATCGGTGCCCGAGATATGGCTAAAAATAGATTTTCGGTTTTTAAGGTCGTACGTCAAGGTCAAGGTCATGACGGCAAAATGGTTTGCGCCGATCACTTCCTACTAAGGTGGCACACCTGCACACAAAATTGGACGCGATTCGATCAAGCGGTTCGGGAGATATCCTTGGGATAGACAGAAAAACAAACAAAAAAACAAACAAACAAACAAACAGACAAACCAGCCCATCGCAAAGTCCGATCACCGATCAAAAGAAGAAGTAGAAAAACAATGCTGGCGTGCCATGTCTTGCTTTGTTTGTGGAAACTGTAGGCCTAATCCAGTCTGTCCGTAATACGGGACGCCAGCATAGTGCTATAACAGTCGGAATCTTCCCAGCCTTGGGAAGATTCCGAATTTTCCCGGATTCCAAATTTTCCTGTGACATACACATTGGACTGTAGAGGGGAAGTATTGTTTTTTGTTTGTGGCTCAAGCCACAAACCTATAACTCACTTTGTCGGTCGGTCGGTCTGTCTGTCTGTCTGTCGGTCGGTCCAAAATTGTCGCACATTTTGACAAAATTGTCGCACTTCAAATCGAGGCGCGAGGCGAAAATGGAGTTTTACGTCCTCTTGGTCTGAATCAGACACATATGGGACATTTGTAAATACAAATATGGTGGGAACAATACTGGAGGCAATGCCCGGAGGCAGTACGAAACCAGTAAAGTCCCGATTTTTTTATATTAATACAGATAGTTGTAGCGGTAACCACGCCTCGGCTAAACCTCATCGGCTATGGCACCGCCACAAGTTATTAATTTCAAATCGAGGCTACACTTCAAATTGAGGCCGCTCTTTAAAATGATGTATTTTAAAAGCGTACAAAATAATAAACATACGTAATACAGACACTACAACAGACACGACGAGTATGCGGTGCTTCTTTTGATGAGCATAAGTAGGATACATAGTTTTAAATGTTTTCCAAAAGATATAAATAGTTACGAAATGGTGCAGAGATAACATTCTGGTTTACAGATTAAAATTATTGAAAAGCCAGGGGAGGTGACTCATGATTGGAGTGGTAAAAATAGACCGCGTGCCACAAACTATTGCAATTTCGCGCTTGTTTATCTTGTTGATTTATTTTGCTCCTTTTGTTGCCTACGTTTTTGCTATATTTGCTGTTTGCTGTTTTCTTGTTTGTCTGTGTTGATAAAGGCGCTTTCGCCGAAATATCCAGTAGTTTTGTTTTGTCTCCTGTGAATAAAATAACGTAATTTTACACTTGTCGTGTAGTTGTTTGTTTGTTTGTTTGTTGTATACTAACTAAGTAACTAAGTAAGTAAGTAAGTAACTAAGTAAGTAAGTAAGTAAGTAACTAACTAACTGACTGACTGACTGACTGACTGACTAACTTTGGTGTTGGATGAGGATGTGTTGTATCGCTACGTCCGTAAAACTAACTAACTAACTAACTAACTATAGCAAGCTAGCTAGCTAACTAACTAACGAACTAACGAACTAACTGACTGACTGACTGACTGACTGACTAACTAACCCTGGTGTTGGATGAGGATGTGTTGTATCGCTACGTCCGTAAAACTAACTAACTAACTAACTAACTATAGCTAGCTAGCTAGCTAACTAACTAACGAACTAACGAACTAACGAACTAACTAACTAACTGACTGACTGACTGACTGACTGACTAACTAACCCTGGTGTTGGATGAGGATGTGTTGTATCGCTACGTCCGTAAAACTAACTAACTAACTAACTAACTAACTAACTAACTATCTAACTAACTAACTAACTAACTAACTAACTAACTAACTAACTAACTAATTATGGCTAGCTAGCTAGCTAACTAACTAACTATAGCTAGATAGCTAGCTAACTAACTAACTATAGCTAGATAGCTAGCTAACTAACTAACTAACTAACGAACTAACTAACTAACTGACTGACTGACTGACTAACTGACTAACTCTGGTGTTGGATAAGGATGTGCTGCATCGCTACGTCCATAAAACTATTGAGAAGATTCCTTTTGTGCAAGACATAAGACCCCCCTCTGGGTGTGACCCAAAGACCCATTTTCAACGTTCATAGCAAACATGTTTCTTTCAATATTCAATGTTTCCTCGGTCTCTGTCTGCCTTTCTTTTTATATATTATTTTCTTCGCTTCAGGATATGTATGCTTATGGTTTGTGAAGAGTGTTTGTGCTTTATGTTATCTCTCTCTCTCTCTCTCTCTCTCTCTCTCTCTCTCTCTCTCTCTCTCTCTCTCTCTCTCTCTCTCTCTCTCTCTCTCTCTCTCTCTCTCTCCTTTTTCATATGATGGATTTGATGGTTCTTGGGAGCCCCATAATTCATGTTTCTTGTGAGTTGGCAGGTTTGGAAAAGCATTCATATCATATGTCCAGGGGAAGTTATTGTTTTCGTGTTGTGGAGGTTGTTGTTCTTGCTGCACATCACGATCAAGTGAAAAGTCATCCAGTCCCTGAGTATGTCCCCCCAGTGTCCCAGAAAGACACATCCTTCTCAGCCAACTCTGAAGCCTCAACGTCAAAGCAGGGACAACAGGCCTCTAAACCCCAACGTCCGCCTACAAAGCGGAGAGTGGTTGATAAATGGGGTGTGAGACTGTGCCCCACTTCAGACAATGAAGAGGAAAGACTGATTTCTAGACCACCTGCTGATGGTGATGGCGACAGTCATGTCTCAGCTTCTCCGTTGCCAAAGAAAACGAATACTTCAGTCCAGACTCCTTGCAACCCTCCAACAGATACATCATTTAAGAATGCTCCAAGAAGAACGTGCAGTAGCACTCCTCACCCTCGGAATACTCTGACACAACAGACAGGGCATGGCAACATGGGAGTTGCCAGTTCCAGTCTACAGGATGATGCAGGTCAACTCTCCCCTCCCCTGCCCCCACTGACGAGTCCCAGATTAACACCAGTGAAACTGTCCCAAAACAATTGGCTGATCCCTGGGCTACTGCAGACGAATTGGAGAGTCAGTCTCCTGTATGCAGGGAAATCGAACATGATAAAACCTCTCAAACAACAGCTCTCAAGCCTGACCAGCAGAACTGTTCGGTGGTGTCTGAAACGACTTCACCAAAAGGCATGTGGACACGGCGTAAAGCCATTTCGAAACAATCCCATGTCACTGACTGTTTTCCCCGTGTCGGTACTAGCTCCTCCAGAATTGACCTCAGTCAACAGTCCCCCAAGACCTAGGGACTCGGCCCTGCCCGTATCCCAAACCCTTTGGATAACATGTGTACCTTTGGTGTTAGAAAACAGATAAGACAAACCATTTTTCTTCTAACATACAACATCGAGGGTTTAAATACTATTTTTCAACCTGACACTAGACTGTTTTTAGAAGGTTATGATATTGTTTTCCTTGCAGAGACTTTTGCCACCAATTTCCCATCAGATCTCTTTCCTTCTTTCAATGTGTTTATATTTCCTGCTGTGAAGGTGTCTGATAAATTAACTGCTCGTTTATCCGGTGGTGTCACCATGCTGGTTAAAAAAGTATACTCCACGTTTATACAATGTATTCATGTAGAGTGTGATTATTGTATTGCCTTAAAGGTTTAAAAAAAACTAATAGGGTTAGATACAGACTGCATGGTAATAGGTATGTACATACCTCCATCACAGAGCACGTACTATGAAGAAACTGACATTGACAATGGCATATATCTACTAGAACACTGTATCCTTGATGTTCATGAACAATATGGTGATTTACCTCTTGTGCTTATGGGCGATTTCAATGCAAGGACAAGCCATGCTAATGCCAAACATTTTTCTATCCCTGACGATATTCTTTTTGATGTTCATGGCTACAATGAAGATGATGATACAAGTAATGATGTGCCTTATATTAAGAATTTGAAAGATAGCATCACAAATAATTAATAAATTGAATGAGCCTTCTTAAGGAAGGTGAAATTTAATTGTAATTATTATGAGGTTAGTGATGTTAGTGGGAGGACAGTTTGAGTATCCGAGCTGCTTGCTGCTAGTTTTTCCCGCGTCAGGATTTAGTAAGATGCAAGTTCTCTAGACTGAAAAATTAACATTACAGGGAGGGGACTGCTACATATGAAAAAGCAGAAGGGAGGGAACTGTCCTCCCACTAACATCACTAACCTCATAATAAATACAATTAAATTTCACCTTCCTTAAGAAGGCTCATTCAATTTATTAATTATTATTCGGTTAGCAATGTATTTAGTGGTAAGGACAGTTTGAGATTTTAGAGCCGTCTAGAGAACTTGCAGTATATAAGTTGCGAACGGATTTGAAACAATCGATCACAAATAATGGTAACTTATTGGGCAGACTTTTGTCTTACCCCATAAGAGAGGAATAAAACTCTTTATTCGGCCCCAAGCACTTCTCTGCATGAGGGTCACCCAGACTGCTTGTGAATAATTCAAAATCACCATAATCTTCACACAAAATACATTATCACACGTGGGTAATCCCCCAAAGTTGAATGAAATTCCACAATGTTTATGTATGTTATTTCTTCACAAAATTATCCAGGAATGTTTGACTGACGGCTGCCTGGGATTGTTCAGTTTTAGTTATAAACTTCACAAAATTCTTCTCACTGCTGCATTAAGGGTAAGCACTTTTCATAATCAATGCTAACGAAATGCCTCTTTTCCCAATGCTGAAGTAGATGCACTCCTGGTGCCGTGGGTCGAGTGATTGAGAACTTGCAATATTAAATTTCTGAGTATTTTAAAACTATTTGCTTCCTTTTTTCCCCGAGAAAGTTTTGTTTTACGTCCTCCCGGAATTAACCATGTGGGACGTTTCTTTTAAATCAAGTTAATCTTTTATTTAAAAATAGTTGGGAATCTTTTTTCCTAAAGATAAGTACCATAATAAGGCATAATTCATCAGTCCACACTTCAATGTCCAATTCTTGAAAAATGATGAAAATAATAGTAATAGTAATAGTAATGGACTTCAGTCATGCACTTCACTTAATACTAGAGGTGGAGAAAAAACCCTGTTTGAACCGAAAACCCTGTGCTAATCCTTCGCGGTTCGAAAAACTGGTTCGAGTTGCTGTGAACCGGTTTTTTAACTGCAAACTGAAAGTAAGTTTTTTCTTAGAATAACGCATTCTTTTTTAAGAACAACACTGATTCTCAGCGCAGATTGGGTGTTTGTAAACCAAGAGTAGCTGTTTCTAGTTTATGGTGGTGTGTGGCTTTGACTGAGTGTTGAGTTGAGTGTGTGTGTGTGTGTGTGTGTGTGTGTGTGTGTGTCATAAGTGCAATTTTCTTAAAATGTTCGCAAGTCGCTGACTGGCATCCTGCGGTTTCAAGTTTCGACGACATGCTGCCATGGTTGCCGTGTTTTTGACCAAGTAACTTGAGGTAATCAACTCTAATGTTCACGAAGTGATCTCCCCTAGGTTTGTTTTTTTCTGAAAATTGTCTATTGAATGTGATGTGGACCGACTTTTCTTGGTGGATTTAAAACTTATGGTGTTGAATCTGTTTAGTGGACTGGTGTATGGTGCTCATTGAACACACAATGTTACATATGGACATGCATGTACAAATGTTGCACACAGGCATGCATTAAATTGCATATTCACACACACATACACTCACGACAGGCACACACAAACAGCTTTGTGAATGAAAATGATTAAAACAATCGATAAAAAGCCTGGCAGCATTTTGTAGTTATTGTCCATTTTATGCTCACAATTTGAATCGTATGCATACCAATTTTGTTCGCTTCCTTTGCGTGTTGCTTTTTACAGTGTGTGTGCATGTATACGTGTGCGTGTGTGTGCATGTATGTGTGCGTGTGCATGCTTCCTTTGTCTAATTTTCATCAATAAAAGGCAACTGAAAAACGATTACTTTCATGCATTTTTTTAATGTAGTAGGGCATTTGCCACATGAGGGAGACAAATTAGAAAGGTAAGCGTAATTCGGGCAGAATGAGTGCGGGCAAATTAGTAGTCTAGTATAGAGAACGAACACTCGTGGCAAATGCCCTATTGAATGTCCAGTGTGTACTATCTGTAATTAGGCCTATCTCTGTATTGGGGGCGATACCTTAACCATTGATTTTATACTGATAACATTTCGAAATTTTACAGTACATGTATAAAAGCATTTTTACTCAAAGGCTGCTAGTGTAACCAAAATGTTAAAGACCCACCAGATGACGTTTCAAAATCACGGGTTTCACGCATTTTCCCTCTTATGGCTGGTAAGAAATCTTGTTTTGACCAAGTTTGACTCCCATACAAATGCCCTCAAATTAAAAACATTTTAAACAGCCTCAATTTCAAGTTGGGGGCATTTGTATGTGGGTCACAACTACCCAGAAAAAACCTAAGGGACTTGATCGTGGTGGGTCAGGGTTTCTTTTAAAAAAGTCAAAAAGAGTCCAAGAAATTTAGAATCTGTTTACTTGTAGAACACTGGCCATCTGGCACGTTGTCTGTGCAGTGCACTCAGATGTCAGTGTCCGCATTAATGTATGCACAGCCGATTGAACTTCCAGAAACTTTTCTGTAAGCAATGTATGTCGGCATTTTCCCCACATTTTGTAATGTGATTTGATTTAATTTAATGTACTAGATTTTGCCTTAGAAAATGTAAAAGAAAGGAGAGAAAAGAAAATTGCATTTCTGTGTGGGTATACAAGTGTATGTATGCGCAGGAGAGTGTTCGGCTAGAGAGGGGGGAGCGAGTATGTGTCTGAGTGAGTGCGTGCGTGTGTGTGTAGGAGTGCGCGAGTTTCAGTGAGAATGTGTTTTGTGCGTTTTTGATGAAATGTGTGTGCGTGTACAAGAACGTCTTCACTCGTGTGTGTGTATGTCTTTGCAGTGTTTCAATGCTGATTGTAAAGCGCTATTTAAGTGTCCGTTTATTATTATTATTATTACTACCATTGTTTGATACATATGTACCTAATGGTCAAAATACACATTGCCAATTTTTTTTTTCCCCATGGCAAAACAGTTAACTCTAGTAATATTACTTATCCCCCGAAGACGGAGTGTGGCTGTCCACGTGGTGGGGTAATCGAAAACGGTCACACAACGTTATCCCTAGCCGATACACTTGCACCTTGGTGTTGCAAGTGCTTTGGCTGTTGGGATCATTCCTGGAATCTTTTAGCCAGGGTACGGGTACGGGTACGTCACAACATCATAATATTACTTCAATTTACTTGCCTTTCACTTTGCCATGGGGAAAGTGAACACTTAAAAGCCGCTTCATATTATCCAACCAAGTCGGATGAAAATGGTTGTGACCTTTCTAGTTTTCCTTTTTGAGATCAATGTTCAAGAAAGAAATTAGGCCTACAATCACATCAGTTTTAAAATTCAGGCAGTTACGGTGAATTGTTTGATAGTTCAAGGACATTTTGCAACATGAAGAACGAAGATGCTTTCTTCTATCTAACTGTATGGGCAACCTAACTTGCCGATGTAACCGCCAGGAGGCAACAAACTCAATAGGGGCTTATCTTGTGATATCCTTAGTTGGGGGTAGAGAGAAGGGGGAGGGGACTCCTCTCCCTCTTTCTACCCGCAACTAAGGATATCACGAGCTAAGCCCCTATTGAGTTGGTTGCCACCTAGCGAGTGGAATCGGCTAGCTAAGCTGCTCATTGAGGAAAGAGTGAGGAGAAGGGGTATGGATGGTTGCTGGGGACAAACTCGAAAGTTACTTACGTAGAGGGTTTAAGTGTGGGAAAAACAAACCTTTTAAAACAAAGGAAATCAATTTAGACTAGTTTCAAAACTGGGTTTCATTGTCGCACCGATGTGATGGACATTAATATCAGTCAAATGAGAATCTGCCAGTCCAGCATTCCCAGCATCTTCTAAAGGTGGGGTTATTGCGCAAGTTAAGCACACATACAAACCAACACACAAGCACATGCACGCATAGACAAGAAAGGCCAAAGGTCAGACAAAGAGAAAGAGGAGCAAAGAAAATTCAAGAATAGGTACAGACCAAACAAAAGTGAAAATGCAGCACACAAAACTTTTTTTTTTTAAATGCAGATGTTTGAAGACCAAAAAAAGATTGTAAAAATGCAGCACACAAAACATTTTTTTTGGTAAAGGTCAAGATGTGCCACCCCCCCTACATTTCTCGGTTAATTGTATTTTTCCGTGTTTGCCTTTCTTACCAAACAAAAAGGTGTATTTTAGGAACATTTTTAGCTAATAACCTTTTTGGAATACTAACCCTAGCACTAAACCTAACCCTACCCCCCACCCTATAAGACGGAAAAACGCAACGAACCACAACTGTGACAAATCGCGGTGTACTGCAGTACATAGTGGGGGGTAGGGTTAGGGATAGGGTTAGTATTCCCAAAAGGTTATTAGCTAAAAATGTTCCTAAAATACAGCTTTATGCATGGTAAGAAAGGCAAAAATGGAAAAATAGAATTAACCGAGAAATGCAGGGGGTGGCACATCTTTACCTTTACCTTTTTTTAAAAATGCCGATGTTTGTAAAACTTCAAAACATGGCAACATTAGTTATGTTTGTACCTGTGGCACTGAACACTGGACAGGCTTTCTGTCAAACGTCCACATAGCGTCAGTGCCTGCATTTAATGTCAACACACCCTGCACCTCCAGGGTATTTTCCTGCAGGCATATCTATGTGTGTGTTTGTCTGTCTGCGTGCGTACATTGTGTGCGAGGGCGTTTCTGTATGTGTTGGTGTATGTGGTCAGTCGTGCGGCTCAGTTGATGTGTGCTTACTGAATGGGGGATGAACGAGTCGGTGTTGTTAAATGTGTATGTGTCAGAGAGAGAGATTTGCTTTGTATGTATGCGTTGTTGCTGGTTGGTGTCATTCTTGAATGCTGTTTTTGTTGTCTGTTGATGAAAAATTGATTGTAAAGCACTTTGCGCTCATCTGAGGTAAAGCGCTATATAAATGTACAATTATTATTATTATTATTATAAGGGGTGAGAACAACTTTCAGAATGGCATACAGCTGTAATATTGATAAAAACAAATTATTTAATACATTAAATTAGTAACCACCTTCCTGCACAGCCACACCCTCCTGCAGCTATGCCAAGGGTCTCCCAAGTTCCAAAACACTCAACTTTTGCTGCACATTTCTCGAAACTAAGCGAATAATTTCAATATCTCTTCTGTCAAGGACCTTATTCTTTAAGCTTCCTGCTAACATGTGATGAGTACCATTTTGCGCACATCAATCGATGGCCAAAATGCTGATGCACTAAATGTGTTGCAGTTTTTTGGATTTAGAGGCTTTTGTAAACTCACGTTACCATAGAAACCAATGGCGATCGCGAACATTTGTTGCTTTCTCGGTAAGGCCATGTCGATTGTGTATATAACTGCCAAGTTTTAAGCTCCAGGAGTGAAGCGTTTGGAAACTACAAGCAAATAACCAAAACATGTGTGAAAGTGTTCCCTAACTTTTTGTGGGCAGCTTTAGTTTAAATTGACTTTCTTAATATATAGCGATATTAAAAGAATCGGGTGCACATCTTTGGGATGTTGGTCACAAGACCTTATGCGCTCACAAACAATGCACGTACGTTTGCAAAAACACCATTTTGAGTCCAATGGTAAGAATGAACAGGTTTGTAACACCACCACAAAACCAAATCCCGAAATCCAGAAGGCATACAGTATTTGTTGGGCATTTCGATCCTTGACCATGAATTCGACATGTGAATCCTGTGGCATCCTATGAAGTGCAGACTGCAGTATGTTCTGTGTGGCATGTTGATTGCAGGACTGATGGTCTTGCTGAACTTTAGCTGCAGGCTGACCACTGTCCAGAGGGGCAGTTTTTTCAGAAGTTCAGCAAGAACACCAGTTAGCTACCATGAATACGGTCCAACGCGAAGGACAGGTCAGCAAGTTCCTATAGCGTTGATTTACCTGTCAACAAAAGAAAAAAATTCAGGCCAAGTTTTATTGTTTGACTGCGTACCTTTCTCCTCTAACCCCACCCCACCCTTTCCTATCCATTAATTTGTATATTATTTCTTTTTGTGACTTGAAACTTTAGCAATGACAATATTAATATAAACGGAATGTAAATTTCGTTGCTTAGATTATTCATGCAATCAGTTTTTGCGATGCATGAACAAATCCTATAAATCAACGAACCCTATATAAATCAAGTCTTTTTAACGGCTATTTTCGTTGTTGCAGGTGAAAAGTGGACATAACATGGCTTCTACCTGTAAACAAAGGGGGTTTATACCATCATTCTACAATTAATACTGGCAACAATGCGTTCTGTCAGTGCAATTATGAATTATTGAGTAGAAAATACGGACAACCGTATTAATCTCTCCCTTTCACATGTGAATATTTTCCTTGTTGAAAAATCTAAGTTTGTAAATGTAATGCTTTTAGCCAAAGACACACAAATCAAATGTTACGTTCGTCGACACACCACACTTACCTGGCTCCATCTGGGATCGTGTTCCAATTAGGTTGACCCAGTCTCCAAGCATGTCCCTTTTTTGTGTGCAAAAATGTTATCTGCATGAATCCTGGTAGTGCGACACCCTAAAATGCCACAACAAATGTATGGGAACTAAGTTATTCATAGATAAAAAGACATATAGTAAACGTGGTTTTTTTTAACTAAGACAAGAACTCGTGAGTGTAGCACCGAATTATCACGCACATTCTTTGCTGAAGGTACGCGATTCGCATTATCAGTGCTGTCATTGCTGTATGCACGGCCTCCACTCCCAGGATCTACCTCTTCCTGGAAGTGAAGCTTGTGCAATATGACCAGACTATTTTCTCTCGTGTAATGTCCCGATAGTCCCCAACATAAATTATACAAATACTGTTTGGGGCAATCTTTCATACAAGTAAAACATCGATAGTAGTAGGCATAAAGTTTTTATCTGCATGAAAATCTGGAACTGTAAATGCCTTTTCAGACGATGCATCCTCTTGCATGGGTTCCCTCGCATGCACCCGGTAGCTCTGTCACGCTGTGATAATGGGTCAACAATTTTGCGAAAGAGCGAGTGATTGCATCGGAATTTGCTCAGTTGAAGTCTTTGGGAAATACCCTAGCCAGCCACAATGTTTTATGGGAACTCATTAAACGTTATTCATAGAGACAGTCCTATAACAAACTTTATTTAACCAAGACAAGAACTCGTGAGTGTAGCACCGAATTATCACGCACATTCTTTGCTGAAGGTACGCGATTCGCATTATCAGTGCTGTCATTGCTGTATGCACGGCCTCCACTCCCAGGATCTACCTCTTCCTGGAAGTGAAGCTTGTGCAATATGACCAGACTATTTTCTCAAGTGTAATGCCCCTGATGTATTGTTACAAATTCGGGACTTTCTTGGTGTTGCACTGCATCCAGGATCGTTCCCACAATCTTTATATATACTAATGCCCCATATGTGTCTGTTCCAGACCGGAGGACGTTAAACAGAATTTAATCAAGTGTAATGCCCCGATAGTCCCCAACAATATACTTTTTCCACAAGAACAAACTGTTTAGTAACATTTAGAATCAGTAGCATATTATAACAATTGGATGAAGAGCAATCTTATAAGGAAAAGACAATAGAAAGATTGAGACGAGGAATGTGTAAGTTAGATTAAATAGATACATTTCACCGGACAGAAACAAAAATAATGACATAAGAACATATTACAGGGCTTTTATTCTGTTAACAGAGGTCTCACGTTCTTAATTAACAATCTGTGAGGGACCACAAATCCTACTAGGACGTCGGCTATTGTTATTTAGTTGAAGTACAATGCATGCATCTATGGGAATAATGGTGGTGTCAGGTTGCTTTTGCTTTTGCTGTTGCTTGTATAGTGCTCTTACTGTGCGCACACAAAAAAGCCGCTTGATGGACAAAGTGTCCATCAAGCGGCTTTTTGTGTGCACTATACAAGTCCTGGGCATCAAAAGCAACCTGACACCACCATTATTCCCATAGATGCATGCATTGTACTTCAACTAAATAATAGGAAAAAGATATTTCATTCACACAATGTTCTTTACCATAGACAATGAAACCGTCCACATGAAAGCACAATGTTGGTCTATCAACAGTACTGTACCAAAACTGTACCAACAGTAGCTTGTAAGAGCCGATTGCATGCAGTGGTTGGCACAAAAGTGCATCATAAAAAAACATTCAAAAGTGCCCAAGGGCACTATTATGATCAATGGTTCACATGTACTGTATGCACAAAACCTGTACTCCCAGGGTATATTCCTGCAAGCCGTTAATCGTGCAAGAAGTGATCACATTCGTCATACAACATTAACTTTAGTTAAGGGGCTACAACACTGCATAAGATTCGATTCACTGCGATCTGATTGTGAAGCTTGTGAGGCACGATTCACATGAAATCTGTGACTTCTTACAAGTACAATGTGCCAGACGACTCATACCACGTCCTTGACACAAAGTGAAAATAAATATCTGGCTGAACATAAAAGCAAGGGCTGAAATTACATTGAAAAATTGTCCATTTTGTCTACCTATCTGCCCACAGATGTGTTTTTGGTCCCATCTTCTGGGCCGTACAGTGGCGTTGCTCCCACGCCGCTCATTGCCTACAGATTTTTTTAACAAACCTGCCTGTTTACCTCCCTCCCTCCGAAGTCGGAGTGTGGCTGCCCACGTGGCGGGTTAATCAAAAACGGTCACACACGTAATGTTCTCATCCCTAGCTGGTGCATTATTTATGCCATAGTGTTCAAGTGCTTCAGCTGTTGGGGTGATCCCTGGAGTCTTTAAGCCAGGGTACGACGGACAACAACCTCCCTGACCACTCTTCTGCCTTCCTTCTTACCTGCTTATTACTTTTATTGTTTCATGAAGTGGACCTGGTTTACTGATACATGTCTGTAGCACTGGATATCAGACACGCCGTTATCTAGGGTGCCCACGGTCTCCGTGTGTACATTTTGATGTCTGTACGGCATTTAACCAACAGGATCTTTACCTACAGGCAAGTTCACGTGGAAGACAGAATAGCAATCGCTGTGCCGTTTGGACATTCTAAATGAGCGAAGGTGAAGAGTAAGTATACATTAAACCAACAGCGCAATTATTTTCTGTTTCGTAGTCTTACCTAGCACTGAAAACGTGCACAAATTTGCTGACTGAATATACAGTTATAAGTCAGCAAATGTTTGATATTTTTATACAGCTCCTTTTATCCACCATAAAGCGCTTTACAATCAGCATTTTAACACACACACACACACACACACACACACACACACACACACACACGGTACCATCCAAGCATACAGTGAAGCAAACAAATCAGTATTAGGAATGAAACGGGTTAGTGCAACAGAGTTGTAGTTGAATTAAAATTATTAAAAAAAAATGCTTCAAGCTAATAAGCATGCTTGTAAATTTATAGAGCGCTATCTTAACTACGAAACTGCGGCTTGGATTATTTTTATGTGTCAGTATAGCATGAATTTTTCACACATTTGCATCTTTAGCTGATGATTTTTGTTGTTTTCCTTCCTTGTATTTATGTTGATTAGTATCACATCTTATTGTTGTTTTCTCTTAGTAGTAGTTTAAATGATGTATCAAGAAAAGTGCTTTGATGTGTTGCATAATTATGTGTATTGTAAAAAACAAATTAAAAAAATGTAGCACTGGCCCTTTGACACAAGACACTTCGTCAAATGTTCATAAAATGTCAGTGCCTGGTTTAATGTATGCACATCTCTTACTTGCAGGATCGGAGTCTGTGACCACAAGCTAATGCTGTGCAAGACCACTTATACCACATTTTACAAATGAACTTTTATATAGTAGCTCTTTTTATCAATCATAAATACATTTATAGGGTAAGACGGGGTAAAAATCACATAGGCGGGTAAGAAGCCCATGCCAATTATTTCATGAAATTAAGCAAATTTCAGTCAAATTTGCGGTAAAGGTCAAGATGTGCCACCCCCCCCCCCTACCTATCTCGGTTAATTGTATTTTTCCGTTATTGCCTTTCATTTGCTTCATTTCATGAGATAATTGGCATGGGCTTCTTACCCACCCATGGGCTTTTTACCCCGTTTTACCCTACACACACGCGCGCGCGCGCGCACACATACACCCATGTGCGGGAAACAAAATTTGATCTACGTCACGACCTGATCGAGTCATATGAGGCAGTCGCATAGTCTGTCGCCGGCTTTAGAAAGACAAAGTCAACCGAACTGCTGTATAAAATAGAGCGGAGCAGTCGAAAAGAGCGCACCGCTAATAAGCGCGCGCCTAAAAGAGCGCATTTTGCATGCTAATAAGAGCGCGTGTTCATGCCAAAAAGAGCGCACGTGAATGTGTGGTTTTTGTGCTAATAAGCGCGCATAGGTGAAATCGTTCTCACCAGACATTTACAATTTGCACTCGTCCGTTTGCTAAACTTCTGTCTTCTTGCTGTTTTGGAGAAAGAAACTTTCGATATGGCTGGTGTAGATGACACTATATCGTTGACAACAACGGTTAGGGTTAGATAGGGTTAGGGTTAAGGTTCGAAGGGTTAGGGTTAAGGTTTTGACATGTATTCGTCTTTCCATAAACTGACGATAAAGTTTCACATCACATTTTACAACGCGCTCTTTTTGACATCCTCGATCTTTCTTAGGTTCCAAAGATGCGCGCTTATTGGACAAAACATTGCGCTCTTTCTAGCTTCATTTTTTGGACGCGTGCTTTTAGAGAGTAGGTAAAACGCGCGCTTATGGGATGCACCCAAATAGAGAAACACAACTTTGGAAGAAAAATCATCAATTGGAACAAAGTTTTTGAAAAAATCCATAAAATAAAAGAAATGAAATTTAAGTGGATCCAGATAAGGTTATTGCATAGGATTATTGCAACCAATGTCATTTTACAAAAAATACCAATTGTTGAATCTGATACATGTACTTTCTGTGGGACGGTCAAAGAAACAATTGAACACTTATTTTGGGATTGTGCAGAAGCTCACTATTTGGATTGATTTTGCAAGATTCTTTAATTGCAAGAATGCAGCTAGGCTACGACTAACTAAAGAACTTGTATTGTTTGGAATGGACAATACTAACCAAACAGATGAGACATTGGGTTATATCCCATGTGCAAAATTCTTTATATAGGGGAAGACGGGGTAAAAAGCGCATGGGCGGGTAAGAAGCCCACCCCAATTATCTCATGAAATAAAGAAAATTTCAGTCAAATTTGCCCATGAGACGAATGCTAGACATTAACGCTCGTCTCATGGGCAAAATGAGACTGAAATTTGCTTCATTTCATGAGATAATTGGGGTGGGCTTCTTACCCGCCCATGCGCTTTTTACCCCGTCTTCCCCTACTAACCAAACAGATGAGACATTTGGTTATATCCCATGTGCAAAATTCTTTATAATATACAAAAGTAAGTGCGAGAATAGTAATTTTTAAAAAATTGAAGAGCTCGTGCAAAACTCGTCTTCTTTGCTTGTTTGCTTCGTATTTTCTTTTATGAGTTTTGATCAGAATTGTTTTTATTGTGTACCACTATTTTAAAGGCTGTTTTAGTTGCCCTGGTGCTTTGCCCGTCGAAGGTTGAAAAATAAACCGAAATATCGCTAGCCAATTTTATCAGTGTTTTTTTATATTGAGAATAGTATGCTTACTCAATAAGTTTTATGCCAAAAACATTTATCCACTCAAAGAAGATTATCATGGATATTGCTAGCTAATTTTCCGTAGGCCTTAAAACAAAGTATAAAGTATAAAGTATAAAATTGAGTTATTTTTTGCCGGCCACGTAGTAAAGGCGGTTCAAAACCAAGCGAGCTTCATTGGAAAAAGGACGGGAATTTTGAAAGAACCCTTAACCACGCTTTGTTAGTCCTTCCAGTATTATACATCGGCACTCCTCCCACCAACTTCAACTTCTTCTCTTGAGGGCCCACGGTCAATGAGCTGACCAGTTCTAGGCCCCAATTGTCTACTCCTGAATTCAACTTACCGTTCTATCTCTTGTCTCCCACTGCTTCCTGTCCAACTTGCAGT
Organism: Phymorhynchus buccinoides; assembly: GCA_017654935.2. Taxonomy (NCBI): domain Eukaryota; kingdom Metazoa; phylum Mollusca; class Gastropoda; order Neogastropoda; family Raphitomidae; genus Phymorhynchus; species Phymorhynchus buccinoides. Next base: position 1,194,201 of record JAGGCT020004113.1, read on the forward strand.
TGGGATGTGAGCAGACTGATTCGTTGGCAGCTATTTCGCAGCCTATCCTGTCGTCTGTTGCGATGTTTGAGTGAGTAGCCTAGTTTTTGAGAGGCTAAGTGAGACAATTTCGTGTTGCACGCATTGCACAAGAATTTGTCGTGTCACACGTAGCAGACGCGTTCTCTTCGTTTCAATGAATCAGGGCTGGGTTTCTCTAGACTAGACGACGGTCGCCGCGCGCATAACTGTTACGCCAAAAGGAGTCTAAGAAACACCACTAACCGCGAATAACTCTAATAGCTTACTCTTCACTTTCAGAGAGACAAAAGAGTTGCTATCAAAACGTCTTTCATTTGTGAA
>JAGGCT020004114.1:0-64729 GCA_017654935.2 Phymorhynchus buccinoides
GCTCTCTAAATCAAAACGATCCTAACAACTCCCACCAGTGTCTAACCTACGTTTTTTTCAAAAATAATTTGAAAAGGTTGTTACTTGACCAGTCTTTGACTATCTTGAACGCACATTTCATTGCTTTCACCCAACCACTCTCTGCATACCGACCTTCACACAGTAACAGAGACAGCACTGCGTAAGGTTCAGCAAGTATTGTCCCCTCCTTGCTCTTGATCGTGTGAAGTATCAATCTTTGACTCTGCTAGACATAAGCGCGGCTTTTGACACGATAGACCACTCTTTGCTCATTTCACACTCTCCGCCACCATTATGGCGGCATACTGGCACAGCCTTGTCTTGGTTCCAGAGCTACCATCTCCCGCTCACAGTTGTCATCACTGGCGATTTCTCATCTTATTGCAAACATTTGTCGTCGGTGTTGCCCCAGGGCTCTGTATTGGGCACTGTTACTATTCATCATGTAAACCAGCCCCTACAACTCTGTCATTAAAAAACATTCCATTTTCAGTACCAGTCATTCGCGCTGATGACACTACAGCTTTACAACTCTTATCGCCCTGGCGAACATAGAAGATTCGCTACAGAGGAATGCAAAACTGCACCAGTCAGGCTAAGTCGTGATGACTCAGCAACAAATCAAATTAAATAATGACAAAACCGAGCCTTCTCATGCCATCTGAGATATTCCTTCTCTAAAAATCCCAACTAGTCCGTGCAAAAACTATGCCATTGAGTTCTCCTCCTCCTGCACGCATCTAGGATGCATAATCGCTGATATGACATGTCTTTTAATAAATACACTTCTTATGTCTGTAGATCTGCCATACGCTCGCTCTCCGCTCATATAGGTTCCATCCGTCACTACCTCACAGTTGCAGCAACTAAAACCTTAATCTGTTCCTTGTCCTGTCTAGGTTGGACTACGGCAAAGCTTCTTCTGGCTGGATGTCCAAAACGATTGTAACAAACTTCAAAGAGTCCAAAACAACTTCGCTGCGAGGCTTGTGTTTAGGGCTAAGAGAAGGAGATCATATCACTCATTGGCTCGTTTCAAATACAAACTGTCAATACTTTTTGTTCTCAATATCTTCTTAGGAACCTTCCCCAGCCTACATTTGAAGACTTCTGTCTGTCTATCCCCTGCCCGGTCTCTTCGTTCTTCAACCGACCCTTCACTCTCTGCTTCCAAAGTCAGACAAAGTCCTTTGGCGAAAGAGCCTTCTCCTTCTCTGCCCCAGCTCAGGGACCCTCTCCCTGCCTAAATATGATTCGTGAAATCCTATCAGAATCGTCTTTCAAAACGCATTGAAAACTCACCTCTGCCGACAGTATTAACCCCAACTAACTGTTTCAGCCGCTGCCCCTCCTCTGTCCGTTGTCCCGCTGTTTGTCTTTGTCCTTTGTTTTCCTCTGTCTGCCTGTCTGTCTGTCTGTACTGTCCTGTCTGTCTGTCTCTCTCTCGTCTCTCTCTTCTCTCTCCCGGTCTCTCTCTCTCTCGTCATCTCTCATCTCCTCTCTCTCTCTCTCTTTGTCTGTATGTCTGTTTCGGTCTCTTTGTCTCTCTCACCCCTCTCTCCTCTCTCCTCTGTCTCTGCTGTCTCTCTCTCTCTCATCTCCATCTCCTCTCTCATTTTTGGTCTGTTATTGTACTGACTACATGTTAGCAACGTCTCTCGCGCGCGGCTGCATGTGTGGTTTTTGTTTAGGCAACGTCGTGTTGTGCACGTGCGTCGTGTGTTGTTTGTGTTGTTTTGTGCACGCTTTCCCCCCCCGCCGTGGGGGCACCCGTTTGTGTTTGTGTTGAGATGAGTATTTATGGCAGTGTTATGCCACAGTTCATTTTATATTTATATTGTGTAGTGGGTTTAAATTTCAGAACGTCTCTCTCTCTATCTCTCGTCTAGTCTCCTCCTCTCTCTCTCTCTCTCTCTCTCTCTCGGGGTCTCTCTCTCCTCTCTCTCTCCTCCTCTCGCTCGCTCGCTCGTTCTCTCTTTCATTTTACAGTACGATTTGTGTCTCAAAGTTTTTGATTATTCATTGTTTTGGTGTGACGATGCTATTTATCAGGTTTTAAGTCTTGTTTTGATGTTTTAATCTGTGCGTATTTTGCTAGATATTTTAGTATATTAGTATGTACCCTGATAATTTTGTGTATTTCCTTTGTAAAGAGCGCGATGATGAGCCCACTATGGGTATCGCTCTATATAAATCTTCGTTTAGTATTAATTATTATTATTTTATTAGCAGCAGCTAACTGAATATCTTGTTAATCTCTTGGTGTACTGGTGCGACAGGAAATAAATGTGTTGTTTTTTAGTGCATGATTGGGCCATGTTGGCCAAATCACATCTTCAAATTGTCAGCCTGGTTGTATGGATAGGAGCCTTTCATTTGTCTCAACGCTAACCTACCATTACACACAGTTTCAGGGGAACTGCAGCAAAAAGAAACCTTACACCAACATGTTTCTCTTTACAAGCTCATTCCCCAGTGGCCCACCATCAAGTTCTGCTTTAGCAAGCTGCATGTGAACCAGATCCTCACATCCTGACTCCTCCTGGTTGTGGTAGCAGGTTGAATTAGTTCAATGAGCCCCATCACTGTGAAATTGGTCCCCAGCTAACCATTTTCAAAGATGGTCTCTGTCTTTTTAGCTGTACTAAATTACTAAGAAACACCACGTTTTAGTACACGTGCAATAGGAAAAAAAAAAAAAAAAAAGAGTCTCGTATGTGAACAACCTGCTTGCAAAGTTAAAACAATTCTTGATGATTTAGTACAGTAACTCACTGTGCGTGAAAATGTAATGTTGTATCTTTACATTTCCATCACTGCACTGAGTGTCAGTGTTGAAGATGGTGACCGTTACTTGCTTAAGAAAAATAATGGCGTAGTTTAAGATAATAAGGTATATTTTGTTCAATACTTTCAGATGATGAAATGATTCAATATGCAGATGGCTATGTTACGCTTTGACACACATGAACAGTCTTGATACTGTTCTCGGCCCATGATAATCTTTATGAGTCATATGATTTTGGTTTTGTCTGTGTGCTACACATGTTTGTTTCTTTTTTTAAGTAATTGGTATGGTTTAAACTAAAGTTCCACAAAAGACTTTCAAGACCTTTTGATCTTAAGAGATACCTGATGTGGCCATAGATCCATGTCCGTAAGGACTGGGATTTTTGTCCATAGACAGATTCACCCCATACCTTCATACATCCAATTATATACCTAATTATAGATCTAATATATGTAAAACTTCCCATGCAACATTATAACTGAAGATATCATACCTAAACACGGTAACTTGCTCCCTTTTCACTATGACCATGCTAAGTGCTGATCATGGAGTAGAAGCAGGATGGGGTAAATAGCAGTTTTTTTTAATTTCTTTGGTAGTATTTAACATGGAACTTTACAATTGATATTAAATTGCTATCAGCAAAGTGTCCATGCAGTTTGGTCGCTTTGTAACTGAATGAAATGATGTCTCTGTCCCTGCATTTATATTCACATCGTGGGCGGCCATCTTGGATTTTTGTCAATAACTCAAATTGCCCAATTTTTCTAGCCGGCCCCCTTGGATTTCAAATCAAACAATGAAAACTGGTATGAAAAGTGCAAGGAAAAAACCTTTATGACGCTTGCAGGTGTCACTTTGGCACACCAGGGACTAATTTATATAATTTTCTTTTGCCTATTTCCATCATTGTATTCATGTGTGACATTCATGAATACAAACGCCTATTTAAACGTCAAAGAACATCACCGTATAAAGCGTCTGGGTTATGGTATCCTCTCAAACAACTTACAGAAAGGAGTAGAGGCATTATTATTTGAATTATTGTAACTATCCCGTATATCCAACTGCTACTGAAAACGTATTGCTTTAAAAATATTCGACTCCAAACTTGAATATCAAGGAGTAGAATTTGCATGGTGCCAATGTTATGCCGCATGAACTGAACGCACCTGTGGGTCAAACTGTAACTTTCATTGATGTGCTTTGCAGACTCTGAATACTTAATAAAAAATGTCTGCAAAACTAAAAAGACTGAACTCCCAACAATCACAAAAACTATGAGAAAACATAAACACAGTTGATCCCCAATCAGTTTTTTATAGCTATTTTGTGTGTCGACGTCATAGTTCTTTCCCACTTGCGTCACAGGTAGGCTTGCGTCATATGACTAAAAGTTTCTCAAATACGCCTGGAGTTGCAATTCCAGGAGCGATACGGGCATCAAAATCCCCACTTCAATAAAAAATTCTTTGAATTGCGGCTTCAGGTGACTTGGAAACGAAACTATTTGCAAAAGAACGTAAGAGACACCATATTCTGCTACTACTGTATCAACAAAAGCGTGGTTTTTTTTTGCTGAGAGCCGATTTGAAACGATTTTTCAGCAACATCGGCCAGATCAACCCTTTAAACCATTCATTAAAAAGCATAAATGTTAGTACCTTCTTTTATTCTAGTTTTCTCGTGCTTATGGCAATACCCCTCAATTTAAAAAACAATTTGGTCAGCAAAGTTGAAAACCACATTTTCTTCAATTAATTTTAATATGAAGTGAACCTCTATTGAACTGTGTTGAATCCCAGAGTGAGGCAGTGGTAAAATGCAAACCAGGCGAAACGAACGAGGGTGAACTAGTCCAGGGTGAAATGAACAGGGCGAATGGATGTTCCCCAAATTAACACCCCCCAGACTGCTTAAGTGCTTCCTCTTGCCCCACAGTTCTGCCCAAACGACCCAGAAGGTCGCCCTGTAACTGGCCACAATGGAGTAGTAGATGACTGATGTGAACGTGGCGTTGATGGATGTCGGTATCTCCGGATCCACACGCGGTCAGACAGGTTTGTGTTTTGCGACGCCCGCTGCGTATTCCGTAAAAAGAACCAGCTCAAGCGATTGGGCGGCGATGGGGAAGGAGACAGACCATGAGAATATGGAGTTGACCACCGCCTTTCTGACGGCTAAATCGTTGGTGTACAAGGAGGAGGAAAGCTTTCTGACCGCACTTGACCACCTGCGAAGCTTGCGAATCGTCATCAGATGTGGTCATGACATGAGCATGACAATGCCAGGCACCCCATGCAAAACACCAGCTTTCTACCGGGTCGTGAATCGTTGAGGGTTTGGGTAAACGCCCGTACACGGAAGTGAACGATGATTTCGTCGGTTTTATCGTCATACACACATTCGTGTGGTATTGGAAAGCCACGAAGAGAACAAGCCATGACAACGAAGTAGTCGCGACGATCACTATCACCATCGTCTGGTGCTGAGCAGTCTCTGAAATTTGAGGGGGCTGTGAACGCACAAGCACCTCTCTGTAGCGATGATAGCGGACAGGATGTACGAAACGTAGCAGTGGCCTAACAAAGTGTACATATTGTTGTCGCTGAAGACGGTCCCAACCGGCCCGAACCTTTTTTTGGTGGTGAACTGGATGTGAAGGTGTTTGGGTTTTTCGTGGCGTAAAAACACATAGGGGGGGAGGGCTTGTTTGTTCCACAAGGACAGTTCGTCAATGAAGGACAGAGCGAACAGACACAGGTTGACGCGATCTTGGAGGCCATGTTTGTAGAAGACCGCCATGTTGATTATGTTAGATGGTCCACCAATCAGGAACAGTAGCCACAGCGTGTTATCTTTCACTCGGCGCGCGATTGTCTCCACTTGCTCGGTGATCAGGTTGTCCGGATTATCCCAAGGAATAAACTCCATGTCACTGACCAGGGCGCAGTCATCATGAGCAGAAATATTGGTCCACAATTTTAACACATGATGTGTTGAATGATTGTTTCCGAATGATGCGTTCCCGTTTACGTTCACAGTCAAGAAAGAATTGTTAACTGTTTTGCTGTCAAAATTCAAAGCCATTGTCTCTATATGACTGCTTTACCTTTAAAAAAAATTAAAATAGTGTTGAAAAAGCGGTGACCATAAATAGGTATGACGTGGGAGGTAGGACACTGTCTTGATGTTTCGAGTCTTAGACTCTGTCTCAAGTAGTGTTTGTGTCAGGAAGAGTGTTTGGGGTATCTGACTCACTCATGCGTGTTCATTCTCCCTTTGTTTGTTATACACATACATCCAGACAAAAACACTTATGTCAAACCAACTTCCAGGTCACTCAACAGTTTTTACTCAACACAGAATGAGAAATACAAGACAAATACTTAGATGAATCTAAGCTTAAGTTACAACTATAATACTTTTCCTGCATTGGCCACAAGTCGTACCAAAACAAAACTATCGTGCACGTTTTAATAATCAAAACTACTTTTCTCCCCAGGAGCCACAAACACAATGTAATTCTTCTCTGTGCGTTGCTTTGTTTTCACAGTTGACGTCACAATCCAAAAGTAACTTTCATTTCTTGATCAGCGTCGATCCGCTTCATCCGAAGAGATGGCTGACCCGCTCCACCCGCAACATTCAGCGTTGGGGAGCTGACCCGCTCCACCCTCAACCCACCAGGTAGACAGCTCTGGGCCCTGGTCCTGGCATCTTCCTCAGGAACGGCCTCCAGCCTGGGAGCTGTTAATCATATAAACCTCTAATAAATATACTGTCAAAAGGTATTCAACGCTCCAATTATTAATCTGGACAGATTCATATTTATCCTCTCCACTTGTCCTCGACTTGACCTCGACAAACCAAACCAAGAATTATTCCCACATAGTCTCCTTCAATCCTGTAATCAAAACGGAACGAAATCATCCCTTAAAACAAACAAAAAGAACATTATTAAAACACCTAAACTAAAGCTCACCTGCCTACGCAGCTATTCTTACATTAATATGCAAGAGACAAGCTCTACTCGGAACACGACTTGACCCGAGGCATATCGCAGCTTGACTGACAAACTCAGCAAAGGAAGTGAGTACGAACAAGCAAAGATCACTCTTCAACTCCTTTCTTTTCCACAAAAAGACACCACCGTTTCGAAGTAAAGATGAAACACTTATGTGATGATTCAATCTGTCACAACTTGGAACATCTGTTAAAAGCATAATCTGCTTGCTAAATCAATATATGAAAGAAAATGGATTGATGTTATCAAATGAAAAGACTTACCTGATGCTTTTCCATAATGGTGAAAATCCTAAAATGTTACCTCAGTTAGTATTGGGATGGAAGCCCTCTTGTTTATAAGCATTTTGTTAAGTTTTTAAGTGTATATTTGACATCAAAATTAAATTGGAAAATTCATATTGAATATTTGATTTCAAAAGCGAGAAAAAGACTCTACCTTTTTAAAAATAATAAATAAACAATCATGGAGTCAAAATACCAAAAAAAAAATTAAACATTACTTGCATCTTGCAATATCTCTAGTTCGAATCCAGTACTATCCTATGGGCAAGAGGTTTATTTTAGTGCCTCAAATACTCTTTCAAATAAGCTACAAATCATAGACAGTAAAGCTATCAAACTAGTGCTTTGTGTCCCTATGTACTCTAACACACTTAGGACATATACAGAGAGCAATATATTGTCATTAGCAGAACATCGGAAATTAGCAATTTCAAAATATATAGGTAAGTTTCGAGATGAGCCTTTTCTGTTTGATAATAAATATCAGAGGTCACTATGAAAATAACGTTTCTTAAATTCAGACGGACAGATTTGTCCGTAAAGAGCAAAACATTTAATACATATCTGCAGCCAATCAATATTTAGACTGAAGACATTTTGAGTAAATGTAAGGTAAATATCCATAATATCTGAGTGTGGACCGAATGACACGTAGTTTAGCTGAAACAGAATAATGGGAGTGTTACGACTGATTAAGAAACGGTTAGGCCTTTAAAATTGAGTTCGTGTATGCATTAAGCACATATCAAAGCTATTTACTTTTATGCTTAATTAGATAACCCATGCAATATGCAAGCTTTCAGACTGTAGAGTCTAAGAGTGGTCTGTTTTTCTCGTGTTATCCATATTTAATTGATGAATTATACGCAATAATGCAAGCTTTAGAATGTGTGGGTTGGCTTTATGTATATTCCATTCAATAACATCACTGGTATTTCTGGTGTTGCTATTCAAGGATCAGTATTTACAAACTCTGAAGGGCAGTAACAGTAAAACTCGTAATTACAGTTGTCTTTGAAATTAAACAGTTGGTTCATGTGTATTGTTGCAAAAGGTATTTGGATTGATTTTGTGCTGGGTGCCATCTCATGTGTGCGTGCTCTTTTGGGAATGAGGGTTGCTGAACTATTAGCTTGCTAAAAGAGGGGTCTATCAATATGGTGTTAACGGCATTGTTCAGGTGAGAAATTGGCATTGTCAACACATGAAACTTACTCTTTGTTGGACAAATGACGTTTGTATCAATCCATCTGACTTTAGACTCTTTGTTGGAAATTAATATGAACAGCATTTCCCTCAATCCATCTGACTTTAAACTTAATGATATTTTGATTGACTAGCCAAGATCCCGGGTCCCTTAGCTTTAGTTGGTTGCGGTTACAAAGTTGTATACGTTTTAAAGTGGACTGTCAGGGTACAGGAAAGCACTAATACATAGAAATAATTGTCTCTGCACCCACGAGATTTAGTCAATTTTCAGTGAGGTCATTGTACTAATTGGAAATGCCCAATGTGTGTTGGGCTATCTCTATAATACCAGAATGTTATAAAAACACACAAACAAAAAAACAAAGTGCTCGTCCACGCCCAATAATCTGTGACAAGGAGGCTTACTCCCATACGTAGACTGTGATTTTGCTAAATTTGGTGTGGTCCAGAAGCACATTAGAATTTGTGGAAAGTTTTCAGTGCATAACATTGGTTGGGCTAAATGTAAACCTCTACGAAGACAACCTCATGCCACAGCCTGGACTTGCAGCGTCTACTTAGTCGGCTGAATTGCTTTTAGGTAGGTCTTACAAAGCTGCTTTATGTTGAATTGAGACCATGGGTGCATTTGCTCACAAGTGGTGCTAACAGGCACACTATCTCGTCGAACAAACTTTTCCAGACAACACATTTGTCCGGTTTGAGCGCGATAGTTCTGCTGTGGACGTTGTTTGTCTAGGGGTGCCTTTATATAAGCATTATCATCTTGCGCGCATTGTCGACGGTGTGGCTAGTGTTGGGATGGTGTTTTGATTTGGTCCAACTCTTGACGTTCTTTTGGCATAATAGAAGATTGGACCAATCGGCAGACACAGCTTGTAATTACTCTTCGAAACGTCTACTAACGTGTATTCACTTCATCCGCAGAGCACGCGTAATATTTTTTCGTAAAGCGACCGTCGTGTAGAGAAACTGGTCTGCTCGTGGTATGATTAATCTAGCATACTAAGATGAATCTGCAAACTGGAGGCCCGTTTTGATTTATAATAGTTCATTTATGGCTGACAGTTATGATAACGCTTTCACTTACTATTTTGAAAACCATTTAACAAGGAAAATTCTTCTGAATTTTCTATTGGGTCTGTTACAGATAATAAATTCGACGTGAACGAAAAACTGTAATGTGGTGTCGCCGGTTGAGGATCCTGAGACGTAACGATAGAATTAACCTTGATTTAGGAAGAGAGGAGCGATGTTTTGCGTCATTTATATACGGCAAATTCTAGCAGAATTAAGGTTATCGTCAGGAAGTGGCTTTCTGCAGCAGGTACGCGGGTCACCGTTAAGCGATAGATAAACTTCAACTTAAAAGTTTTTACAGTAGATCTTTAAATTACTTTCCCCCGACCTGACAACAGGGAGGCCCATTAAGATACATCACTTAAATTAAATGTTTTCCTAAACCCTCCACGGAGATATTGTTCAGGCTGTGTCTGGCATAGGTTTACGCCTCAATGCGTTTTTTGGGGAATTGGGTTGGGCTTCGCTAAAACGATCTCATGAAATGGACGAGCCGTTTGCATCGTCAATACTTCATGACATGGTTGCAGCCTTTTGGCTCATTTTCGTAAATTGGACAACCGCCATGCACGAGTCTTTCAGAATTCTCAACTTTGCAAACATGCGTAATTGAAATTCGAGCTTGAAGTGGTAATGAGCGGTCACGGGTTTCGAAGCCCATTCAGAGGCGATGGCATTTTTCGGGCGTCGCTGTGACCCACTCCTACCCATTGTGACGTAGGCTATGGGACGGGTCAACGAAGCGGAAGACTACTGACCACCAGCACAGTGCGAACTTTCCATCCGTTTACAACGATGCGATTCATGCGAGTGTTGTGTGTTTTTTGTTTATGAAAATAGGCAATTTCACTGATTAGGTTCTAACATACAATGCACGAAAACTACGTTCTCGGTGCACTAAGACTTGTCAACCTTTCATTAAACATGAACTCTTACTGAAATTTAACTTTAATTAACGTCTAGTTCGACAACAATGGTACATGAGCTATTACACCTAAAGTGAATTAACTGACACTTACACAAAAACAAAAAAGAGACACACAACAAGATCTTGAATTAAAATGAATGTGGAGTGTGAAAACCAATGCTGTGGTGGTGAGTGTTTGTGTGTGTTTGTGTGTGATGTGTGTGTGTGTGGCTATCTAGTTATTCCACGTCGTTTGGCCTCGGTTGCGTACGCCGGCGGTAGTGTGTGATTATGCTTATACAAACCACCAACTAACACTCAATAAACTGTATAACTCCAAATTCTGCACTTCAATTATCACACATGAAGAACAAACTCTCAGAGCTCGGCATTATGATTCCTTGCCTATTGCAAATGTGTCCAAACATTCTATGAAATTTTTTCATAAGGAAGCGACTGTAAATGGTATGCTTATTTTAAAGAGGCTAACATTCCTACACCGTTTGTCTATTATAGTTTAGAGTTAATTGTTAAAACTTTTTTGCATCTAGAGGGAGTTAAAACTTCCGAATGGACATTCATAAAATAATCATTGATGACATCGGACAGTTGGTGATCACAAGCGCATTCATACATCTTATGGAAAATTGTGGTCTTTGCCATGAAATATTAAGAGGGCGGCGAATTTTGTTTGAGACTTTAAAACTGGACAAAGGGGATCCTTTGACATAGTAACACTTTATGTTTTGTCGTAGGAATGGTTTTCATTGTTCTTACTATTTTTCATAATTTAGAATTTATTTCATGTTTGTTACCAGTTCCAGTCGAAGTGTACTATCTGAGATGTTTTTTAAGGGCAACCTTCTTTAGGCGATAATTATATCAGCTATTTCATTCCAATAAATGCCCACAGATGGTCGATTGGAAAATCCAGGTTAAAGCCTCTACACAAAGTTCCATTTCAGCCGATTGATACCGAATGCCTCACGGAATATTGATTTTAAAAAAAAAAACAATCAAGTCTCTCACCTAATGAAATTACATGCCAATTGGTTTCTCGTGTAAGCGTTAAAAGGTCCAGACTTAGCGGTCAACTCCAAATATAACAGTTGGTAAATTTTGCCATATTAACATCACAAGATCCCTCCAGGATAAGGCCATAAGGATTGCATATAGTTCTAGCAGTATAAATTATACAGAAAAATCGTTTTCAGCCGTAAAGACAATATGATTTTCTAACTTATGTAAATCAGGGGTCGCAGAGAATCCAGCTTCCTGTAGTAAGATTCTATAAAACAGTATACCGTCTGTGTAAATCTTAAGATGATGTGGATAATTATGTCATTTATTCGAGGTGTTCTATTTGCTTATACTGATCGTTAAATTGATATTATCATCATTTTTCAGAGTAGGTATAATCTAATACTCCAAACTATTGGAGACATTATGCTCCCAACTGAGGAACAATAGCGCATGGTTTGTGTACTGTGAAATTGATGCAGATATACTGATGGGGTTGCACATTATTCTATATATCTTTTTACAAAACATCATCTGTATATTGAACGGTAAGACACAGATTCTGGTGCCCATCACAACCACCCCGATTTGTTTAGGATAAATCCTTTATTGATATCTAGGAAATATTTCATCTATATTGGTCACTATGACATTACATACGGAAAAGCACTTCCTAGTTACACCTGCTACTCGGGCAGGTAGGCTATTTTATCCGTGTTGTTGCTGTCAATTCGTACAACAAAAAATATAACGTACATACAATTATAGGCTTCCCCTGTATGCATTAAATCCCGTATTTGTATGTACTGGTACACCCATTGCTACTTTGACAATAGCTTTACTGTCCTATACTTTGTAACCGTTTTAGTAATGTTTGAGAAGACGAAAAATACCACTTCCTGTCCATAACGTCAGTTTTGACTCGAACCAGACTGGTAGCCAAGATGTATGAGTGTTTGAGTATGATTTGACCCCATGACTGTGTACTAATCCATTTTCAATAAAGTTAGCCATTGTCTTGCGTTGTTTATAAGATGTTCAATATATGGCATCGCCAGTTTAATTATAAAATTAAACTAGGCTTACGATAGGAAGCTGAAGTTTAATTCGAATTATTTTGAATCTATTGAAGGGACAGAGAAAAAAAAAAAAAAAGTTACGTGCAAGATGCGTGAGTAGAGCGCACTTGACGGCGACGGGCAAGAGTCAGGCTTTAGACGTTGTGTGCCACGTAAGGGCGGCCCTAATTATAGGAGGTCGATGGGGTATGTCTAATTGAACCATTTGCAAATCTAAAAAAAGTCGCGCCCATGGTTGTCTACGCCCCAATACACTATTCTTGGAACAGATTCAATAATAATTCAAATTAAACCTTATCCAGTTTCCTATCGTAAGCCTATTTTAGTCATCGATTGTATTTTACTTATTTCTGTAATCTATTTTCTCGTCCAGATAAATTACGTGAGACTTTATTGCAGAACCTAGTGGACAAAAACAACATACCCAAAGCAAATGAAGCGTAGGCTTCAACATAAGCCACCAAACATACAAAGTTACATACACTGAACAGGGGTAATGGATCATCAGCATCCAAATTATATTCTATGTATATAGGTATACATCCACAGTTGCATAAAAACAAAAGCTTGCGAAACAAGAAGTTGTTTTTTTTGAAATGCTTGGGTACCAGCATTAATGACAGACTAATTGAAAATATGAATTTGTCATGAAGCAGCCTCCACAGAACAGTTTAGTCATCATCCAATCAAATTTCTGTGCATAGGCACACCAACACATACAGTGCATATGTATAAAATGATTAAATGAAATCAAAGCAAGCAACATGCAAGAACAAATTCAGTGCTTTGTCACGAAAGTGTCCATGACTGATTGTCCAACATTTGGGAGCTAGCTTCATTGTAGAACTTAGAGAAAGTCTTTTGGCTACTCCATCAAGCAGCCTTCATGATGGAAACAATGGAAGCCCCGATTGGCTGGCAGCTGCACTAGTACTCGCAGCCCGTGGGCTATGGCTACCATATTTGTCTGTGTCAATGCCAGCCTCTTCCAATACATGCTTCACCCAGCGAGAAAAGGTTTCCCTAGAGATAGGGATGAAGAGTTGTTCCCCTTGTCTAAGCTTCTGTGTTATTTCAAAATATCTCTCTAAATGCTTCACCAAGCACAACTTAGATTTTTTTGGAAAAGCTAATATTGTTGCTGGATCTGAATGCGTTCCTGGTCGACGTGTGATTTTTTGCTTGTCTGATAAAAAATATGGTGCATTTCTGCGGGTGTAATTTAACATCACTGACATTTAGTGCATACAAAGCGTGACCTCTTTGCCCTGTCAGCAGAGTCAACAAAATTACTGTTCTAAGAGTTAGTTGCTTTAAGGACAGATCCTGCATATGTGGCCATTCCAGTAAATGGTCCAAAACAACATCCACACTCCACACTTCCTGATATTTTGGTAATAAAGCTGGTCTCATTTCAAACACGCCTTTCAAAATTCTGCATATATCTGGGTGGCTCCCTATAGAAAGTCCTTTGTCATTCTCTGGAGCTAAATAGGCACTCAAAGCACTCCTAACAGTGTTAATCGCACTATAGCTAGCACCGTTAGAGTAAAGCAAAGCTAGGAAATTGCCTACTTGTATAGGAGTAGGTGACAATTTATCCAGATAATTATCATATGTATACTGTTGCCATTTTTTTAATATAGAACTCATAAGCTTTTTTGGTTGCTGGTCTCCAAGATGCTAACATCAGGTCTACTGCAGTATCTGGCAACCCTTTAACAGTGAATATTTCCCTGATATCCTGCATAGCAGCAGGCGAAGCTTGCCCTTTTTTTCCACAAGTCGGTGTGTGTTTGTCCGGGTGGCTCTTGGTCGCCGGTATGGGGACAGGCTCTGTAGTCAGCATCCTGGAGAGGAGCGGCCACCAGGTTTGCGTCGGCCACCTGGGGACCACCAGCACCCCTGTGCTCTGCTCCTGCAGCGCCTTCTGCAAGACTTGCAGAATTACACTGAAAGGGAGAAAGGCATAAACTTCAGTGAGATTCCAAGAAATGGAAAAAGCGTCCAGGATCTGGTCTGTAGGAAACATAGCATGGATATTGTTTGTTAATGCAAGAAGCAAACAAATCCACTGAGGGCTTGATGTTCAAGCGAGCCAAAGCTTTCTGCAGCATGTCAGGGTTGAGCTGCCATTCTGCGTCCAGGTTTATTTTCTTGGACTCTGTGTCTGCTGCAGTGTTTTCCCTGCCTGGTAAGTACGCTGCTGAAAGCCATATGTCACAGGCAACACAACTGTCAAATAGTGAAAGTGATATCATTACATGAATCTGAGTGGCTAGTGCCAAAATGATTTATGCATGCAACAGCTGTAGTGTTATCCGCCAACACACGCACTGCTTTCCCTGAAATTTCATTCTCAAATCATTGCAAAGCAAAAAGGATAGCTTTCAGCTCCAAATAGTTGATGTGGAACTCAGCTTCTGCCGGAAGCCAGGCACCTCCAGACCGACAGTCTGCAAGGGAACACCCCCAAACAGCTTTACTTGCATCTGAAGTAATGGTGATTTCAGGCTCTCTGTTACAAACAGAATGTTTTGCACAGTCAATGTTATCAATCCACCACAAACTGTCATTTCTTGCAAGGGGAGCGAGGCACATACTACCATCAAAATCGCCTCTGGAGCATTTGAGTGCTGTTTTCTTATCTTCCTCTAAGTGGCGATAATGTAATGCCCCATGCTTAACAGCTGGGAAACTTGCTACCATCATGCCCACTACTGGTGTAGAGTGGCACAGTGGTAAAGCGTTCGCCTCGTGTCAACTAAACCCGAGTTCGAACCTGGGTACAGGGGATTTTTTTCCGCTCACTCTGCACTAGACCTTACAGTGTGAATGTGGATTCTTTCGGATGAGACGATAAACCGAGGTAACGTGTTCCCATTCACTTAGCACACGTTAAACCCAGGGGAAACGAAAAAAGTTGTCATTTGGTCAAAAATTACACCCCCCCCCGCCCCCCCTCTATCCCTCAATCAGTTGACAAAAAGTCCCTTGCAAAAAACCCTAAAATTAATACAAAATTGCGGCTTGTGTCCCCGCCTCGCGCGTCTGGCTGCGACGCACTCTCCAGGTGTGAGCAACCCGAATCTCACAGAGACGCTCCTGTGACTATAAAATAAAGTACCTAATACCTAATATAATACCTACATTACCTGAGCGGCCTCTCTGATTTTCGGACTGATTTTTCTGCAGCAACTGTGTGCAGCCCACTTTAATTTTCTCCTTACGCTCTTTTGTCAACTCAAGTGTCATGCTCTTTGAGTCAATGATTACCTCAAGGTACTGAATAGTCTGAGAGGGACATAGGGCAGATTTCTCTGGGTGAACAACAAACCCCACTGCTCTAAACAGTTTTACAGTCTCAGTGATGTTACATAGACAATCAATTTCGCTTCTTGCAACCAACAAAGAGTCATCAAGATAAGAGGATGAAACATGACCTCTATCCTTCAACGACGCAAAAACTGGTTTCAACAGTTTTGCGAACTTTCTAGGCGCCATTGCTATTCCATTTGGTAAACTGTTCAATTCCCACAACTGACCCTTCCAACTGAATCTAACAGCTTTCTGTGGGCCTGCCATATAGGTACTGAATAATAAGAATCCTTTAAGTCTATTGAGGCCATGAAACAGTCCTTTGTAATCAATCTAAGGGCTGACTGCAACGTATCCATCTTAAAATGATGGTTTGCGATTTCCCTATTCAAATGCTTCAAATTCAAAATCATTCTGTGTGTGCCATCCTTTTTTGGACGAGTGAAAATAGGTGACACAAATTGACCTGTCTCAGACACGCACTCTGAAATAACACCTTTCTGGGATAGTTTCGCTATCTCCTTATCAATTGCGCAAATTCCTGGGCTAGTTAAACTTGGTTGAGTGGGAGAGAAGTGTGGTAAATCCTCAATATCCGAAACCAGATCTATTTTGGCCCCAGTGATCAACTCAAGAATCTAGGGGGCAGAGGTCAAACCTTTCCATGGAACAACATAGTGTTGCAACCTCCCAGCAGTAAGCACATCGGCTTCTTCTTTTAGTTCCTCAATCAGCCTTGGGAGTGTTGCATAAAATTCACTCGCCTCATTGTGTAATTGTGACTGGGAGGGTCTCTGGCCACTCAAACATGCTGTTTGTTGTTCTGCCTCTTGTGGTAGGCAGGAAAGTGCTTCTTGTTCCTATGCCACTGACTCTGAAACCGATTTTTCCGGCCTAAAAAAGATGGTTGGCCAGAAAAATGCATGGGGCGTTTGTCATGGTATCTGACTCCCCCAGGTCTTGGGCCAGAGAGTTTGGCTCCAATGTTGTCCAGATCCTTTGCCTCCTTCACAGAGGCAGACAAATTATCGCCAAACAGTTTATCAGTGATTGGCACACTCTCTGCACAGATGCCAGCCACGATGTTTCTTTATTCCTACGAGTCGTTTGATCGATGGATCTTGTGATGCGTGCCCAAGTAGAGCAATGG
This sequence comes from Phymorhynchus buccinoides, assembly GCA_017654935.2. Lineage (NCBI taxonomy): Eukaryota > Metazoa > Mollusca > Gastropoda > Neogastropoda > Raphitomidae > Phymorhynchus > Phymorhynchus buccinoides. Next base: position 16,887 of record JAGGCT020004114.1, read on the forward strand.
AATCCATTAGGTTGTCGACTGCCGTTTCGAGTAGGTTTCGGATCTCTGCGCCTCTCTGATTGATTGCATGCATGGCTATCACTGACGCACTCGCAGCACGCACTACAAAGTGATGTGTGAGTACTGTGCGAAGGTCATTCTTTCTCGCTTTCAACGGTGGAATTTTCCATTCCATTTTGCATCCAGGCTCTCTAAAGCCGGTGTTTTCTGCGATCTCGCTGCAGTTTGCTCATTCACTGGCACCGGGCCGTCAGGCCTATGGTCCAAGTCCGACATCGTAAGATGTCAAGGTAAAGCCAAACACAAGTGGCAAATGTATAGATCAGCGTAAGCTGATCAGTGGAACAAGACCATACTCAGTGGGAAAACAATTTTAACAGCGTAAGCTGAGAAATTGCACAAACTATGCGGCACAGTGTAGACTTGGGTCGGGAGAACAAAGAAACCCCCCCTCGGTGCCAGACACATTCCAGTGTGCGCGCACACACATGAGCCTTAGTGCCTATCTCTTAGGCCTAGGCTTACGGGCTATATTCCGGTTAAAAAACTACCTTACCTGTCGAAATATACCACAAATCACACACACTAATGTTAACATACAACACACTTTATTGGGACGTGAAGGGAAAGGGAGAATTATAACTAATTTGAAAATTCCTATCTTGTGCTAAAAAACCATGCCTCTGCCGCCGATGTGCTCATGCCGACTGACCCTTGCCGTCACGTGATCTGCTCCCGCATCTCGCGTAATTTCTCTGGACGATAAATAGATGAGAAATAATTTAGGAGTAAAATAGACACCTAAGAATTTTACATTATTGAAATATTGAAAAGTTGTATATTCTAACACAAGTTGAGGCAAAACAAATTGGATTTTTGCCATTGTTAAATGAAATTAATTGTTCTTTTTTCCAGAAATTTCTAGTCCATTTTCGGTCATATATTTATCCAGTTTATCTATTTCAATTTGATATAGTTCTTGCACATATGTTATGGTTCTCTTATTTCTTTGTTTTTTAATATTTGTATTCATCCAAATTGCAATATCATCTGCATATTGCACTAAATGAATATTTTTAGATGGTACTTTAGGAAGATCATGAATAAGAATTGTAAAAAGAATTGGGGCAATAATAGAACCTTGACGGATTCCAATATCGATATCCTGAAGTGAAGAATAACATTTACCAACTCTAGTGCAAATTGATCTCCCAGATAAGAAACATTTAATAAACTGATACATTACCCCACTTATCCCAATATTTTTCAACTTATAAAGTAAACGAGCATGCCACACACTATCATACGCTTTTCTAATGTCGAAAAAAGTGGCTAGTGTACTTTGTCTACGAGCAAATTGACTCATAAATTTAACAAGGTGATCGGTCGTACATCTATCTTTTCTAAAAACCTGCTCGATTGTGGGGAATTATATTATTCTTTTCACAATAATGTACAATGCGTTTTTCAACTATTTTTTCTAACATTTTACCAACTTGAGATGTTAATGCTATTGGTCGATAACTATCAATAGCAGACCTAGGTTTCCCTTGTTTTGGAATTGATATTACAACTGTCCTCTTCCAGAAAGTAGGGAGAGTTCCATTTAACCAACATTTTTGGTAAAAAGAGTGGAGTAATTGCTTCCAACACAAAGGTAAGTGGCATAGCAACTGATATGAAAAGCCATCTAAGCCAACAGCTGTTTTATTAGAAGAGAATGACTAGTGCTTCATTAAAGTCTTCAAATGTAATAGATGAATTTAAGTAATGATTTGGATCCGGTGTCGGATCACGATAACTAGACTTTTTTTTTTTTTCCTCTTCTTGTTCTCTGTAGTTTTTTTTATATATGAATTAAGTCTAGATGATGAATTATCCTTCGAAAATGTTTGTACAAATGCTTCTGCTTTCTCTGGTGATGTTGGAACAGCACTGCTTTCTAATTTAATAAGATATGATGGTAGATGACATTTATTTTTAAATTCCTTTACCTTTTTCCAAACTCTGTACATGTCCTTAGACGTAGATATCTCTGAATGACAGAAGTGAGTAAAATAGAGACGTTTGGCTTTTGCAACAACCCTGTTACTGTGGCTTTTAGCGCATTTCATTTGGTTTAAACAAATCTTTATTCACTCACTCGGAAACGATCAAACAAAAAGACAATTAGAGCAACAACAAGCTCGAAGCTTATACCGTGCTCCTTAAATTAACGTCATAATTGCACAATTGTTTGAACAGATGGAGACTGCGTTTAAACCGCATTTCATTTCAATAAAGTTGTCCTCACTTCTGTATTTCAGCCATGTTTTATATGTTTTCTTTTTACTAGATACTGCCTCTGCACATTCTTTATTCCACCAACCATTTCCTTGGTATTTCTGATCTATAAAGTATTTGCACTTTGGCATTGATTTTTCAGCTGCAGACACAACAGCTCTTCTAAAGTTCTCATAACAAACTTTCAGTATTTTCGTGTTCAATAGTGCTACAATCTATAGATAGAAGGGTTGACCCATATAGACTCCAATCTGCAATATTATATAAGAACGTATGTATTATATCTTCAACTTCTTCTTATTCATCAACGATTTTTTCATTTACTTTAACGGCAATAATAAAAATGATCACTCCCTAGCGTGTCTTCTCTGTTGTCCTACTAGTATTGGCAGCCAAATCATGAGAAATTAATGTCAAGTCGATTGAGGTTGGCCTGTGAGTTGATATATCAGGCATTCTGGTTATGCTGCCATCATTCAATAAAACTAATTTAGAATCAGCAATGTTTTCAACTAAGCGATTGCAGGTTATAACTGAGCAATCTGGTTCTCAAAACGGAGAATGCGCGCAAACTATCCATTTTTTATCTGCATCAGGAAGATGTCTTATCCAGTCTGAGTTGTCTGCATTCGGCCCAATTGGATAGTAAACAGAACGTATATTTATGCTAACATTTTTGTTCACTTTTAACGATATTGGAATGGCCAAAACAAATTCAATGACTGTCATTGTAGAATTAAACAATAGTTTTAGAGGTCTATAATTCAGATCTGATCTGACGTAGATTGCACTTTGAACCCGCTTGGTTGTAATGCTACAATCATAGAAAGGTGGGCAGTAGAATCTACGAAATTTAGGTAACGTGGATGGTTCTACATTCAAAGATTGTAAGGCCAGAATGCACTAGTTATTATAATATATATGATTTTCTAAATGAGGCAAGTTCTTCACAATGGATCTACAGTTCCATTGCAAAATGTTCAAAAAATTATTAACTGGTTTCATGCAACATAATTTAAAAATCAACACATAGTATAACTTGTAACGACTTTAAATAAAATCAACAGGCAACACCAAGATGTTCATAAACAAGTGGAGCCAAGGGATGCTGCCCATTTCATGAAATAGGGCTATTTCACGGATTGGGCGTAACACATGTAGCCACTTTTTGAGTACAATTTTCCCCCTCAAATGGACAAACACACAGTACTAAACCGACAGAGAGAGACAGACATACAGGACAAAAGGTCTAGCTTGTACTTCAGTCACCAGCACCCCACCCACCCCTCACCCCTCACAATTTTCGCATTGAACATTTTCACTGAGAAGCAACATTATGTCATTTTTACAGAGACACCTTGACTGGGTGAGGTTTTGCAACAAACACGTCGAGATGCACTTTGCTCTGGTTTCCTAGAAATAAAAACCATCAAATCTGCGATTCCTCCTTGGCGAAGGTGCTGGAAGTCAAATTATGTCAGTGGCCTGAGTCCGGACCAAATCGTTTACGTGCACGAAATTTCCACAATGCAACCTTCTTCTTTTTTTTCCCAGCTAAAAAAAGAAGCTTTATACAGTTTACCAAAAGGAGTTTCGCTCACAACAAAGGAAATTGCTCTTTTTTTTTGGGGGGGGGGGGTTTTACTGCACTACAAAGAAAAAAAAGCTTCAACCACTCTCAGTGGCCTCCACCCATCCCGTCCAAAATGGCTTATCTCTCTGGCAACTCCGCCAAGAAGATTATTGTATATTTTATTATGTACCAGGTTTGTAGTTTGCATATTTATTCCATGTATAACATTACTGCTTACAGCGTCTTTTGTAGGCACGAACATTAATATAACTATTTTTCTTTGTTCGCTTGATTAAACGTAGACTTTGTGGAAACTCCCGCTGTCGTGATGATCATTTGAAGTTTTCATCTAGACCTATGACTTCTGTTCTAATTGATTAACTGAGATCCATAAATGAAAAGCTATTTCTGTCACACCATTAACGGTCGACAAAAAGGAAACATATAAGAAAATATTTGTTAGCTACACTGTGAATATTTTACCAAGTCTCTCTCGTCGTCTCTCTCTCTCTCTCTCTCTGCCATCTCTCTCTCTCTGATCTCATCCTCTCTCTCTCTCTCTCTGTTGTTTAGAAAAAAAAAATCCATATCACTAACTAAACCACACATACACATACAACACACACACACACACACACACACACACACACACAAGCAATAAAATCCAAACACACACACATCGACACACTGTTATATGCTTATAGGCACTTACCTATGGTTGTGGGGACAGACTCTCATAATAACCAGACCACCACCCACCACCCCACACACACACACACACACAACTGTACACCCACACACAGCGCGCACTGTTATGCTTATAGGCACTTATGGTTGTGCAGACTCTCATAATAGAACCAGACCCACATACACATACGACACACACGCACATGCGCGTGCGGCCACGGCTACAATGCAGTGTTTCTAGACACCTATGTATGTGCACACTCTCATAATAACCACACATTCACACACAAATACATGCACACACTTGATAATTATATACATACACATACATATACACAGACACAGACACACTATCACACACACACACACACACACACACAACACACACACACACCACACACACACACACACACACACACACACGTGCGCACGCAGCAGGCGAACGCTACAATTTTCGTTTACACATTTTGCACATTCTTATATCCGAAGGCTACTTGTGATACAAACAGAACAATGCACGGACAACATAGGACTAGGCCGATGCACACAAACCACGATGCACATTTATTGTTCAAATCGTTTAATCGGTGGAAAACACACACATACAATGCAGTGTTTCTAGACACCTATGTATGAGCACACTCTCAATAATAACCACACATTCACACACAAATACATACACACACTTGATAATTATATACATACACATACATATATACAGTACACAGACACACTATAACACACACACACACAAGACACACACACACACACACACACACACACACACACACACACCGACACACAAAGGACTCTTCATTTTAGTGTTATAGGTCGAGATTTGTTGCACCAACCATTATTTATTTATATTTCGCATAAGGCCGGGTTCACATTAGACGCGTAAGTTCAGTACTGAAAACCCTAAATAAGTGGAAGAAAGAAGGATAGCAAGTTTTACGCAAAATAGGGGAAATTCAGGACACGTGCGCAAATCTTTTCCCTTCTTTGTTTCACTTATTTATGGATTGCACACGGGCTTCTTTCTGCATGGAATATCCGCTTATATGGTGAACATGTGAACAATGTCTGCAAAATAGCCTATCTACAGATTCGTAAGATAGACGAGTTCTATTCGCCACCTCCTTACCACTCAGGCAACACAAACTCTCGTCTGTTCTCTCGTCTTCGTCTAGGCTAGACTATTGTAACTCTCTGGTATTTGGTTGCCCGCAGTCCTCAATCCAGAAACTTCAGAAATGTTCAGAACGCAGCTGCAAGATTGATTTTCAAAGCAAAAAAGACACAGCATATCACCCCGCTACTTCACACTCTTCACTGGCTTCCAATTTCTGCTCGAATTCAGTACAAGGTCGCATGCCTCACCTTCAACTCTATTAATGGAACTGCCCCTCAGTATCTCACTGACATTGTACAAACCTACACTCCCACCCGACATCTCAGATCTTCCTCCGACTCATGCCTGCTCTCCACTCCCCGTATTAAAACTAAATCCTTCGGTGAATCTTCTTTCTCGTACTCTGCTCCCTCGGTTCTGGAATAGCTTACCACACAGTGTTTGCCACTCTTCCTCTGTTCAGTCTTTCAAAACTTCTCTGAAAACTCATCTTTTTGAAACCTCATACTCTCACCTCTAATCCACGTAGTCCTTGATGATATTACCCTGCAGTATGTGTGTGTGGGCGTGTGTGCGTGTGTGTGCGTGCGTGTGCGCGGGGGGGGGGGGGGGAGGGGAGGAGGGAGGGCGAGAGAGATTAATACATGCATTTTGTATTAACAGTCTCACTTATTTTTATTGTTTATATTCATTGATATTTGTCTTCATGTTTGATTATTCTTGGCTTGGTGTTTATCTGTATGTTAGTGTTTAGGCCTTTGTTCAGCGCTTGGGGGGAGCACCCTGCAAAGGGAGTTAAGCGCTCTATAAATAACCAGTGATTATTATTATTATTATTATTATTCGCTTATGTGTGTACACGGCCTAAGAATGCGCTAACTAGAAAAAACCAAATCCGACAAGACGACTGACAACGATAAGCACTAGGCCTAATGTTCTAGACCTAAATGTCTTACACTAGTTACAGCGGTTTATGTATACAACACCACGTCGCGTGTCAAAATCACGCCTTTCATGTGTTTTCCTTCTTATAGCTAATAAGGAATCTTCTTCCTAGCATAAGAGGGAATGTGACACGGGACGTGCGGGGTCTTTAACCACTTGAAAACATTGGCATTTTTAAAATGTGAGAGTCTACTTGGTCTATTCTCGTAATCTTGTTTGTTTTCTGTTTTTGTTTTCTGGCGTTGGATAAGCGATAATGAAATTCTGCTTAACGTTCTCCTGTCTGGAACAGACTCGTGTGGGACATTACTAGATATAACGATGGTGGGAAACGATCGCTGGAGGCAACGCCCGGAGGCAGTGCAACACCAGGAAAGTCCCGAATTTTTATCAATACAGATGCGCAATGGGTTGGATAAGCCTATTTCAACAGACTATAACACTTTTGTTCTGTCTTACCATAGAATCAGTATCAAGTTTTACATATTTCACTTTTTTTTTAAGACTAGGGGAAGACGGGGTAAAAATCACATGGGCGGGTAAGAAGCCCACCCCAATTATCTCATGAAATGAAGCAAATTTCAGTCTCATTTTGCCCATGAGACGAGCGATTAATGTCTAGCATTCGTCTCATGGGCAAATTTGACTGAAATTTTCTTTATTTCATGAGATAATTGGGTGGGCTTCTTACCCGCCCATGCGCTTTTTACCCCGTCTTCGCCCTACCGTGCTTCATCTTCATGTCTTGCTCAGTCCCATCGGCTTCCACTTCTCCATTTCTCTATTTTGTTATCGATTTTTAGCCAGCATAGTAAAGCGATGCACGATGCATTGTACCTGCCCTCACAAACTTTCTGAACAAAGACTCGAAACGTACAGAATGCCTAGAGAAGGGAAGAAACTCTTTCATCTCGCTTGTAGCATTAGACAGGAGTTATCGAAAGTGCAAGACATACGTGCATAATGTCTGCAGCACTTGTAATTTAATTTAATTGCTCGTGAGAGTAGGGGTTTTTTTTAATTTAAAGAACGAGAGAAGCTTGCCAGGGTGCTATGCGTTTCTCTGTCTGTTGGTCATCCTCTCTGGACGAAAATTCCAATCACACCACCGAAATCACTAAATAAATGACATAACGTATATATTGTTCAAAATGCAGTTGAAGATCAAATACATCTTAGTATGCATGTACTTTATAATTTTGGGGTTCTGCTACACACTACAATATCACATTCCGAATTGCGTGACCAAAGCCGTGTATTCACATAGGCCTTGTATTCACGTATGCATAAAATACCTTGGTTGTTTCAGATCTTTTACAAATCAAATACGAACATTTTTATTACACACACACGCATCCGCGCTCGCGCGGCAGAGAGAGAGAGAGAGTAGAGAGATAGAGAGAGAGAGAGAGAGAGAGAGAGAGAGAGAGAGAGAGAGAGAGAGAGAGAGAGAGACGCTTATATGTTAACCGGGGAGGTGTATCTGTTGTTTGTGATGAGATAAGAGAGAGAGATGTCGACGACGACAACAACAATGATGATGATGATGATGATGATGAAAGTTCTCTAAGCAAAGGAAAGAAGAAAAACAAGCACTAAAAGGGGGTCTCCTGTTTTGTTCACACACTGTTCAGTTTCTTCCACCGAGTCGTGCACATGTCCCGAAACACACTGTGGGATAATGGATGGGTGTGAGCGAGGTGAACTAGGAGAACGTTTCACAAGAGCGAACGCACGTAGCTGTTCACGCAATTCGGCCCAAAAAAACGGTCTTATGCTCAGTGTCCATCTGTGTTCTACCGAGGACCCAGCATGTTTGACAATCGTGTGAAAGGTAGCACACGCCTTGTTGCTTTTGACTCGCTGACAGGTTATGCACACAAGCAGGTCTGCTTCTTTGGGTCTCCCTTTCCCCAAGACCCAGCCTGGGCGACAGCAGACCAAATGCGTAAACAACGCACATCGGTCAGTGTGAATGGCATGGCAGCAGGTGTGAGAATAACACAGAACGAAACAAAACAGATGCTTTGTGTTAGCCAGCACACGAGATGTACACCAACCCTTAAGAAACACCATCGTTTGCCTATAGTTTGGCGAACGTTTTGACCCCCCTCCCCCCTTCGAAACCGACCACGCGTGAAACTATCACGTGATCGCGTCGAACTATTGTTGAACCGTAGGAAAAATACAACTTTCATCTTTTACTTCCATTTTTTTGTAGGTCTCCGGGAACCTGTATGTTTTTGGGTTTTTTCAAAATGGCAGCCGAAGTCAACTAACTTGACAGAGAGAAACTATCACGTGATCGCGTCGAACTATTAGTTGAACCGTGGGAAATATACAACTTTCACTTTTTTACTTCCAGTTTCTTTTGATATCTCGCGGGAACCTGAATGGTTTTTTGGGGTGTTTTTTTTAATCAAAATGGCAGCCCGAGTCAACTAATCTCACAGAGACAAGTATTCTGTTTTCATTGGAAAAGCATACTGGGTGGGTGATTACAGCAAATTAAAAAAAGACACGCTTTTTTTAGTGTTCTTTCTTATTTTTTCAACATGTTAGATGGCAATAATATAGTGCAACATTTATTTTCTGCAAACAAATACACGTCAATGAAATCAAAAACTATGTACATTGAGGTATGATTTATCTCCCTTTCGAAAGCAACTCTTTTCTAATTTCCGGATTAACTGATGTGATCTGGCCCTGTAGTCATGAGTACGAATTAGACAATCAACACGGGGAATTGTATGTAAATTAGACTAAACTCCCAAAACGATTGGCTGTATTAGCCTAATTTACATAATAGCCCCCGTTTTGAATGTCTAATGCGCACTCATGACTACATGGTGTTTCTTAGATCCCTTTCGGCGCAAACGTAATGCGCGCGCAGAGCGACCTCCCATGAAACTGTCCTGGATTAGGAATAGAAGAGGTGAGACTGAGGCGGGTGGAATAAAGGGCAAAACAAAACCCAACATGGCAGAGCCATATATACTGTACTCCCAGTACAAACCAAAGATAAAACAAGATAGCACAGCCATATATACTGTACTCCCAGTACAAACCAAAGATAAAACAAGATAGCACAGCCACATATACTGTACTCCCAGTACAAACCAAAGATAAAACAAGATGGCATAGCCATATATACCGTACTCCCAGTACAAACCAAAGATAAAACAAGATGGCACAGCCATATAAAATGTACTCCCAGTACCAACCAAAGATAAAACAAGATAGCACAGCCATATATACTGTACACCCAGTTCAAACCAAAGATAAAATCCATTCACATTTGTGAGGGTGTAATACTTAGAGTAAATTACATTGGTACATAAATTATTCCCCGGGAATAAAATGTCGCTGAGTGGCAGATATGTTTCCGTTTTTCTTCGCCCTCTTATATCTCGTGTGAAATACTGCATGGAATCACTTCCAATGTTGTGGGGGACTACAATACTAAGAGTAGAAGACATTGCAAGACAAATTATGCCACGTGGGGTATAAATATCTCCAAGCGGCAGACATGTTAACGTGTTAAGGGTGTGCACCCCACCGATTAAGGGTGAGCGCCCTGGTAAAGAATGTGTACTATAGTCCAGGATGTGTAGGTATATCACCCAAGGGAGGCAAGCAGGACGGAGGCTAACATGTGAGTGGAAAGGGAGGTTTGGGGCATAACGGGCAAAGGACATGTCTGTCGCTCAGCGACATACTTGTTATTGTCTGTATTACTTTTAGTGGAAGGACGTTAAATCGAAGAACACACGCACACGCTTACACACTAACACACACACATTCACACACACACACACACACACACAAATGCACACACTGTTCGTCGAAGAGCAAGAGTAACATCAAGGTGTCCCTGGTAACATACACAACCAGCCCTCGTTTCGGTCGAAAAGGTAACCTACTTCTGTTCTTACATGGAAAATAAAGCATGATTAAAAAACCAACAACACCAACCACTGAAACAGTGCAATCATCCACCAAGATGAAAATCATAGTTTCAAATTGTCTAAAGTCAGGTTGACCACAAGGGTGCTATAACACACACACACACACACACACACACACACACACACACACACACACATATATATATATATAGTTATATATATATATATATATATATATATATATATATATATATATATATATAGTATATATATATATATATATATATATATATATATATATATATACTGAGATTTTTATTTCAAATCTATATATATATATATATATATATATAGTATATATATATATATACACACACACACATTTTATTTATTAAGTTTCTGTGCCTCAACGAGAATCATGTTTGTTTGTAAAAGACAGAGAAATATACAAAAATAGGGAGACAAGCATTACCATAAGCTCTTCGTTAGAGCATAACATAAAGAAAAGAAAAAAGAGAGAAAGTAAATAACTTCACACAACACAACCGTGCCTTCTAAAGGGATATATGTTTGAGCCCTGAACTCGTAATCCTGCATATGATTACCGCAAGCTGGCGTTGCATCCCTTGGAACTATTTGTAAGTATTTTTGTAAGCGTTTTGTATTTGTTTATAAACAAACTAAAAACAACAACACCTAACTCTCGTGTATTCTTTTGCATCATCATCATCATCATCATCATCATGCCAGAGACTGCTGGGATCTGTTCTACGGAGCTACAGTGGAGTCAGTCCTGACTTTCAACTTCCTCAGTCACTTCGGCAGCCTCAAGGAGCACGACAGAGCCAGGCTGTCGAAGATCACCAAGACAGTTGGCAGGCTGATCGGTGCTCCTGTTGCCAGCCTTCAGGAGGTGTTTGAGAAGAGGGCAGTTATTAAGTCAAGTCAAGTCAAGTCAAGATGATCTTTATTGACGATAAAGGAATAAGCTAAACAAAGCTTTTTTTTCATCCTGTCGTCATAAATTAACAAGAAACACAACTGAAGCAAATAAGATAAACAACGAAAACTGGAGAAAAAATCAAACCGCCATCAATAAATATGGGAATAATACACATATATCACACAAGCACATTATAATAATTATATACAAAATATGGACAACTGTAATCAAAATGATGAGGAAACGGAAGAAAATAATAATTGAAACAAAGAGACAGTAAGACCAACAGAGACACCGAAAAGAATAAAACAAAGAGAGAGAGAGAGAGAGAGAGAGAGACGAGAGAGAGAGAGAGAGAGAGAGAGGAGAGAGAGAGAGAGAGAGAGAGAGAGAGAGAGAGAGAGAGAGGAGAGAGAGAGAGAGAACTCGGAAATAAGAAAAAGCCCAAATAAAATCCCAAATGGAAATAAAAAAACTCACAGAAAAGAGACATATCAAGAAAAGAAAATTACATGAATACGCATGCATACGTAATGCCACATCGTCACATTGTGCAAAGCAACATGCACGCACGCGCACACGCACGCACGCACGCACACGCACGCACGCGCACACACACACATACACACACACACACACACACACACAACACACACACACACACACACACACATACACACACACACACACACACACACACACACACACACACACACACACATGAGTAGAAAAAACTGTCGCTTGAACACTAGAGTATGTACATACGTACAGAGAATTCCATAGCATAGTTTTCCTTATAATTTATCAATCATATACTTTTTTTCAAATATTGTTTAATAGGTAATTTTGAAGGGCATGATTTCAAAATAGATGGCAAGTTATTCCATGTGCATCCTCCAAGAGTATGTCAAGCTTGATTTATACAAATTGTTATGGGGTTTAGGGAAATAAAGCTTATGAGTGTGTCTATTGTCATTATTCGTGAAATTCCGCAATATTTGTTTTGGAGCTAGCCCATTTACAACATTGTACATGCATAAACATTTATTGAAAATAAGTCTGTCTTTGAATGGAATGATGTTTAAACGTTTGTAATCATTTGCAGTTGGGCTACTTGATTTTAAAAGTATAAGTTTTTTAGCTCTTTTATGCAAACGATTTATTTGCTTCAAATTAGATTCACTAGCATTATCCCATAAAGTGGAAGCATAATTGATAAGTGATAAAATATGAGCATGAAAAAATAGTTTTCTTGAGTGAAGGTCCAAAAAGTTATTTATTTTTGCTAACTGATATATTCTTCTAGAAATACGCTTTCCGAGTTCGTTTATGTGATTATACCATGATATATCATTGTTAATGATGACTCCTAGCACCTTATGTGATGAAACATCTTCTATTAATTGGTCCTTGACATACAATGGAGGAAACATGGAATTCATCTTCTGCCTTTTCTGACGGGTGGTAATATGCATACATTTAGTTTTCTTTGCATTTAGAGCCATGATGGTTCGTTTCTGTCCAACTGACCAGCCTGTCAATATTGCTTTTCAGGTTAACTACTAGTTCATTAGGATTACCACTGTTCGATTGTAGAGAAGTGTCGTCGGCGAACATCTCGCTACAACAATTAAGATATAAAGGTAAGTCGTTTATATAGATAGAGAAAATGAGGGGTCCTAAAACTGACCCTTGAGGAACTCCATACTTCAACGGGGTTAGGTTTGACCTTTTGGAATTATTTTCAACAAGTTGTTGGCGATTGGTTAGAAAAGATGAAATAAAATTTAAAGATCCATCAATATAGGTGGTAATGAGTGAGCTTTTTAAGAAGATGTGAGTGGTTGTTAACGTCAAAAGCTTTAGCGAAATCTATAAATAACACCCCTGTGAATTCGTTATTATTTATGTTAGAAAGACATTTATCAATAAGCTGTATTAAAGATGTGTGGCAGGAATGATTTTCCCTAAAACCAGATTGATTTTCGTGCAGTAAATCGTACTTAGCCAGATGAGAATACAGATGAGATTGAACATGATTTTCTAAAGGTTTTGATATAATACTTAGAATTGAAATGGGCCTGTAGTTAGATGGAATGCTACGATCACCACTCTTATATAATGGAATTACTTTAGATAGCTTAAATCTTGGAGGGACATGTTGCTTTTCTATGCATAGGTTATAGATGTAAGTGAGCGAATCAGCAATAGCGAAGGCAGCAATTTTTAATATCTTACCATCAATTCCATCCAAATCACGAGTTCCAGATGGTTTAGAATACAATAATGATTTAAGCACATCGTTAACTGAGATGAATGGAATAGTGAAAGACGATTGGATTTTTTTGACTGACATAATTCTTGGAGCTTTTGTAAATCATTTTCGTTGGTTTTATCATTCACTATAACATCATTAGCCACATTTGCAAAGTGTATGTTAAGATCATCAGATGAAATATCTTTTATTGGATCTTGCTTTTTATAATAACTATTCGTCATCATGTTAATGGCGTTCCAGATTGATTTAGCGTTTTGTGAGCTACATATTAAATGTTGGTAGTACTAGTATTCCTTCTCTGCTTTTCGTTTCATTGAGCTTACTTTGTTTCTTATTTCTCTAAATTCTTTTTCATTAGTTTTATCAAAATTATCTCGCTTGTATCTGGCATCATCAATCTCCTTATTGATCCAGGGTGGTTTTATGGAATGTTTAACCCTTTTCTTTACAAAAGGAGCGTGTCTGTTATATACTGAAACGAAGGTATCTATCCAGAAATCAACAGCATCACCAGCATTCCTAATTTGGTAGACGTAATCTAATCCTGAGTCAAAGCAACTCATTTATGAAGGCTTTTTCATTAAAGTGGGTAAAACATCTATAATATATTTATTTATGTCCAGTCTTAGGAATCTGTACACCCTTTTAAACCAGGTAATACAGACAGAAGAATGGTCACAACAACCCGTTGAAACAGAACAAGTTTCAATTATATTCGATTTAGTATTAAGGTATACGTGATCTAGTAAAGATGCAGTGCTTTTTGTTATGCGTCTTGGACTGTCTATAATTTGCTCTAGTCCATGAGTAGCATAAATATAATAATCATAATAATAATACTAAACATTTATATAGCGCTTTACTCCCTTTGCAGGGAGCTCAAAGTGCTTTACATAGACAATAAAACACAAATAAGTCATTATACACATAAGACTCACTACAATCAAATCAAATATATGCATAAAATAATATTATTTAAACAAAGCCCTGTTCATAACCACAAAAATTTGAAACAATATTACAATACTATAAGAAAAGAAACAAAATTGCAAGGGAAATCAAAGTTCATGAGCTACGTTATTGCGCAAACACACACACTAATAGAGAAGCACACAGTCACACACCACGCACGCGCACGCACGTACACGAGCGCACACACACACACACACGCGTGCCTGTCATAATCAATGGGTATTCACACACACACACACACACACACACACACACACACACACACACACACACACACACACACATAAACCCACACACACACACACCGATCCCATTTCAACCACCCCCACTTGCACGCAAGCACACATATACATGATTCAGGTTCTGAAACAGAAGCATGTGGATTTAAGGTAAGATGTGAGAGGTTAGTGGTATGAAGAATCAAAGAGGTGAGTTTTCAAATAAGTCTTGAAAGACTGAACTGTGGAAGAATGGCGAACACTGTGTGGTACGCCATTCCAGACTGAAGGAGCAGAGTGTGAAAAAGAGGATTCTCCAAAGGATTTTGTTTTAACACGAGGAGTAGAAAGCAGGCGTGAATCGGAAGAAGATCTGAGCTGGCGTGCAGGGGTGTAAGTTTGAATGATATCGATAAGATATTGCGAGCGGAAATAGGAAGCCAGTGAAGTGTGTGGAGTAGTGGGGTAATGTGTACTTTCCTTTTAGTTTTGAAGATCAGTCTTGCTGCTGCATTTTGAACTTTTTTGAAGTTTTTTGGATTAGAGTTTGAGGGCAGCCGTATAACAAAGAATTGCAACAGTCGAGCCTAGATAGGACAAGAGTGCAAATAAGAGTCTGTGTTGCCTGAATGGTAAATATGAGGCCATTTAATACCAGGAACTATCAAATCAATGCTAAAGTCACCTAAAATGATATTTTGGGGGGAATCAAATTTAGCTGCATCCACCATCAGATTAAATCGATCAAACCAGTCATGGGGTCTCGGCTGGATTTCTATATAGAAAACCAACTATGACGGGCTTACAATGCTTAAGATTAATATCTATCCAAACAGATTATACATTGAAGTTTTCTAGACTTGTTAGCCTTTCATAGTTCACCGATTTAGCACAGTATAAAAGTAAGCCAGTTGATTTAGGTAAAATAGGATAGAGCCGAATTATGAGATTACCGATGTGATGCCACTGTATCAGCATTTAAATCCACAAATGTGCACTTGTTATGACAAACAATCTATTAAAATACCAATTGTACCTGATTGTTTCATAATAAAATCATTCTTATTGTGTCCACACAAAGATATAATAAAAATGCATCAAACACAGAAACGTCGATTTCGCATCTCAAAGATGTAACATTATCTATGCAGAAGTAACTAAGTTTTAAAGTAATATCAAGCTTCTAGATATTTTTAAATAGCTGTATAACAATACTTTACTTCAACAGCTACTTGACAACTATTATAATGTTGTGTTTTCAAAATAATAACGGTATTTTTTTTACTCAAACAGAACCTCAGTATGTGTCTCGGCAGCTCTTATACTTGACTCGTTTTATAATCCAACAGTTATTGAGGGGGGGGGGGGGGGGGGGGGGGTTTCTGCAATTGTCCCTGCACTGGCAAACTTGTGTGCAAGAAAGTTCAAAGCAAGCACATGAAGACTGTCGTGTTGCACAGAATGCACAAGTACATGTCGTAAGTACCTCTATCAATAGAGAGTTCGCGGGGAGTACGACAACGATAACGACACCAGCAACGAGCGCTGATCCGCTTCGTTCGTTCCTAGGTGTCGTACCGTCTGTCACAAGCGATTGCGTGTAAAACGAGTACGTAAAACGTCAGGGGAACAAACTCTGAACTATCTTTTGACAAAAGTTATTAATTTTAGCGTCTGCTAGTGAAGGGGACAGGGGGTGTTGATTGGTGGCATGTTAGAGAACTTTGTTTTATTTCTTTTATTAGTTTTGTTTTCAGCAACAACAAAAATATTTTTAGTGTCTTTCACTTTTTTTTTTAGCTCACACCAAACCCATAAATTGATATATAAAATGTGAATACACACAACATAATTTAATGTATGTAAACCACTGATGTGGGACCAACATTGTGCACATTTATATTGTTTATGTAAGCATTACGTATCATAACTTTATCAAAAGTAATGTCCCATATGGTTCTTTAACCGCGAGGAAGTAAAACATAAACATTGCATTACGTATGTGGTTTATAAAGTACTTGTGGCGGTACCATAGCCGATGAGGTTTAACTGAGGCGTGGTTACCACTACACATATCTATATTGTTAAAAAATCGGGACTTTACTGGAGTTGCACTGCCTCCGGGCATTGCCTCCAGTATTGTTCCCACCATCTTTGTATCTACAAATGTCCCATATGTGTCTGTTCCAGACCGAGAGAGGACGTAAAACACCATTTTTCATTCATTCATTACGTATGTGGATTTGTTTGTTTATTTTGTTGTTGTTGTCGCTGTTGTTTTGTTTAGGGGGTAAGGGGGTGTAGAGAATAGGCGTTGTGTAGTTTGTTGAAGTAAGTATAATATTATGATGTACGAATTTCTTGTCATGTAATTATTTAAGCAACAATGATGTTTAATTTTGTATCTTTAGTCCGTCTGATCTACGCTCCTATTTGAAACAGAGATATCGACACATGTTGGCATTCATAGAATAGTATAATTTATGTCATGACTTTTATTAGAGGTTGACACTGGTCTGTAGTAGCGGCCAATAGTAACGTGAAAGTTATATAATTAAATATTTTCTTGCAAAAGCTTGGTACAGCTTACAGCTTGTGGAAGATCATGGCCTATGATTCAAACCAGGGGCCGGGGGCATTTGCAATGGCTTAATGTACTGATGCAGTCAAAGGGATTGTTTAGCTTTGGGGACCTTCCTTGATGCAAGCTGTCCTCAAAACACTTTGGCTTCTTCTTTCAATTGTACAGTAATAATCCGAGGCTGATTCTAGCCCTATCCTTAATGCTAACATTCGATAAGGGGCTGGGGGGAGGGGGATTAAAGTACAATATAGCCGAAGTATCAAAGTTTTGAGGGTTTTTTAGGGAGGAGGGGGGATTAGGGTGGCATAATTATTCATTATTGATATATATTTTATTACGCCTCGTATGTGTGTGTTTTTGCTTGTTTTCTGTGTGTTTGCTTGTTTTCATTTTGTTTGTTTATTTGTGGGGGGGTTTAAGCTTTAAAATTATTTTATATCTATAAAATTCTAAATAGGCATACCAGCAGATAAACATGAAGATCTCTCGCAAGCGCCCTTTGATTTGCTACACGATCGGCTTTCAACTGTGGCATCCAAATCTATACTAGATCTACACCCACACAAACCAACACATTTGAGTCTAACACATGAACACATTGCAGGAGCCATTCATGTGGATAAAAACAAAAAGGCAAGATTTGTTTTCACATGACAATCGTAAATACTTCATTCTTAATGTAATTCATTAAAAGTGATGAAAGTACCCCTTTAACAAGCAAACAATGCGACGCGAAGTCACTCATTGTGGGCACTACGAGAAACCTGCCAGTTCTCACGTCGTAACGAAGGGCTTAGTACGCGTACCGAGAACTAGGACGAAAAGTATGACGAATAGCTAGGGTTCAAGTAGGTTCATCAAGGGCTGTCTTCCACGTAAGGGCCTGCAAATGACAACGTCTGATATGCAATTGTAGTGCTTCATGCTTAGATGGCAGATTCTCCATGACATTTTTCAAGCTGTAAAAGCGATCATATTGACCTTGCTGAATGGACTGTTTCTGTGTGCTTGTGTCATAGAGTTTGCAGACAAACTGTGTCAGCCAGCACTGAATCATCAGAAACACTTTTACTGCCCATGTCTTGGGACATCTGGGGATTTTTGACAAAGACACTTCAGGCAGATCGTTTGCCTATTGTTACAAACTGACTCGAGATGTCTGATCCCATGATGGCATGGAATGTCAGCTGTGTGTCAGCAATATTTATGAGATTAACTGGTTTGAAATGTGTGTGTTTTCTGAGGGGTCCCTGTTTGCATCCACAAGACGAGATTGGGTTGTGGTTGATGCGCAAGAAGATGTACAAGGACATCCATGTTACAACTGATGACAACTGTCTGGGAGTATCCATACTCATTTGCATCTCTCGCAAGAAGCATACTTGTATCAGCCTCTTCATGCTCAGCAGAGGTCAGTTTTGAGGCAAGAACATTTTCTTGGCTATTAGGCTTCAATATGTAAAATAACAACTTATAGGAAAGAAATACTTTATTCCCAAATGGGTTTGTATTAGCATTAATGCTTAGATGGTTTGGAGAGTGTTTATCTATATCAGTAATCTGTGGACAATTAAGAGAGGCGGCTTCGTTCCATTTGTTAGAGGAAGAGGTTTTAAGCCGATTAATGCATGTTAATTTCAAAGCTGCTAGATATGAGCTAATATAAGGTACATTAAGTCATCATTGTTGCATCTCTTTAACCACTGATTTTCTACTTATTTTATCTTGCTTTATGTTCCAAACAAACCGAAAGCTAGCATATTGCAAATCCTCAATAAAATCATGTGGTGGGTTGGGTAACAATAACCATACGTGAGTAGGCTTTGAAAGAATTAAAGACTTGAGCAATAATTACCCCTTTGCCATAATTGCAATAGCGTTCACCTTCCCTACATTGATTTGAATCGTGTGCATGCTGTCAAATGTTTCGAGTTTGCTTGCTTTTATACTGTTAGGAAAGCTTTTTTTTTACACACGAATGTGTTTTAGACAATGTCAGTGATGATTTAATATCCAGTTTTTTCAGTTGTCAGCAAATCACTTGCCACACCACCATTGGCGGCATCGCTCATGGTAAGTGTTGAAAGTTCCTAACTTGTGCAAGTGAAGAGTTTGAACGTTTGGAACAAATATGCCAGTTTTTGCACATGATTATTGGTCTCTTGTCAGTCAATTGTTTTTCTCCAAAATCCTTGTGTGAGGATTCGTGTTCCTTTATTATCAATCATCAATCAGGTTGAAATTTGTTCTAGTATCACTTGTGAGTTGTACCATTTCATTGAAATTGATGCACCCCCTATCTCTAACTGTATCGGTTCCGACAATTCCAACAAGACGCCTACTAACCTTTTCTGTTTTGTTCGCGTATTCAATAGCCTGAAAACTTCGAATTTTAATATAAACAACTGCTTGGTCTCTTTTGTGACAAATCACCTTGTTCTTAATGTACTTCTGGCTCTGGGGCTGTCACTGGGAGCATCTTCCTGTCAGCCTAGAAAATTGCCCCACCACCATCACGTGTGATGGACATTGTCGAAAGCACCAAACCAAGGCAGTTGTTGACTCCATGGTTTAAGACTCTGGGTGCCCAGAAGCCATAGCTGGTACAACATAATTATTATAATGGCCTTTGCAAGACATCGTGTACTCGTAGACATGAGGTTTGCCTTCTTAAACAATCTCAAAATATTTTATGAAGGAAGATAAGTGGTTTCACCACATAACCCTCTCTTATAATTATTATAAATATCCTTTTAAACAAACAATTTACAAAAACATAATGCCGTAAGTTTAAATATATTTCCTTTAGTATTTATTTGTACCTCTAGATAAAACATCTACTGACACAAATATTAATTTTGTTGTTTTGTTGTAGCTAACGAGAAAAACACTGGCCGCATGTACCAGATCAGAAGTGTAACGACATGCACTTCATCGAATGTGATCTACCTGTTGGACTGCAGCAGATGCCAGCAAGTGCAGTGCGTCGGAGAAACGGGCCAAACCATGAAGAAAAGGTTTGACAAGCACCGCTCTGACGTCATGACTGCCAAACCCACGCTAGTGGCACGCCACTTCTGCTCCACAGGCCACAGCATTGAGGACATGAGGTGCACTGTCACAGAGCAAGTGCGTGGGGACATCAGTGTACGTAAGAGGAGGGAGAAGTTCTGGCGCTGGAAACTGAGGACCAACTATCCTCAGGGCCTCAACGTCTTTGACTGACAGTCGGGCCCCCTTCCCCCTCTCCGCCTTCTCCCCTTCCCCCCAACCACCTCTAAACACTGAGGATGGCTGACAGTCCTTCTGGACATAGGCTACTTGAATTATCCATCATGAGCAAACCCTGAGACTTAAACTTTATTTGCAGGAATACGACATTAGTGCCTGTGTAGAGAAGCAAGAATGGCAAATTATCTGTGTGTGTGCGTGTGTGTGTATGTGTTTGTGTGCGTGCGTGTACTGCGTGTGCGCACGTGTGTGTGTGTGTGTGTGTGTGTGTGTGTGTGTGTGTGTGTGTGTGTGTGTGTGTGTGTGTGTGTGTGTGTATGTGTGTGTGTGTATGTGTGTGTGTATGTGTGTGTGTGTGTGTGTGTGTATGTGAACGGTCATATATGAGTGTGTGTGTGCAATGTTCTCCCTCTATTTTAAGTTAATGACTTCTGTTCCGATACCTTAATTCGTGCATATTGTGTTTCTCACTCACTCGATTTTGTCTTTTTTTTCGATCAATGTTCACCTGTACCTGTAAACGTTTTTTGTAATGTCATTTCCTTTCATTCATTCCTGAAGAAAAACACGTTGGGTTTTGAAAGCTTGAAAACAATGGTGTCAGTGTGTGTGCTTTGAGAAACAGAGACATTTTGTTGTATCGCTTTAACATTTCAGCCTCAGCCAATCACTTTCTGGCCTATATATTGTGATTCAGCACCATAAAAAACATAATTCTTAGGTATACATCTGTATCATTAAGAATTCGGGACTTTCCTGGAGTTGCACTGCTTCCGAGCATTGCCTTCATAATCGTTCCTAACATCTTTATATCTACTAATGTCCCATATGAGCGGTTTTCAAAAAAGGCCGAATTACAGAACTCGCAAATGATGAAAAAAGAAGTTTGTCAATTACACATTTTTACACTGTCTTATAATTTTACAGACCCTGAAATACCTTAAAGTGGATTATGCCGTTTTTTAGACATGCTTCTTAGTCGTTATGAATTTTTAACGAATTAAATCTATTAAAACAAGAGGCGAAGCCTTCAAGGCTCACGTCTAATTTTGATTACTATCTATAGAGAATGTAGAAGTGTCAATGTCACTAATTTAGCTATGCAAACCGAATGAGAGTAATTTGTGTTTTCCAATCAGTTTAGTAATAGTACAATGCAGATTTCCAGTGGTTCTCTATAAAAGTTTGTGAATTGAAAATTTAAATCAAGGTTCAGACTATCAGAGTGTAATGCATACATTCTGTCTTAATTTTATGTAAAGGTGAATACTATTTGTATTACTATTTATTATTATGTTGGCATTGGTTAGAATATATAATGTTAATGCAGTTAGCGTTAATTACGCATACTATTTATTATTATGTTGGTTTGGTTAGAATAGATATACTGTTAATGCAGTTATACTAACACTGGAATGTTACAGGATATATGACTTGCTCAAATTAGGACATCAATAAAATCCTGCATACTAAGAAAAATATAACATAAGTGATTCTGTTTATTGCACAAAAAGAGTCTCTGCGAGAGGCTATCTCAACAGCAGTCAGCATTTTTTTTTAAAAATTCTCCCTCACCCCCCCCCCCCCCCCCCCCCCCGACCCCCACCCCCCTTCAACAACAACTAACCATAGGTAATGTTTGTGGGGAAACAAAAGAGTGGAAAGACGAGAGGAACTTAAAATGCTTTTTAATGGCAGTGAAGAATATGAGTGTCAGAGAAAGTTAGGTATGGAATTGGGAGTAGAAAGAAAAGTGAGAGGGGGGGAGACCCCTGGACCCCGAAGAACCCTGGACCACCGCCCCTGGAAGCGTATCAAATGATTCGTAAGGGGGTTGGTGTGTGTGTGTGTGTGTGGGGGGGGGGGGGGGGGGTCCGCAGGGAGTCCAGGGAGCTGTATATATCGTGGGTTAATGTGGTTAATATATCCTGGGTTAATGTGTAGTGGCCCAGTGGGAGCTCAGGGGGCAAAGACGGTCCCCAGCAATTGTGCAATTTAGAGATTATTAAAGCAAAAATTGAGTCATTTTACCCCTGTAGAAGATACATGCTTGGGGAAAAGGGGGGGGGGGTCCTGAAACACTGGAATACCCCGTCAGATCCGCCATTGCACACACACACACACACACGCGCGCGCGCGCACGCGCGCGCACCACACACACACACACACACACACACACACACACACACACACACACACACACACACTCGGTATAGATCTAGGCATGTAGGAATACAGGCCGACCTATCAATATCATGTGGCTTGTCCCCATACATTCACCTCCGTTCGTGATGAAGAACAACAACAAATAACAAGTAGACTAGAACACTGCTGTGTCAAATAATTCCCATGATTTGGCTGTGTTTCACGGCACCTGTGTGTAGTAGATGATACATTCATTCTTTTGAGCGCAATGAAAAATGACCGTCTCTTCTACTCACGGACCTACTATGTAAGTTCGTGCTTCTACTGGCAGTTTATTTCCACAGGGGGCGACAGACTTTTATAAGTTTACGTCACGAAAACAGCCTGGTATGACGTCATTTTCCAGTGCACAACTGACAGCATGAACTTTTCACAATCTATTCTCAAAGTTAGGAGTTGACCAGAAGAGAAGCGGACACACCCGTCAGCAACTTCCGCCTATGGCGGATCGTAACGAGAGTGACCGTAACGATAGTGACAAAATGCATTAAAAAAACATATTTCTCTTTGTAGGGTAGACAAGTGAAAAATGTTTAGATCTAAATTGAAAGTAATCCTGAGGACCGTTCCTCTGAATCTATTCACGTTTTCATCTGAATCGTTTTTAGCATCGAAATTAGCGTAACGATAGTGACATTTTAAAGAAAAGTGCCTTACTCGGATTAGAAAAACGGACCTAAAATGCTCAACAGACGTTGCTAAGCGTTCCAGTTTCACATTCAGTCGTTGAGAGGAGAAGTGATGTAAATTTTGCAAAGTCTTAACATTGAAAAATAGACTAGTCATTAGCTATTGAGGAAAACGTGTCTTCGTAACGATAGTGACATAATTCTGACGGACATTGACATTTGGTGCTTCAAAGTGCCGTCAAAATGCAGACAATTTTTTCTCAAAGGCATACTCGTCAATTTTCCGACGTACACGTTAATTACATTATTTTTCATATTATTTTGGCATCAAATACTTTCACTTTGCTTGCTGAGATGTCTTCAAAATTTCAGTGCACATCAAAAGACAGGCATTTTGGGGCACCCCTTGTGTTCAGAGTGCGTAATTTGTGTGTGAAAGTGAAGAAATAGAAACTTATTTGTGTGTGCAATTCACAGGTAACATATCAAATCATATAGTAAAAAGCCAACTGTCCGTGTGTGTGTCCGTGTGTGTGTCTGTGTGTGTGTCTGTCTGTCTGTCTGTCTGTCTGAAACACGAAACGGGCCTTATAACTCAGCCGTTTTTCGACGGATTCGCTTCAAATTTGCTGTGAGCCCTAACGGGCCGATGGCAACGGCAACCGAGGCGGCCGTGTCATTTGCGCGGTTCGGCAAATGCGCGAAACGCGCATCCGACGGCCTTTCGGCGCCCGTAGCTCCGGTGTTTCTGGGCCGATTGCCTTCGAATTTGGCAGGTAGATGACCGGGGACGGTGACTATCGTTGTGCCAAACCGAAAGCGAATCGGTTCAGAAACGCGTGCGCTATGCGCCGCTTCACCTTTTCACGCCGTTTCTTAACCGAATTCATTCAAATTTGCTGTCAGGCTTGCTATGGCCCGGGCAACACCTAGATGCAAATTTGAAGAGAATCGGGAGAACGCGTCACTCTCAGAGCAGCGCCAACGGGAAACGGGGCCTTATAACTCCGCTGTTTCTTAACCGAATCACTTCAAATTTGCTGTACTCAGCGTTACCAGTACTTGCCGTTTCCGTTACTAGGTGTTACCAGTATGATGCATTGCCAGTACTAGGCGTTGCGCTAGTTCTTCATTAATTTGCAGCAACTACAAATTTGTTGTCAATAACCTCTCCCAGATTTTTTTCATTTGTTAAGACACATTCTTCGGCCTTTTTTGAAAAACGCTCATATGTGTCTGTTTCAGACCGGAGGACGTTAAACGGATTTTCACTAAAAAAACATAATTAGCCACTGAGATGGCACATTTATCTTTATATTAAAAGCCAAGTGTGTGTGTGTGTGTGTGTGTGTGTGTGTGTAGAACGCAGCAAACCGTGTGTACCTACGTTCGAGAAAATGCCCACGCTGCCACCTTTGGTTACGAATATAGGGGTGGTAGACCTCCTCCCCCCCCCTAGGGATACTGGGGGGGGGGGGGGGGCGTCTTCCGTACAAATAGTTCCCCCACCTTCTGGAAGTTCTGTGCTTATTACTACATCTAATCTGTCAGTCTCTTTGACTCTGCCTTTTCCCTGTGCATGCTGTTATCTACTATCGTTCTGCCTTTCCGGTCCATTCTCCTGCCTTTTTTCAAGAAATACCTTCAAAAAGATTTCCTCTATCCGAAGTCAGACATGCTGGGCCTAATTATTCTTACTTAGGCGCATAACAGCAGCATGATGCATCTACGTTCATAATTGACAGGAACATGTCTGAACGACCTAAGAAGAAGAAGAACTTAGAAGAAGTACTACTCTCTCTCTCTCTCTCTCTCTCTCTCTCTCGCTCGCTCTCTCTTCACCCCCCTCATAACATATGGGTATATTTTTAAAAAAAACCAGACAGACTGATGGTTGGGGGGTGGGGTGCGGTGGGGGGTGTTCAGGGAGAAGAATTACTTTTGTTGTGGGTCCTGAGATTTACCCAAACGGACCTACAATGGTTGAACCACAGATTAAGAACCTCTCTGGTTGAACTAAGTACGCTTTCAGTTCGGTCCTTTGCCGATCTACGATCGCAAAGTAGTATGTTTTCGTTCAGGTTTGTTTCCTTTTTTTTGTTGTTTGTTTGTTGTTCTTTTCTGTCTGTCCCAAGGATCTCCCGAACTGTTTGATAGAATCGCTTCAAATTTTGTGTGGTGGCGTGTCCCTATGAGATGAAGGCATCCGCGCAAAACGTTTCGCCGCCCTGACCTTGACCTTGGCGTATGACCTTGAAAACCGAAAATCGTTAAGGGGCCATAACTTCCACACCGTATGTCCTAGAGTCTTGACACTTGGCATGGAAGTACTTTCGCTTATGACCGATCTGATGATGGCATACCGATGAAGGTCAGGGTCAAAGTCAGGGAGATCGGTACGCCTTGAAAGTGGTAGGGGTCTAACAACTGGGGTTTTCTGTCCCAAGCATATCTCCCGAACCGCTTCACCGAATCGTTTCCAATTTTGTGTGGTGCCGTGTCACCATGCGAGGAAGGCATCAGCACATAAATTATCGCCGTCGTGACCTTGACCTTGGCGTATGACCTTGAAAACCGAAAATCTTTAAGGGGCTATAACGTCCACACCGTTGCTTTTTTATTTTTTATTTTTTAAAGGAGATCAGAGTTATATATCATCCTATGTTGGCTACAGCGTGAGGAAATAAAACGTAAAGCATTGTCATCCCATTCACGTAGTGGCCCATAGGGATGCAAAGGGGATGAGCACCTACTTTGTAATGAACATTCTTTTTTTTATTATGCTGTTCTAATCTCTCTCTCTCTCTCTCTCTCTCTCTCTCTCTCTCTCTCTCTCTCTCTCTCTCTCTCTCGATTGAAACAAACCCGATCTCTAAACTAAAGGAGTTATGTCCCTCTTCTACTATGGGATCTCTCTCTCTCTCTCTCTCTCTCTCTCTCTCTCTCTCTCTCTCTCTCTGTGTGTGCATCTTGGGTCTTCTTGTGTGTCTCTGTGGCTTTTCTTCTTTGCTGGCGGGTTTGGTCAATGTTTTTGTTGTCTGCTGGCTGGCTGGGCCCTGTAGGCCTACTCGTTGCAGAGTTGGCACTTTCTTCCGTTAACTTCGCTGCAGTGGGGCATTACTGCAGTGCTACAGTTGGAGTTCCTCTCTGGTATCACTCATACAGAGCTGTATCGTCTGTGGTCTGCCGCTAGGCTGCTGTCTGTCTGTCGTGGCTTCAAAACTGGCTGAACGGTACACTGCAGACTGTGGTAGGCTTGTAGAAAACCGACGACTGTTCAAAATGATCGCTTTCACTCATCACTTTCACACCATGCCCTATTTTGCTCATTCCTCAGTTAGTGGTGTCTCATCATCTCTCCTCTTTTTCATCTACATTTATTTTGTTCCCCTTCTTTTTATTCCTTCGTATACATGCATTACAGTTTTTGCAACTCTCTCTCTCTCTCTCTCTCTCTCTCTCTCTCTCTCTCTCTGTCTCTCTCTCTCTCTCTCTCTCTCTCTCTCTCTCTCTCTCTCTCTCTCTCTCTCTCTCTCTCTCTCTCTCTCTCTCTCTCTCTCTCTCTCTCTCCATACAGAAGGTATTCAGTTATTTGGCATCAAACAACAATTTTATTTTCTTGTGTTTAGTCTGCCAGTTTCCTCATCTTTAACTCTGTTTCTAATATTATATCTAGGTTCTTACAGAGGTCATATTTGTATTTGGATATGGTTAACTTGGCAATTAGCAGAAAGAGGTTACCTTTCTTCCGCACAAGTGGATTCTGTACATCAGTTTTTGTTACTCCAAATAAAGCAATTTTCTCATTTATTTCAATTTGGATATGATGTTCTGTGAGGATCAGCTGCTTAACTGAGTTCCAGAATGCTTTTAGATGACAGCATTGGTGAAACGCATGTTCTATAAAGTCTATTTCTCGACACCACATACATTTATTTGTGGCACTCAGCCCCATTTTGTTTAATAGGATGTTAGTTGAGTAGATATTGTGGAAAAATTTAAAATGGAGGAGTCTTAGTCTTGTGTCTTGAGTACATTCATGTCCGTTAGTAAAGTACTCCTTTAAATCAATGTCAAATTTACGTTTCCAGAATGGAACAGCACATATGTCATGGATTTTAAGGTTGTCAAATATGTTTCTGATTTTTTTATTTGTAAGTTTACTTAGCGGTCCTTCACCTGTATTTATTTCTACTAGAATTTCTTTTTTTTCGGTTTGTTCTCCTAGCTGTCTTTTCCAGTCGGTGGACAGCGCGTTGGTGATAGCATTATATTCAAACTGGAGTGTGCCTTGGTCTCCTATGATTTCTTTCACTTGGTCAACGCTGATAATCTGACCATTGCTCCATAAATCTTGAACATAATTTATTCCTGCTTCAGACCATTTACGGAAAAACAAAGCATTACCCTTATACTGGATGTGTTTATTATTCCACAATGGTTCTGCATTAACATTTTCTATTTTCTATTATAATTCATAACAGTGACTGTTTTGAAAACTTCCCTAAAACAACCTGAATCTATTTTGTGAAGAACTTTGTAATGTTTAATATCAATATTAGCATTTAATGCTACTTGAATATTCCCAACAGGAGCAATTATATTATTTACTATTTTGGAACCAAATGTATTTTGTTCTTTGAGTAGTTTCACAGCCCATTTTGCTAGAAACATTTTTTGTTGGTTTTCTATATTTATCATATTTAACCCTCCTTCGTTTATGTCTAGGCTAAGAACCCCTCTTTTCACCTTCTCGACTGCTTTTTTATTATTATATTTTCTTTTCCATAAAAATCTATATATAATTGTATTTATTTGGTTTAACACCTTTTCAGGAATAGCCAGCACCTGCAATATATGCGACAGTTGTGATAAAAGTAATGATTTTGCTATAATTATTTTGCCATATAATGAGGGGTTTCTTCGCTCCCATTGTCTAATAGTTCTAATAATGTTTTCTATTTTGCCAGTCCAGTTTTCTGTGAGTAAGGATGCTTCCTGACTGGATGAGAAATGGACTTCTAGTATTTTTATCTTATTACTTTCAATTAGTATGCCTTGTAGTTGACACTTTTCGCCTTTTCTGGTACCCATCCACATACCTTTTGTTTTTTGTTTATTTAACTGTAACCCCGAGAAACAGTAAAAATCTTGTACAAGTTTAATTGCTTCCATTATGTCTTCATCATTTTTAAGCGTTAGAGTGGTGTCATCGGCAAATTGTATTTTGGTTGAGTATTGGGAATCCTGATTAGTTCCATCATGGTGTGTTTCTATACCTGTAATAGTAGGCTTATTTCTAATTTTAATGGCAAGAGTTTCAACTGCCAGAATAAAAAGGAGTGGGCTTAATGGACAGCCTTGACGTATTCCTCTTTGTGTAGGGAACCAGCTTGACAGCCACCCCCCATTATGGATGCAGCTCTCTGTGTTTTTTGTTACTGTTAGAACTAATCTTTTAAAAAGAGAACCAAAGTTAAAAACGTCGAGCGCTTCATATATGCACTTTTTTGATAGGGTGTCAAAGGCTTTAGCAAAATCCAGGGCAATTAAGGTCCCAGACTGGTTGTTTTTGTCTAGGTATTTGGACAAATCATCAATAAGTCGAAGATGCGAGGCTACATTTCTTCCTTTTACAAAACCTATTTGGTCTTCATGAACCACCGTCTGAATTACTCCTTGAAGCCTAACTGCTATTGCCTTTGCAAAAAAATTGTAGTCAGTGTTTGTCAAAGTAATATGTCTATAGTTAGCTACTTCATTTCTATCTAATTCATTCCCTTTATGTATAAGCGTAATTATACCTTTTCTTAAAGAAAAGGGGAGTTCTTCATTTTCTATTGACGTTGTAAAACAATTGAACAGTGGCAATTTCAGCCTATCCCAGAACACTTTGTAGAAAGGTGGTGATAGCCCGTCACTACCTGGTGCAGAGTTGGGGTTAAGAAGTTTTAATGCATTGGTGATTTCGTCTAGGGTCATGTCTTGGTCACATTCCGCTTGTTGTTCGTGTGTAAGAGTTGGGTGGTGTTCGTTTGCGAGGAAGTGTTCTTTGATTGATTTGTCCTGCAACAGATGTTTGTCTTCAGTGTATAACTGCTTGAAATATTGTTGTGTTTCTTGATGTGATGGGGTGGTAAGGGGGTTAAGGGATAAGGATAGGGAAGAGTTGATGAGGGATAAGGATTGGAGGGTGAAGATAGGCACACTCTGCACAGACCAGGAACATATAGAGGAAACCAGGTATGACTGTAGGCCTTGTGCCATAGCACTCAATGTTAAAATAACATGAGGTAATAGACAGTCACAGCAGTGGAAGGAGCTCACTTTATGACTTAAATGGCATGATTAAACTGACACTGACACAAGCCTAGTTGGGGTTTGGAAACATAACGTAGGTTTTTTTGTTGCTAACATAGGTTGGTTTTACCTGACCCTATGCTTGCTTAACCCATACACAAACATTTGAGTTCATGTGAGTTAACCCAAACCAAGTATTGTAACACTGACATCATCATCTGCTGTGTTACTAAAAATAGACTACACATCAAAGTAGGCTGATCAGTTTTACGTGGAAAACTGACTAAAGACAAATGTAGGCCTATTGAGAGTTTAGCATTGAAATAGCAAGAAACTCAATTGTAACACTCACATCATCGATGCTATGTTACTAAAAATAGACTACACATCACAGTAAACTGAATGGGATCAGTTTGTAGTGGGAAACTGACTAAAGGCAAATGTAGACCTATTGAGAGTTTAGCATTAAAGTAGCAAGAAACTCAACCAAAATGAATGCCTTGTTAATACTATAGTATCAGTATTAACACAACACCATACTAGGCCTAGCACACACACCTAGGCCTATGAATGAAACTATTGCCAAGTAGGCCTACACCATAGCATGGTATACGCCTAGATCAATATTAATAACATGGAAAAGAGCAAGTTAGGCTTTTAAACAATATAATGTAGGCAATAGTGTTAATAACGTAAAAATGAGCAAGTTAGGCCTTTAAACAATATAATGTAGGCAATAGTGTTAATAACGTAAAAATGAGCAAGTTAGGCCTTTAAACAATATAATGTAGGTGAAGTGCCCTTTCATTGCTTACACATAGTAAACTGACGTCACACACGAGTGGGTGTGAGGATAGACCAGAACATCGAATGTTCTAATTTTCAGTCTCTCAACATAAACTTTGGCCTAGTGCCGTTATATTTATGAATGAACTGACGTCACGATGGTTCAGTGACAGGAATAGCAGTGTACAACGGCAATGCCTAAACAACCGTTAACAGCAGTGTTGAAACGGCAGTGTCTAAGCAACCGTTAACAGCGGTGTCAAAACGGCAGTGTCTAAGCTGCAGTGTTTAACAGCAGTGCCTAAACAACCGTTAACAGCAGTGTCTTTTGTGTGTTGATCTAGATCATCACATAGATTCACGGCAAACTCGAACGTCATAAGTTCGATAAAAAGTAAACAAAGTTGGACTTCCTGCTGTTAACAAACATAAAAATACATCAAAGCATAGTTCAACCATCAGTACTTACAGTAGTCACTGTAGATTCACATCAACAGCATGAATGAGAAGGCAGGCCGAGATCGAGCAGACGATAATCTATAAGTGACAAAACCTAGTGCTAAATTATTAATTTGTTGATTGAAAAAGTGTGAACCCAGATTGGATGGAAGTTCAGTTTAACGTCGCGTATCGGCTTTCGCCATGTACGACGGGCTGAACAAACCAACCAGGATATAAACAAAAATTTATATTCCTGAATCACTGTCTTAGCCAAAAGGCAGAGAAGCGATCAGAATATTCTGAAAAAGGCGTGCCCCGGGTGAGGCACCAGATTGGAAGTTCAGTTTAACGTCGCGTATCGGCTTTCGCCATGTACGACGGGCTGAACAAACCAACCAGGATATAAACAAAAATTTATGTTCCTGAATCACTGTCTTAGCCAAAAGGCCGAGAAGCGATCAGAATTTGAACATAAAGGCACCAGATTTTGGTTGGTTGGTTGGTTCAGGAAGTTTCACGTCCTCACAGCCGTAGCTCTTAGGGACAAGTAGTTCTGGTACTGTAGTCTTCGATGTAGCAGGTACACCTGGAAATTGGTTCATCAACGTTGGTCGTTTGAAAGGGTCGGGTGGGAGGAGCTGGAGTAGAGTCGGTAGGAGTCTTGTCGTAGACTCGTCGTAGTTGGTGTTGTTCAATCGGGCCCCCAAAAAAACGAAGAGCTGTCTTCAGGGCTACAGGGCGGCCTTCTTCGTGCTCAGGTGCTGCTGGTTCACAATGCAGGCATCAGGATGGCGACGACTCAGATGTTGACACGCAGCAGTGGCTCATTGCGTACATCTACGGGTGGGTGGGAGGGGGGGTCACCGACCCACACTCACGAGCCACCACACAAACGAGTCCACGCAGGGGTTTCAGTCCCAAAAACGGCCACACCGTCGACCACGTACTGTCGCGCCCCCAGTCAAAATCTCCGTCATCCGTCATCCCGCACCGTAGCCCAACAGCACCCCGTCGCTGGAAGGATGACTGCGCCGCCCAAGGCGCAAGGAGAGAGCCAGTAAAATCGACCCTCTCCCTACGGACTCCAGGCTTGGAATGGAACCAGATTTTGGGCACTTTTTATATATATGCTCGAGAGCCGGACCGCAAGGACAGCAGTCGCTGGATGTAGCGAAAATGGCTCTGTGGGTGGTGAGAGTGACCAGATCTGTGTTTGTTTGGTTTTATCCAACACAGATATCTATGCCACTAATCACTAAACTCTGGCATGTTGTATATGAGAAGAAAGAGGATGAACTAAGCTCTATTCTGACTATTAATATAATAAAGAAATCTAACTATATAATATAATAATTATGAAAAACCTTGTATTTTAGAGCCCACTGAAACAGGTTCAAGCTACTAAATAATTAATTTATCTAAACTCATACCACATTACACCGATCTTTCATAATGGATTAATACACTAAAATAAGACCTTTCTATACATATACTATGTCACTATGTTAGATGACACAGCTAAAATATAATTAGCATTCAATGTCCAGTAACAAAAATAAGCTAGCCGAAAACCCGGTCCACACCGGTGGTCAGACGGACTGTGACGTTGACTCAGGTTGGTGTAGCTTTCGTCAATGTTCTGTTTTTGACGTCAAATAAAAGTAGCTAATTTGTTTGTAGGACATTGGAAGAGTTGTTTAGTAACAAAATTATGAAAGGATGGCTTTGATAAAATAGGTTTTATAAAGATAAGAGGTGACATAACTTGGCTGGTTAGATTGCCAGATTTTAGGATATATCAGCCATTCAATGTCTTAATTAACAAACTAATAAAGTGATTGGCATAACTACAATACGATTTTATTATTGGAATGACAATCAGATAGAAGAAAATGGCTAAATTATAAGTTTATTATTACTACTAGTTGGCCTGAGATTTGAGGGGAGACCGTTGGAGATTTGAAAAACCGGGTCGCATGATGCGATTTGAAAAGTGACACGTCTAAAAATAGATATGACGTCGTATAGTGAGGCGCGCCTGACTTGGAAAAGGGGCTAGGCACACTTGTCGTATGCTAAATAGTATTGCGTGACAGGTAGGCCTTATGAAATACGGCACACTGTCACATAGAAGCATAGTAAAAGGGTCATTTGTAACATTATTGCCACAATTAAGCGCAGATATGGTGTTCAGTGATATTCTGTGTTTTTCTAGACGCAGAAAATATTTTGTATTTTTCTCTCCTTCTTCTATCCATTTTGCTCTTGATCGAATTTGTGCACCTTTGGCTTGGTTTAGGTTATGTACTTCTAGTTCTGTTTTACTGAGTCTTATATAGTGTATTTTGCCGTTCAGCATTTGTAGGATCTGTTTCAGCTTTCCATCTGCCTCAGCCATTTTAAGCAACAGGTCTTGTTTATTGACTTTAAGTGTTTGTGCGCGCTGCTGTGAGTACTTTATACAGAATTGTTTTGTTTTGCATTTGAATAAATCCCATGTTTTTCCTGGTTCTTCATCTTGGTATTCCTGGAAGTGTGAGTCAATAAAGCTGTTCATGTTATCAATAAACACAGGGTAATTTAACAGTGCATTATTGAACTTCCAGTAACCTGGACCTCTTTTAAAGCTATTTGTTTGTATATATACCATCACTATTTTATGATCAGAGTGAGGAAAAATTGCTATTTCCGTTTTCATTACTTTACTTAAGGACTCTTCGTCACAAAATATGTAGTCAAGTCTTTTTGCTGTAAAAGGGTTAGGTCGTGAGCAAGTGCATTCTTTTTCTCCACTGTGTTGTACTCTCCACGCATCGTAAAGATCAGCAGCAACAAGTGTCTCTTTTAGTGTTTCTGTTTCTCTTGTTGGGTGTGGCAATCCAGCAATATGATCTGCTTCATCTAGGCACGTGTTAAAATCCCCCGTTACCCACAATGATTCGTGCTCATATCCCTGTAGTGTGGCTTTAAGTTGTTTGTAAAATTCTATCTTTTCTGGAGTAGTATTGGGTGCATAACAATTAACTATTGTGTGTTTGCAGCTATCAACCGTAATATTTACTGTCAATATTCTTTCACTTTCTGTAATTATTTCTATGTCGCCCCTCATACATTAATTGTGGGCTTACTAAAGTCACTAACCCATTGTTTTTATTTGTGCCTTTTCTGTAAAAAATGGGACCTTTCCATTCTCGCTTAAGTTCATCTAGAGTTTTATCTGTAATGTATGTTTCTTGCAGACAAGTACATGAATGTTCTTTGAGACTATAAAACGAAGTAACGCTTTTCGTTTCAGTCGATTGTTAAGTCCACGCGTATTCAGTGTAGAAATAGTAAACGTTTTACTCATTGCAGAGTATGCTGTTTACAGTTGAAACCGTTATTCAGTATCTCTCTGTCCATAGTACACAGCAGTCGTTACCGTAGGGGCCACGCGTTGGAATGTTCATCAGGTTGGTGGCGTTTCGTCCTCCATTTTCTCCTGTGTGCTTGGTTCTCAGCCCTCGATAGGCGCGCACTTGCTGGCTTGTTTCAGTGGGCGCGTGTCCCCGGTTTGTTCGCTATCTGATTCGCTGCTGTAATGGTGCTTGGTCTGGTGTGCTGTGCGCGTTGCAGGGGTCAAAGCCGTCAGAACTTGCCTCAGTTTGGTTTGTTTCGGCGGCATTTGCTTCATAGTCGTCTTCTTTTTGGCTTGTTCCGTTTTTCCTTCTTTCTCAGAGGGTTGAGTGGGAGGTATGATCTCTGGGTCTTGGCTGGGGGGGAGGTGGGCGTGGGAGAAATGGAGACAGACTGGCTGCTACCAGCCTGTCTGTCTTCTGGGAGAGGGAGGGGGGTGGAGGGGTGGGAGTGGAAGGGGGGAAAACTGACCGGCTGCTAGGCCTAGCAGACTCGTCAGATTTCTGGGAGGGAGAGGGGGAGGGAGGGGCAGGGAGAGGGGGGTCGATGGTTTCTTCCTCAAGATTGGCTGTGCAGTCAATTCGTTTATGGCCTGGCTGCATGCAATTCAAACAGACAGTGGGGCTCGTGCACTGCATTGCTGTGTGATCAGGCAGCAGACATTTATTGCATCAAACTCGGCTCGTTGACTTCTTTTGTTCCTTGTGGTACAGGTCGGCTGTTGCGCGGCCTATTTTCACAGTCTTGGGAAGGGGTTGTTGTGGTACCGTAATGAAGGCAAAACGGCGCCCTGTTTCCCACGTAGACAGAGAACCGTTTTTCTGCCTTGCCAGTTCCATTTGTATCTTGGACTGGAACTCTACACCCAGTCAATGGAGAGTTGTTTCAATGTTACTATCCGTGATTGCATGTATTTTGCAATTGCTTATCCACAATTTTGTGGATGGCTTGTCCTCTCCGTTTTCTTTTATTTCATAAGGGTTTTCGTTCAGCAGAGATAGCTGCACTCCCCACAATGTCATACCTTCAATCAACAGTTTATCTCTGGCTTCTTTGCGTCAAGGGTAAATGAGCCACAGGCCCCTAATTCTTTGGGCTCCCCGTACGGATCCCAATCCTGAAGTTTTTTCGGCAGCTGAGCAAATGTCTACTGTGTCTGGGAAAAGGTTGTTGTCTCTAACTGGCAGAGCCCTGCTAGTTATATAGACGGGCTCACACACAGCCGCCATGGCGGTGTGTAAAACGTGGCACTAGGCCTAACACAGTTTATCACACGTTTCCCTGTCTCGCTTTACATGTGAAGCTTTCACAACAACAAGACAAAAATAAAAATAAAACAAAGCACAATCACGAGTCGTAAATATTATTTACAGGTCATAGTATGGCTTTAATAGCTAAAGAAAACACTTTTGAAAAAGAGGCAAAACATATCGTGGCTGCTCGACGTCGAGCAGCACCGGAAGTCTGTCCACACCGTTGTTCTTAGAGAATTCAAACTTGGCATGTAGGAACTTTGGCTTATGGCCGTTCTGATGATTGCATACCGATCAAGGTCAAGGTCAAGGTCAGGGAGATCGGTAGGCCTTGAAAGTGGTAGGGGTCTAAAAATTGGGTTTTCAGCCACAAAAGTAAAAATATAATATTTTGCGGACCCGGCGAAACCAGTACTCAGCGTTACCGGTACTTGGCGTTACCTGTACTAGGCGTTACCGGTACTAGGCGTTACCGGTACTCGGAGTTGCGCTAGTTCCAATAAATACGCAAGATATAGAGCGGTTAGACCATTTTAGCCACCATATTGAAAACTGTCATGACGGCCATACTTCGCGAATACAGAAGCAACATCCATGTGGAATACATACTCTACATCCATACATTCTATCCCAGATGGATGATTGCTTCTAACCAGCAACGTTTAGGTGGTTTCACTTTTTGGAAGATTGCTTTGAAGTTGATTTTGAGTGTCATTCTTTAATTTGTATTGTTTTTACGACGATCGTTGTTTCACAATTGACATAGGGCCTATACAGGCCTACGCCTGATTTTTTTCCCAACTGCCTTTTACGAAATGATTCATTGAGCGGTTTTACTTCCCCCGTCATTTTACAGAACTTTATTGATAAGTCGTCTCCGCTGTTGCTATGCACACAAACCAACGACGAAGGTTCTCCCTGTTTAGTCAATAGAAACTTTTGTAGTTTCGTCTCTCTCCCTAATTAAAACGTCAGGTGTTTCATCAATGTTTGGTGTGGATTTTTTTTTTACATTGCGCGTACGTACACAAAAATACGTATGCGCGTGCACAAGTAGGCCTACACGTGACACACAGAGGAACACCTACACAAACATACATACATACACAGACACACACAAGCATTCATGCACGGGTGTACGATATCACACACGCGCAGGCAGATAAACGCACTAACTTTGTAGATTACATGCTCATGCATGCACACCTGTGTGCGAACATAGGCGGATGTCACACACCGAAATGACGAATACACGCAAACAATTACAGACTAACGCGCGCAATCACGCACGCACGCGCGTAGGCTATACACGCACGCACGCACGCACGCACGCACACACACACACACACACTTTCGAAATTTGCGCCAACGCGCAGGTGCAAGCTCACATACAAGCACGCACGGTTGCATACAAAAAATTCAAGTAATCTTTGTTTATACGCACAATAAGCACACACAGGCGCGCACAACAAACCCTCAAATGTACATGCAATCACACAAGCTACTGTTGAACTGATGATCACTACACACACATTTATCTCACAACTCATAGGCTCAAACAAAAACATACACATGCGTGCGTGCAAGTAAGCACGTACACAAGGCACACGCACGCATAACGACATAGGAACACACACACATTAATGCACGCACGCACGC
The DNA here is from genome assembly GCA_017654935.2 of Phymorhynchus buccinoides. Lineage (NCBI taxonomy): Eukaryota > Metazoa > Mollusca > Gastropoda > Neogastropoda > Raphitomidae > Phymorhynchus > Phymorhynchus buccinoides. The sequence continues at coordinate 54,310 of JAGGCT020004114.1, forward strand.
ATACGCACATACACACACGCACGCATGTACACCCACACACACGCGCACGCACGCACGCACACACACACACACACAGAGGCACGCATATAAGCATGCATATACTCGTAATCACATCAATACACAATACCACACACACACACACACACACACACACACACACACACACACACACACACACACACACACAGACACATACACACACGCGCGCGCGCGCATACTTTTTAATGTTGTTTCCGTTCTAAAATTCTTATTTTGTCAATTAATTTTTTTTTTAAACCTTTTGTTAGTTAGCATGACATCGACCTTAACCACAGTTCTGAAGGACGTTAGATCGATTTTGCCATAAATGAGAGAATGTATACCTGCTGTTAAGAACAGGCGTTTCTCTTATTATCAAGACAAGAAATCCGAAATTACAGAAACAAATTCAGTCTGAAATTGTATGTGTTAAGCATATTGCCGTGTTCAGATGTATTACTGAACATGTTGTTCCCAAACCATTCTGATAAATGCAGTGCATATATGCATAATTATACTGACCGGCAAAAGAAACTACACACGTGCATTTTATATACGCATAAACGAACGCCTCATTCAAATTATTTCACATTTTGCAGATGTCTAATTCAATTATTTGTGTACCCAAAATGTTAGGTTGTATTGCATTCGTGCGATTAGTTTTGTAACATTTTGAGCTGCTGTGTGTTGTGCTGTTAAACTTCAGGTGTCGCGTTATTTGTAGAGCTATTGCTTCAAAACTAATAACACGAATGCAATGACAATTTAGAAGCGGATGTGTCCATAAAGTAAATAATGATAGGTAAAATATCAAAGGTTTTGACTATGCTATTGTTGTTCTTCGCTCTTAAGAAAACGTGATACTTAACGTTTGTTGATCTGTGTATGCGTATCATAATTATACACGAAAATGAGCCAAGATGGTGACTAGATGTACTGGTATGCACATGCACGTATATTCTCTACGGCAGACATATCAAGGCGTGTATACTGAGCAAAACAATACAGGGACAATTTTATAAAATCATGGACTCTTGAAATGTATGGGCTTTTGAAAGTCCATGAAGTTACAAAACGGTCCCTAGAACTTATTGCTCACCATACAATCCTTCGGATGTCTACATGAGCAAACGTAAGTGCATGTGCAAAACAGCAAATCTGTTCACAATATGTGCCTATTTCCATGCCTAATTATGATACGCATACTGAGATCAACAAAAGTTAAGTACCTCTTCTTCACAAGACTGCAAAATCACAATGGATGCATCAAATCATTTAATATTTTGCACCAATTGACGTCAGCTATTTGTGCACCCGATCCTTAAATGTCATTGCATTCGTAGTTTCCGTTTCGAAACAATAGCTGAACAACTAACGCAACCCCCTAAGGTTAATATAACACAACAATGCTGCTCAAAACGTCAAAATTGGGTATGTCCACCCAAGCATCAATAACTTTAACTGTGTAAGTAGCAGTTCCTCGGGGCGTTCTGGACACATCGAAGGGGTCCACGAAACATCGTGTAAAAAATTGTCTTGCCAACAACAGTGGACACACACAATTGTCACAATTTTTGTGTAGCCACGCTTTTGTGATTTTCAAATTTGGGGTGGTATTGTTTGTTGAGCTATTGTATGGAAACTAATCGCACCAATGCAATAAAACTTAACATTTTGGATGCATAAATAATTGAAATAGACATCCGCAAAATGTGAAATGATTTCAATGAGCCGTTCGTTTATGCGCATATAAAATGCACGTGTGTAGTTTCTTTTACCGGTCAGTATATAAATAATCAAAGATTATTGGGCCGAAATGACTATAGTCCTGGGGCGAAGTGACTATAGCCCTGGGCCGAAGTGACTATAGCCCTGGGCCGAAATGACCAAAAATATAATGGGCCGAAATAAAAATAATAGAACATGCTGAAAGCCATTGCAGGCTTACTATTATAATTATGTTACTTTAGGTTTTGTTCACATTACACGCAAAAACCTCATGCGCTTATCCGCAAATAAGTAAAAGAAAAACAATATTAATGAAATAATAATGATAACCAGAAACACAGGCGCTTATTTTCTTACTTTCTGTTAATTATTTGCGGTTAATCGCATGCAGTTTCCATGTGTAATATGCACAAAGCCTTCTTCATTATTCCCAATTTGAAGTTAACAAGTTAGAGAACAGGCGTTAATTAGCTCTGACATAATCCAAATATCTGCAAAGGAAGACAATAGCTTAAGCCACAAAGGGTTTAAGAACAGTCTTTTCTACAGCATTGTGGAGCGGATTTCTACCCATTTAGCATCACTGCCTTGGCAGCTTGAACAAAAGTAATCATGGCATCGGTCGCGGACGGTACACCAACATTGCACGGATTTCTTTATCATGAAAAGACAACCCAAAACCATTCCATGCAACAAACCTTCACAGAAGATTGGCGAACAAGACCCAACTCTACAACAAGGGAAGACTGCATCACGGTAGACTTAAGCAAAATGGAATTCCTACCTTGGGACAACCCCGACAACATCGTCAGCGCAGAAACAGAAACCATTGTCCGACAATCGAAAAACATTCTCTTGGTGTTCTTGTTTCTGATTGGTGGACCAGCTAACGTCATCAACATGGCGGTGTTCTACAGACACGGCCTGAAAGATCGCGTCAACCTGTGTCTGTTCGCTTTGTCTCTGGCTGATGAGCTTTACCTGTTGAATGCGGTGATTCACGATGGTGAGCAAATCTACATTCAGTTCACCACCAAAGAAATATTCGGTCCTGTGGCCAGAACTTTGGGCAACCTGAATCTAGTGTTCCTTTTACAGTTCCACTACGTTTCTGGTGTGATGTCCGCTATAATTGCTCTAGAGAGATGCTTGTGTGTCTATTATCCGCTCAAATTTCAGAGTATCCTGAACATGAAGACAATGGCTGCTATAATCATCGTAGTCACTATCATTGTAATGGGTTTGGCTTTCCTCGCGGCCTTTCGATATCGCTCTGGGTGTATCTATGATGTGGCCACTGGCATGACTATGATAGCGGGTGTCGACGGCAAAGTGTACACGTATCTTAAAGATATTATCGATCCTATAGAAAGCCTTTTCTTCGGAGTGGGTCTCTCGGGGGTAGTTATGATCACTGTCGTCATTTCAACAATCATGACAGTTGTCAAACTTCGTCAGATTGCAAAGTGGCGTTCAGAAAGTTCGTCATCGTTGTCAACGCAAGAGCTGGCTCTAACGAAAATTCTGGTCGTTAATTCTGTTCTCTTCATCATCTGTCTGCTTCCCAATTCTCTGCTTCGTTTCAGTTGGTTGTTTCTCCCGGAGATGAAGAGCGGCAGTCGCAACCAGAACATTTTCTTCATGGGCATATGGATTGAAGGCATGTTTTCCTACGTCAACTCCACTTTTAACATCTTCGTCTACTATGTTATGGGATCGCGTTTCAGGGCAACGTTTTGGGAGTTGTTTGGCAGAAAGGTGCAGCCTGGAAAGTAAGACGTAGAAGAATGGAAAATTCTATGTCTACAACATTACTCGGAATATCAAAACAAGAGTGCAGGCTGTGTAGTGAGTGTGTGTGTGTGTGTGTGTGTGTGTGTGTGTGTGTGTGTGTGTGTGTGTGTGTGAGAGAGAGAGAGAGAGAGAGAGAGAGAGAGAGAGAAAGAGAATTATTGAGATATACACAGTCATAGGCACTCTGACTCTCTCTCTCTCTCTCTCTCTCTCTCTCTCTCTCTCTCTGTGTGTGAGTGAGTGTATACGTGTATGTTCTTATGGCAAGAAATGCACTTGGTATACATTTCCGAACACACGTTTTCATATACATCAGTTTTATTAGCTTTGGATACATGCAAAAGTGTGCATATAGTTCATTACAGTCACTGCTATATTGTGGTAAAAACTAAAACATAAAATACCTGTCAAAGAAATTCGCATCAGAACATGCAGGCCTTTCGTACGCACATAGGAAAATTCAGTTTAAACTGTCAAATTACACTAGCATAATATAACACACATGGATTAATCCATTGAATCGTCAATGGTCTGATCATGATACATGTGACTGCTAAAGGTCGAAATACACGTTGTTAGCTTTCACCCTTTCCCTATGGCAACACAGTGGTACTTTCTTAATTATATTATTTGCCTATCACTGTGTTACCATGGGGAAAGAGCGAAAAATAATAACATGTATTTCGACCTTAAGCATCAATGAATACCTGAACAAATGAAGAAAACGACATTATTTATGCAGATACATTTATTTATGTCAAATAAAGATGCACACGCGACGATATACATTCTGTTTAAACATGATTCGTATTTTGTCTGTGCTGGGTGGGGTTTTTTCAAAAATAGAAAAGGTAAATATTAGTCCCCTAATGTACTATAGTGAAATACTCTGAGCATTTCTGGGTCATTTCAAATAAAATAATCTTCGTATTAGACTGGAGTTAAAAAAAATCATAAACCACTAGTTTTCTATGGTTTTAGTTTCAAGAGTGTGGGCTCTTGTCTGCCATAAAAGATTGCAATTTTCAACAACAATGCTTTAAAATGTTTGCTTGCGATTCATGATTGACGACAAAGGGTTTCTTTACTTCACATCCAAGCCAGGCAGATGCTCGTTGTTATCCTGGATGATGCCTTAATTTGTTTCGTTAAACTAATTAAAACTTCGCAAGTGATCAATGATGTGCATGCTGCAACACGCAACTGTGTTTTTTCCCCTGTTCCAGTGCTGGAAAATAAAAGACAAGAACGTCTTTTTGTGCTTTGCGATCTTGTGACAGTTCCCATAGCGGTAAGATGACTTGATGTATCTTTCTGTATAAGGAACATAGGCCCACAGTTTGTCAGTTTTCCTTTCTAATGCCTAAAGCCGAGAGGGAAAGACTGATAAAACACAGTATTAAGTGTTGCACACCATAATATCAAAGCGATTTTATGCACGAAGGAATTTCATTTCAGCTACAAACTCGCAACTCATACAATCGGTTGGCTACTCGTTCTCCCGCCATGCCCTAACGAATGTCTTTTTTTTACAAAAGAAAAAATACAGACATAAAAACTATAAATGAAATCTATACTTTAACAATAAAAACAATAAAGCAAAAATCAATCTCACAACAACGCCAAACAGAAGCATAACTACTACTGATCTTTATGAATCATGGAAAGTGAACGAAGCACATAAAACGCATAGGCGACTTACATACTATTGGCTATTCTGTAAGTGCCTCCTGCATAGTGGCTAACAAAAACAAATGATAAAACAGAATAGCCAAGCAAAAGTAGAGATCCAAATATACAAAAGGTCATACACAGCATTAGCTACATGTAGTGCTACTCATCAAAATGTAATCTTGATTATTAAAACAAAACACGTTGACTTGACATCGAACAAAGACATCTTAGAGAGCTAAACACTCATACCCATGCAGAATACATGCTACGTGTAGCATTACTCTTCATTACAGAGATATTATAGCATTGAAACAAACACTCTGATGACGAAGATAGAAGATTATCGAATCAAAGTCCTACTCTTCTGTTTCTTGTGGATAATAGAACGTGAATAACATAAAAAATAATGTACAGAGCTGATAACCTGTGGCTCTACTCATAGCCAAAAAAATACCAGACAGAAACCGCACACTATGCTCGCTACTCAAAGAATCACTCAAACACACACAAAAACCATTTCTAGAACATACACCAAAATACATAGAAACCACACAGAATGCATGCTACTCGTAGAAGTATAAAACTAAGACACGACCATGACAGAAATCATACACTCTATCTGATGCCTACTTGTAGTACTGCTCATAAACAAAGATATTAAGTATTTCACAAAATTCCACTGGACATGATAAATTCTACAAGGAAAGCTGTACAAACCCCTCCTCCCCTTCCTTCTCCTCTTCCTTCTCTTCTTTCTCCTCCTGCTCCACCTCATCTTACTCCTTTTCCTCTTCCTACTCCTTTACTGCTTCTTCCCCTCCTTTTCCTCCTCCTTTTCTGCTTCTTTCCCCTACTTCTTTTTCTCCTCCTCCTCCTTTTCGTCTTCTCACACTCCTTTTCCCCCTTCCCCTCCTTTTTCTTCTTCTTTCCCCTCCTTCTTTTCCTCCTCCTTCTCATTTTCTCCTTTCCCCTTCTTCTCCTCCTCGTTTTCTTTCTTCTTTCTCCTCCTCCTTTTCTTCTTCCTCTTCCCCCTCCTCCTTCTCCTCCACGTTTTCTTACTCGCTCCTCACTCAGTCGACCAGGATGGCCAGCCTCAGGCGGTAAGGCTCCAGGTGCACGGCTTTGCCCCCACCCTCCACCTCCACGTCGCGGTGGACGGGCTCGCACAGGATCTCCAGGTGGAACTCGGCAGGGCGCTCCAGCTTCCTGGTGAAGTGCAGGGAGCTGATGCCGCGCCGCTCGTGCAGGGCGAAGAGACCCCGGGGGTCGCCGCGCGCGATGCTGTAGCGCGTGTTGTGCCGGAGCGGGGCCAGGGCGGGGAGGACCTTGATGATGCGCACCTTGGGCCGGGTCTGCTGGTGCTTCAGGCGAAGGATGACGGTCTGGTTCTCGTAGGTCACTGCGGCGGCAGCACCCTTGGCGGAGGTTGGTTGTTTTGGTGCAGAAGGAGTAGATGAGTGGTGGGGGTGGTGGGTCGCGTTCTTCATCGCTTCTCGTTTCTGGGAACACAACAAAAACAAAGCGATGCCTCAAAGACCCAGTGACGCGCCATCAATTAAGTCCCTTGTTTTTTTATGGGTAGCTGTGACCCACATCCAAATTTCTCCAACTCGAAATTGAGGCTGCTCTTTAAACTGATGTGTCGGTTTGAATTTGGGGCCATTTATATGGGAGTCAGACTTGGTCAAAACAAGATTTATTTCCAGTTATAAGAGGGAAAACACGTGAAACCCGTGATTTTGACACGTGATCTGGTGGGTCTTTAAGGACCAGCCTCACATTATACGAATCGTATGGGGATGCGATGCGATTTTGACGATGTGAGTCATGAATCACGTGAAATACTTCAGTCTAAAATTAATTCAGACTTCAGACTTCAGATACTTTATTTTACAAGGATAAGAATTTACGCTGGGCCTAGTCTTCCATTCTGTCCTTGGTTCTAAGCATGCAATACATAACTAATACTATAAAATTAATGAACATTGCTATTTTCGCTCACTATACTCACGACAGTAGACCCAATGCATACATTTCACGTGATTCGTGACTCACATCGTACAAATCGCATCGCATCCCTATACGATTCGTATATGTGTGGCTGGCCCTTTAAAGTCCGAACAGACTCTCTCTGGATGGCTCATTGATTTATTATTGAACTTACTGCCCAAAAGTGATAAATTGTATTAGAACAAGATGGAACTTACTGCCTTTTAAACACAAGTGATAAATAAAGGAGTCCGTCTAAAAATGATTCTACAGCAAAACTTGGTTATAAGAAAATCGAAACTCTTGGAGATACTTTTTTGTTTTCTTATATCCGAAACAAGAAAACGTTTTGAACCTTGCTTCTAATAACCGAGTTGAATGGGGGGAAAAGGGAAAAAATAAAAGAGAAAAAGAGACCCCAAAAAATAAAATAAAGACAAACAGAAATATAAAATGGAGAGAAAATCCTCTTACCTAATTTGGTACACGAAAAAAAAAGGAAAAACGACAAAAGAAAGGAGAAAAAAAGAAACAACAGAACAGAAAATTAAAAACAAAAAGGAAGGCAGAAGTGGTGGTGGGTTGCATGATGAGCGAGCAAGATAGCGGAGAGCAGATGAATGATTGGGTGTGGTGTGAGAGTAACATATTTGTTTAAATGTAAATATCTGCTTCATGTTTTTAATTTGGATGTATTTAACTTATTTTACACGGTGGAAGACAATTTTCCATTTGCGTTTGTACAATGCCAATGGACAATTAACAAATCTTATGACTCATGTTTTACATCATAAAATCTAAATACATGTACAGCAAAACTCGGTTATAAGAAAATCAAAGGGAGATGATTTTTTGCTTCTTATATCCGAGTTTTCTTATATCTGAAACTTGAATATAAGAAAACATTTTGAAGGGTTTTTTTCGTATAACCAAGTTGAATGGGGGAAAGGGGAAAAAAAAAAAAAAAAAGAAAAAAGAAAAGAAAACAGACAGAAAAAAAAAAAAAAAAGAGAAAATCCTTTTTCCTAATTTGGTGCATGTTTTGCATCATAAAATCAAAATAGTCTACTAAGAAGAAGATTTAAAGGTGCCTACAACCACTCAACTAACAAGCTTTTTTTTTCCTTTTTACTGTTATCAAATGCATACCTCTTCACCTTTCTTGTACTGAAATATTGCCATTTACTGTCCACCCATGCAGCTCTTCATCAATCGTTTGCTTTTGTTTATGTGGATTATTTGTCCACATATTCAGTTATTTGTATTTGTCTTTTTCCTCTCTGCCATTGCTGCTGAAAATAAAAGGATGGACAGTCTCACTACCACCAACACAAAAGTACAGGCACTCATAATTTTTTCTTCTGCTCAACATTTATTTTGCACAGAATACTGAAGGAAAGTATGAAATAAAGGAACAAAAACAACTCAATTAGTCTTGCAATCAAGTGCCTGTACTGGTTAGACTGTCTGTGACACAACTGGTCTGACGTAAACTTTCCCTTTTTGGAACCACTTCAGTTTTCTTGTAACGTCCTTTCAGTTCAGGTCCAACTCACTTTTAAGAAATTGTTGTCAATGGCAATTTGCTTATACGAAAATATAACTCGCTTATAAGAAAATGAACTGCAAACCAACTCTCTTGTATGACATAATTTTCTTATGTCCAAGTTTCCATCGAGGATGGGAGAAGGAATTTGCTTGATTATAAACGAGTTTTCTTATAAGCGAGTTTCTTATATCCGAGTTTTGATAATAGATAAGAAAGAAGGAGTTTGGCAGGGACATGTTATTTGCTTGATTATAAGCGAGTTTTCTTATAAGCGAGTTTCTTATAAGCGGATTCGGCTGTACTACGTTCGCTCTATTATGCTCAAGTAGACCCAATACATGAATTGCACGTGAATCGTGACTCACATATCGTCACAATCGCATCGGATTGACAGCGTATGTATTGTAGCAGGCCCTTAAAGCAGAACAAATTCCTTTGAAACGTGTCCTTTTATGTTCTCGGGGTATCTCTATAGAGAATCGTTGTTTTAACACTAAGTTTAAGTAGCCTACCAACCGCTCTCTGACTCATTTGTTTCTCCTTCTCCCTCTCCCTTTCTCCTCTCTCATTAACGCTGTGGTCTCTCTCAGAGCCTCCCCTCTTCTTCCTAATTTTATTTTCCTCAGTTATTCTACACCTACCTCCTGCACCTTACCCCCATATCCCTCCCTCAGAAAGCTTGGAGGGACAAACCTGAAGATTTGTGTTCGCCTTTTTCTTTTCTTTGCTTGAGTGTATATATATATATATATATATATAGCAGAACAAAAAAAAGAGAATGAAAACTAACAAGAAAGAATGTATAATATTCCCAATATTTCGGCTTTTGGCTTTGGACGCGGGACAGACAGACTATGATATATATATATATATGTGGTGTGTGTTGTAGTGTGTGTGTGTGTGTGTGTTTGCTTGCTTCAAAGCAACCTCAAAACCCACTGTTCCCGTCATGAAAGCTCCTCCTCTTTATCTTCATCTCTTTGCCATTAGGTCTGTTTTGCTATATTCCATTATGTTATTTGTGTGTGTTCGCGGTGATTGCGTTTGTGTTGAATGCGCTTTGAATGTAACGTGTGTGTGCGCTTTGATTTGATTATACAAGATTCAGCGCAGTATAAAATACGTATGTTGTGTTGTTGTTGTGTTGTTGTTCGTGGTAGTGTGCCCATGGGTGTGTGTGTGTGAGTGTGTGTGGGTGTGTGTGTGTGTAGTGTGGTGTGTGTGGTGTGCGTGTAGTGTGTGCGTGTGTACGTGTTGTGTGGTGTGTGTAAGTGTGTGTGTCTTGTGCGTGCTGTGTGTGTGTGTGATGAGAGATGTGTGTGTGTGCGTGCGGCATGTGTGTGATATGTGTGTTGTGAGGATGACGGCGATGGAGGTAGATGCACTGATGATGGTGTAGCCAGCCTACTTGTGGTATAAGTAAGTCTTGGATATACAAAATTATCTGGCTTTGTCCAGAAGATCCTGCTGGATTCTTTTCTTTTCGAACTCGCATACATTTTAGAAAGTTTGAATCGATTTTACATTGTACTTTTTTTAAACTTGTATTTCTATTTATTTTGTATTTGATGATGAACCTACCCGCTGTCCACTTTTAAATGGGCAGATGGCCCAGTCATGTAAAACATTGTTCATTGTTCTCTCTATCTTTTTCCTACCCCTTGGTTT
>JAGGCT020004114.1:65229-82729 GCA_017654935.2 Phymorhynchus buccinoides
CAAGGGGTCTCTGTGTATATATGATGTGTTTTGATGACAGAGTTTGTGGTGTGTGCGTGCATGCATGTACATGTGTTTTGCAGGGTGTGTATCTGCGGCCCCTACGCTCCCACTGGCTGTTCATGACAGCCAGGGGTCCTGCGGATACCACCCCATGGTCATTGTACGCTGGGTCACCAGCTTCGCCCCCTTCCACACGTCAACTGCCCCAATGGCTTCCTCTACTTCACAAACAGTCTGCTATATTTGCTGTTGGTATAGTACTATCCGGTATTACTTTTTCACTCACTCTCCATGAAATTTCGGGTCTCGCTCCAGCAACAGCAAGGATATACGCGTCGCCGTAGTGCATTGTCACACTTTTTTTTTTTCATGCACTCTTGTTTTTTGTGTGGCCTGAAGATGAAGGAGGAGGGGTGAATTTGGACACATTGACAGCTTCTTTGTTGCCACTTGGGTCTTTAACGTGTGCAAAGTGCGGTGTGCACAGAAGGACCCTCATTTTTTTGTTGTTTTCATCCGAAAAACCTAGCCTTAAAAATACCTAGCATTCAGACCATTAAGATTCTAGTGGAGAGTGAGGAAACAAGCGCGAAAATCGCAATAGTTTGTGGCACGCGGTCCTGTTTTTACCACTCCAACCATGAGTCACTTCCCCTGGTTTTTCGATAATTTTAATCCTGTAACCGAATGTGTATCTCTGCACCATTTCGTAACTTTTTATATTTTTGGAAAACATTTAAACTATGTATCCTACTTAATACGCATCACAAGAAGCACGCGTACCATCGTCGTGCTCGGTTTGTAGTGTCTGTCTTACGTATTTTATTATTTTGTACGCTTTTTAAAATACATGCATGTAAAAGTAGCGGCCCGTCATTATGAAGTGTAGCTCGATTTGAAGTGCCGAGCATTTTGTCAAAATGTGAATGACAATTTTGGACCGACTGACCGCGCCGCGACCGACAAGGTGATTATAGGTTTGTGCTTGAGCCACAAACAAAACCTTTCTGCTGCTGTCGTAAGCGCATCTGGGTTTGTTTTGCTTACAAGACAACGCTTTACCTCGATCCACGCTACTACTATGTGTGTGTGTGTGTCGCTGTGTGTGTCTGTGTGTCTGTCCTCTGCTTTCTTTCTTGGGTTCTTGTCTCGCTTACCAGCTTTTCCCATTTCCACATAGTCAACTGCCGTAGTGGATTTTTCTTCTTCAACAAACCGGTCTGTCCGTCCGTCTCTCCCTCTCTACTTTCTTCCCTCTCTTTTCCCTTTCTCTTATGTCAATTTGAACTTATCTTTCGGGCTCTCCTTCTTCTTTTCTTGGGGCGAGATTTCTTTTTCCCAACTCTCCGGGCCACTTTCATAATCTTCTCTTTATGTTGTTTGTCTTACATCATTCTACCCATCGGCCCCACCCCCCGTTTTTCTTATATCACCTTGCTCAGCTTAGTTTCTCATGCTATGTTCATTTTTGGGATAACACGCTGAAGTGAGGTCTTATAGTATTGATAGTTGTTGCGTGTTTTGTGTGTGGTGTATGTGTGTGTGTGTAGTGTGTGTGTGTGTGTGTGTCTGTGTGTGTGTGTGTGTGTTGTGTGTGTGTGTGTGTGTCTGTGTCTGTGTCTGTTTCTCTCTGAGTGTGTGTGGTGTGTCTGTGTGGTGTGTGTGTGTGTTGCTTTCCGGTTAGGTCTACATCTCCACAACTTTTAGCGGTTGGCATTTTCTCGGCAATAGAAGAAGGTGCATATCATTGTTCGTAACACTTTGCACACATATATTTGTGTCTATTGCAAGCTTTCAAACAACAATGATTTGAATGATTAAATACTAGAGAAAGTACTGTGAAACAGAAGACAAACACATAACAAAGCAGATAACAAACAGATAGCTATTTTAGGGATTAGCGGATTATAGAGTATTGAACTCGCGCTAACATGAGCTACGAGAAAGCTGGCATCGAACATCTCAAAGCTTCGATATCAAACCAGCGTCATTGGTAGATCGTTCTGTCTGCCATGGGCCATGGTTCCGGGTGCGCGATTCCTTGGCATGGGTGCACTTTTAGTGTTTTTGTAAGTTGTTATTTTTTTTAAAGTTGTTATCTCATAATTAACGGATAGTTTGCATTTGTAGCTTTAAAATTTTATTGCCAATCTTGTACTTTAGACACCCCCCTCGATCTTTTGTTTGTTGTTGTCCCACATGTTCATGGTTCGAGTGAGGCTCGAAGGCTTTGCCTCTTCTTTATTCTGTCGTTGTGAGCGAGAGTGAGCTTTCGCATACTGCGTGTTGCCCACGCCATGTGACGTAGTCGACGCGCCATGGGCCCATACGTAAAGTGCCGCTGAGGTGTACGCCCCACTTCTTGTGCTACCTACCCGCTGACAGCAAGGTCAGTTAACCATGTTTTGTTAATCAGAATGCACACACAATCACTTGCACATGCATGCATGCACACACACCGCCAAGGCACAGAATGTGAACTGGACAGTCCATATTGGCAGACAGCGATCACATCGGCGAAACTGATATCTGCACAGATCGTGAAACAGCTGTCATTTTGCTATAGGGCACTGGGAGGGGGGGGGGGTCGTCCTCCCCCATTGGGGTGAAAAAAGTATCATCACGCACAAATAAATTACTCAAAGTTTATATCGTTAAACTGGTGTGGGGGTTCTGAGGTTCACAATTACAGACATGAAATAAAGGAGTCACAGAAATGTTTTATGAGACTTTTTAGCTGTACCTTTTTATCTGCACTGTCAGTTTTAAAAGCTACTTTAACTATTGTTCCTGATAATGAGATAAATTAAAAATCTAAAGAAGCTTGGATAGGCTATTGGTGTTTTGTGGCTTTTTATAACAAATGTGACTTTAAGAAACACTTTGCTTCATATGAGTAAATATGATGCTGAGTGGCTATGAGCACTCTATTTCTTTACTGCTTCCATCCACTACTGCAAGGGTCTGTTGAGGCCATTTATTAACTCGCTTCGGGAGGAAATAAAACCACGGGCAACAACAAAAACCTGCATCATATGTCTGAAATGAGGCCTGTATGCAGGCTCTATGACTTGCACAACTGTTGATGCCATTTGCATTAGTTTCTGTTCTGCGAGGGTGATGTGTTATCATGAGAGTCTGACAGTGCTGTGGTGAATGAGGGTGGATTGTCTTTGTGATTGAGAATCATGTTATTTTTGTTATTTTTACTTTCTTTTAGCATTGGAATGTATGCGTAGTATGACTATCTTGGTTGGATTTTAATGCTGTTTTAAGGTTAAAAAAAAAAAAAAGGATTTGAATGTTGCATGGTGGCAAAGGCGCCATCGAGCTATACTACTGTATCGATTTTAGCGCTATATGTAAATAGAAAATTATATATGAGTTAAATAATATTATTAACTGTAAACGGATGATAAAATAGCCCAATGAGGGCCAAGAGGTGTTTTTTTTGGAGCAGTTTATTTGTTTGTTATGCTTGCTGGTATGTTAACACAGATAATTTTCTAGATTTACTTTACTCATCTTATGTTAGTATTGTCACCTGTCCGAATAACCAGGCTTAACAGGTGCTTGGTATCTACACATAGATGACAAATAGGGTTTTTTTACACTTGATAGACTGCCTTCCTGTGGTCGCTTCATGGCTAGGGGTCTTCTATAAAATGCGTGTGTCTGTCGACAGAATGTACTATGCGCTGGCAACATTTGTCACATGATACCACGGAAATAATCGTGTATGTGGCGGGTTGTTGCTGGGTTTGAAGCGATAAACGTGTAACTGGTCACGCTTATCATGTAACTGCCAGCAGCTGTCGTTTCTCCCATCGTGACAACAACGTATGCGAGCATAACTATTGTTGACTAACCGTGTAAGCTGAATTATCAGTCGAAAATGTTTGGTCGTTAATGCTTATCCTTTATTGTGTCACATGTTTGATCCAGTCATGCGGATATAAGAAGAAGTGTCGAGAGGCGTATATGCAAATTGGGATTGGATCTTGTAAGCAGACGACAACATGGTTTTTTGATGCTCGCTGTTAAAATTCACTGATTGTGTAATGACACGGGTTTAGCGTCGGACAGTCGACGTTATGCTGTGACCTTTTCCCAGCTTGATAGGGCAAACAGGTCATTAGAGAGCATTACTGGGGTGCGATAATGGCAGAATTCCTTCATTCTATGCATAAACTGTTTCCATCAAACAGAAAGCAAACGATGAAGCTATGGAATCTGAGATTATATGATTGATTATTGGATGACGTTGCCATTCTTTTCTGAAAAAACATCAGTCCTTAACTCTCTCAAGCGATTAAATTTTTTTTTTTTTTTTTTAAAACCATTCGCCGGCCGAGCCAATTTTTCCAGCCCCAAAGACCATTAAACTTAACTGGTAACTGAAAACCCTCACCCTGCAATATTGCTATTCCCCCTTTTATATGTATAACATTAGGCTATCCTTACCTTCCAAAATTATGAAAATAGTGTCTTTGGATAACAGGCTCTGATTTGGTGCCTTATTAGTGCATGGTGCTAAACTGTTGTGGTGCTAAAATGCACATTGGACTGAAGGGGTTAATGATTTTTAGTTTTTTCAAGAACCAATCTTATTGTAAACAAAATAATGGTGGTAATGTTTTGCAAATGGGGTTTCTACTTTCAGCTATATGCGGTGGCCCATCAGCACCCTAGAGGAGGGCAATACAAAGTGCCCCAGGCCTAGCACTGAGGAAAGAGCAGTGGGGGTTGGGGAGAGAAGTGAGTCCTCTTTGTCGTGCGGTGCCGTGTGTGCGTGTGCTGCCGTTTGCGTGTGTGTGTGTGTGTGTGTGTGTTGTGTGGGTTGGTGTGTGTGTGTGTGTGTGTGTACATACGTGCGTGGTGTGTTGTGTGCGTGCGGGCGTGCGTGTGTGTGTTGTGTCGAGTGCGCACGCATGCCCTTGCGCTCAAAGGTGAGCATATCCTTTTTGGTATTGGTATTTTCGGGTATAATTCGAGTCCAGAGAATTATTTGTGAAATTCCGGTTTGCTCTCCCTGGAGGCCGCGTCACCGCAAGCACAGCCCCCCTCCTGTTTTTTTTTTCTATTTTTAGGGCCTAGGGTAGGGGGGAGGGGCAGTATTTGGTCATACCAGGCAGCAGGATTTTCTCCTGGCTCTTTGTCGACTTTTAAACTGCCGCTGTGTTTTTACGTGCACTACGGGTCCCAGACTAGCTTTAAATCCCCCCGAAAGGACTCAATAAACGTTCTTCAGTTATACGATTTTCCTGTCGACTAGAAAGAATGGCGAGGCCGAGATTCGAACTGGTGGTCACTCACACGAGGCTGCAGTCACTTGCGTTCGAAATCTTGCAGTGCGAACCGCCTCCCCGTTAAATACTGCCACCTTTAATAACCCAATTCATTGTCTTTATTGTTAAGGTAATGATGATGATTTTTATGATGATGATGATGATGGACTGTTATGGTTTTTTGCCTTGCTATGACATGATGATCGGTTTGTGTTGCCACCATGCATCTCAGAAGTTCTCATTGCAGCTGTTTCACCCCTATGTACATGGGAAATGATCCCTGAGTGCAGGTGTGTACACACAACGCATTGCACGTACACATGCATGCACACATACCACACACACACACACACACACACAGCAGCACACACACACACACACGACACACATACACACACACTACACACACACACACACACGCACACACACACTCCCCCACTAGAGACCGCAAATCCAGTTTAATATGTCTTAGTATGTTGTGCGTGAAGAGAGTATGACCTGTGCTGAACGTTTTTCTTTCCTACACGGCTGCCATGAAACCTCCGTCAACGACCCCTCCAATGTTACGACTGATTTTTTCCGACATTTTGGAAGTCCTTAGAAAATAGAGGTTGTCTTGTATACTAAACCAAGTCTATCAAAAACTTGAGTGGCTTTATGATTACTAGAATCAAGATCAAGTGCCAGCCCTGGGGTAGAAGTGTTTAGTTTTCCAGACCAAGCGCATTTTTTTCACTATTATTTTACATCATGAAATATATGCACTCACTCGTTCAAAGTAAAACAGTCTAAAAAAATTACTGATTTTATTTTTTCAGTCTGTAGAACTGTTTCATGTTTGTATGATGTGCTTTGATATTTTGGCTATTTTTAGAAATGGCCAAAAATATGCGATCTGATAGGGAGAACTACGTCATTTTGTATGTGACTCAATAGGAATTGTTCGGAAATAGTTAATGGGATTAATTCATGGTGTGTGGTGAGTGATCTTGCCTAATTCAGTCGGTCAAACAGGGGAAGTCGCTCTACCTTCACTCTCGTAGCCATCGACTGGTGTGTTTGACATAGACATACAGCAACTTAGAACACCGTGCGTCTATTCCCTAAAAAATTATGTCATGGTATAATTTTTACGTCACTTTTGTCAAGTTTTATCATTTTGTGGCTCTTTGGCCACACCCTAATTTTTCAAAAAAAAAATGTTTGCACCAAGTCGCTGACTCACATCCTGCGGTTCAAAGCTTCGACTGCCATTGTTGCATTGTTGCTATGGCAATTTACACTCGCGTAATGAGGTGAAGCAAGTCTAATATTTCACGAATTGGCCTCTCCCCTAGTTTTTTTCTTCGAAAATGGTCTAGTTGATTAAAAGTAAACGATTTTCTTTAACGATACATCTATTAAAATATGAACACTCCGCCCCTGTATCAGCAACAGTTTACCAGTGGCGAGGAGTGGGAGCACATCACCAGCGGTGAATACGTGCAGCTGATACTTGGAGGGGGGCAGCCCCTGTTTGTGTGGTAGGGTTTCACACAGAGGTCATTCTATGCATGCAATTATATGTGCTGTGTGGTTCAGGTTACCAGTGCGAGGTCCGTGGGTAGCCATCACCAACACCCAGCACACCGCGTTGAAGTGACCGTGCAGCCTGACTCGGAGGGGGGCACCCTGTTTTGTGTGTGGGGCACACAGTATGTGCATTTATCATAGCATTTACATGTTCTGTGTTAGTTTACTCAAGTTCGATGAGTGTGTCAGCACATCACCCGCGGTGAAGAACGTGCAGTGATGATCTCGATGTGTGCACCCTGTTTTGTGTGTGGTGCACACAGATTTGCTTCTATTGCATAGCATGTACAGTGTGCTGTGTTCAGTACAAGTGCGTAGTGATTTGGGCACATCACCGCGGTGTAGAACGTGACCTGCATGATCTCGGAGGGGGCACCCTGTTTTGTGTGTGGTTGCACCACAGATGTGCATTCTATGACATTAGCATGTATATGTGTGTGTGTTTCAGTTATACCAGTGCTAGGGAGTGGTAGCAATCACCTCACCGCGTGATAACGTGGCAGCTGATCTTAGGATGGGGGGCACCTCTGTTTTGTGGTGTGTTGCACTACAGATTGCATTCTATGCATAAGCATTTATATGTGTTGTGGTTCCAGTTACCAGTGGCGAGTGAGTGGAGCCCAATCAGCCGCGGTGAAGAACTGTCAGATGATCTCGGAGGGGGGCAACCCTGTTTTGTGTGTGGTTGCACACAGACGTTTGCCTCTCTATGCATAGCGCATTAATATAGTGTTGCTGTTCAGTTACCAGTGCCCAGGGAAGTGGGATAGCACATCAACCGCGGTGAAGAAAGGCAGCTGATCTTGGAGGGGCACACCTGTTTTTTGTGTGTGGTGCACACGAATGTCATTCTATGCAGTAGCATTATATGTGCTGTTTCAGTTACGCGTGCTAGGAATGGGAGCACATCACTGATACCAAGTCGGTGAAAGAACGTGCAGCTGATCTCGTAGTGGGGCACCCTGTGTTTGTGTGTGGTGCAACACCAGATGTGCCATTCTATGCTAGTAATAACTACCTGTGCTGTGTTTCGAGTTACCGTGCGAGGAGTGGGAGCACATCACACACCCTTGGCGGTGAAGAACATCCAGCTGGATGTCTGAGGGCACCCTTTTTGTGTGTTGTGACACAGCTGTACATTCTATGCATAGCATTATCAATGCAGGAAAAACAGCTCCGCCGTCCGCCGTTCACTGTCTCCAGCCGATTTTTTTGTTCGGACAGTCGAGCAATCTAATCTCCGTCCGCCCAGAAAGAGAAAACTGACATCGAAAAAACCCCGCAACAAAAAACGAAAACAAAAATGAACAAAATTAGCCTTTTATACGGCACAGGTCTTCATTTCACGCCTTTTTTGCTCTTTCCGCCATTGGTTATTTCCAAGATGGCGTCCGCCGAGAACCGCATTGCTGTATCGAGTTGCTGCAAGGATCCCAAAAATGGTAAGTCCTTTCGACCCCTCGCCCTCAAACAAAAACTTCTGACGTTAGTTGAAAATCCGGTGGGAAGGATTTTCTCGGCTGAAAAAAATCTCCTCTCTTTTTTGGAACGTAGTTTTCATGCCTGATTTATATGGTGGCTGTGTTCAGTTACCAGTGCGGGAGGGTACGCACATCAACCGCGGTGAAACTCCAGTGCTGGTAATCGGAGTGGCATCAAAAGACCCTGTCGGGAGCGCTGAAGGCTTCTATCGCCATCGGACAACTACTGCCTGTGTGTGAAGGAGGTCGTGTCAAGGGGGAGGGTGATTCTCCTCTTCCCTCCTTGGGATTCCATGCGTGGGGTGGGGGGGGGGAGAGAATGTGTCAGTGCGCGAGGTGAAGGACTGTTGGGTGAGATAGAAATAATGCAGAAAGTCTGAATGTTGTTTTGTGAGACTAAATCACTCCGCAGTTGTCATTAGATGTAGCCGCATGATCGATAAAAGTGATAGGACAACTGTCCTGAGACAAAGATAAATCAATAGGAGCAATGTGCCTGGCCCTTTGCACAAATCCATAAGAACCAAGCGGATGGCCCAGTGTTAAATGTATCAGGACCAATTGTATCCTGAGTAGGGATGAAACTACCATAGGCGCAATTTTCAGTATTAATAGGTTCAATGTCCTACGGACCCGGACGGAAACCGGCCGAGGCCTCAGGACAAATCACTAGCGCATTGTTTCATTCATGAACTGGTTTAACTCGGCAATGTATGACTGGTAAAAAAAAGAACGCAACAATTTTCCAACAGGCAATGTAAGATCACGGAACCCTTACTGATTGTGGCAGTGCCACCTGGACCAGGTACTGTAACAGTTAACCTCCACCCTTTTGTCAGTGAATGAATGCCCGAAAGGGAACAACCTTAAAAGGGGACTTAGGTTTTGGAAGCGAATGTGCCTTTATATTTTAGAAGAAATTGTCACACATACACATTCTTTTGGCGCCAGTATGCTTATGTGTTCATAATTTAATTTCAAATCAGAATTCAAATTTTCTTGACTCCATGGGGCCAGCCATATTTCTGGTTTTGAGCCCACTTAGAGTACATGGGCCTCCTGAAATGTGATGTCACTGTCCCACCTCGTCACTAGTGTCCATGAACATAAGTGTGTGTGTGTGTGTGTGGTGTGTATGTGTGTGTGTCATGCAAATGAACTAACTTAGTTCAAGTGATGGGTTGTTGGTGTGTTTTGTTTTGTTTTTTTTACCAGTATCTTCTGTTCTAATTTGCTAATAATAGTATCCTACTGTTCTGAATTGTCACAACTTGTTCCCCCTTTCAAAGTTTTGTAGTTTTGTTTTGGTAATGTTTTTTATATGACATCTTTTGTGTTTGTGGTCTCACAGATAGTTTTACTAATAACTTCAGAGCAGCAGAAACGGTTTTCGCGGATGGATTTCCCGGAATTTTGGTACCATGGCCACGGTTTTTGGCACTTCCTGACCGGACCAAATGCGGTTTGTACTTCTGAGGAAAGCCTCGATCTTATTGCTCACAATGGATTCTTAAACAGTTTTTTTTCATACACCTGCCGCCTGAGAACAAAAAAATTCGGACATGTTTGTTTTCGTCTTCCCTTCCCGAGTTACAGCCCTCTAACACTCTTACTTTCACTGTTTCAGAGTTTGTTTTATGGACAGTGATTAGTGGATTTGGGTTTTAAAAACTGGAGATCGATTTAGGAGTATGAATCCTGGAGCCACTCTGTGATGTGAGAACTGTTGACAAATCTTTTTCCCCCCGCGAGAATCGGGTAATCGAAATGATCGCAAGTGGAATGTCCGGTTTTGTGGATCCCGACTCGATGTCGACAAATCCGAGTCTACGGCGAGTGTTTGTTCATAACGATTAAAATCACCGCAGCAGGATATGTACTCTGGGTGATGGCTGAGGGCCTGAAATACGTAGGCATGTGATGTTTTGGATGATGAATTGTTGCGGTTATGTTATATGCAGATCATCATTCTGGAAACAGTCAATCTGAGGTGTCCCCGAGCCAATGTGCCAACCCCCGGTAGAGAGTGGGGGGTATCACCAAGAACAAATCAAGGTTGGTAGTTAAAACGTACTAACGTGGTGTCTTTTGTTTTTTGTTTTTTGTGTGTGTGTGGTGTGTGGAAAATTGTGCATATATATGGTTGTATGTGCTGTGTTGTTGTTATTTTTTGTCATATGGTTTTTATTTTTTTTTAGTTGTAGTTTTAGTTGCCTGTACTATTTGAAAATGTCAAAAAAAGGTTCAAATTACACATGGGTTATTTTTTTTACTCTAACCCAATACAGCGAACTAGTCATTAGAAGCATTTCTCTTTACGCAACAAGGCCACTAAATATGAATTCTCTTTCAGCCACATATCAAAATTTTGGGCACCTTAAACCGTAATCATTTTCAAAACATCCTCAAATAACACGCCCAAGATTCTACAATTGAAATGTGGTATATCTTTAGCACATCCAAAAGCGTCCTAGTCATGCCAATCATAGAGAATATACAATAATCAGTAAGGACAACATTAAGGACCAGGCGCGTGGGCCTAGTTGCCTCATTCTGCTGAACCTGACCTGAACCTAAAAAACCCAACACCGAACTGTCCGTTCCGTCTCTCACATTATCTACATAGGTTTCCATTTTTTTTTCTACTAAATACTAAATGACGTTTCGAGGGTTCCCGAAATCGGGCAAAAATAAAAAACCTAATCTTATTTTGACTCCATCCACCAGGGGGGGGGGGGCCGGGTGGGGGTCTCCCGCTGTCGAGCCCCATTTTAAAAGAGTAACCTCTCTGGCAGATTCAACCCCCAAACCCACACTCCCCAGACCCCCCGCCTGTTGCAATCCGTAAGTTCTTATTGCCCCATATTGCATGACCTCATGGATGGGGAAAATGATGTGGCGCCATAGTAGAGGGCATTTTGGCGGTCGCGCAAGCTCACATAACCCTAGTGTGAGTGGCCAGGGGTAGCGCGTTTGCTTTTGTGTCAAGTCAAGCCCGAGTTTCGAACCTGGGTACAGGGGATTTTTTCCTCTCACTTTGCACTGAGGCCTTGCGGTCTTAACGTGCATCCTTTTTCGGATGGGACGATAAACCGAGGGTTCCTTGTGCCCATGCACTTAGAACACGTTAAAGACCCACCATGTCCACAAATGTCAAAAATTATGTTTTTTTTACCTGTGGGTTTTCTCCCTCTTATAGCTGGTAAGAATCTTAAAGAAATTTTTCCAAGCATAAGGGGAATGTGAAACGGACGTGGGGTGCTTTAACCCAGTGGCACGAAAAAGTTGGTGATTTGGTCAAAATTTACCCCCCCCTCCCTATCCTTCCTCATCAAGTCCGACAAAAGCGCAGCCGCCGGGTGTAGTGGTTAGCGTCGTCGGACTTACTGGCTGGCTAGGCTCCTCTTGGGTTCGAATCCCATCAGAGGCGATGGCTTTTTCGGTCCTGGACCGACTCCTACACAGAGTGAATGGCTATGGGCTCAATGGGAAAGGATCAAAATAAGACTGAACCCACAAACAGTCGCCAGAATTTCAAAATCCGCTTAACGGATCGAAATTGCTGATGCGATTTTGAGAGTGCTCGTTGCTCTAATTGCAACAGACGCAACACATGCAGACATGTCTGTATAGTTATACTCGGGCACATGGTTACACTAATAGCCGGAGAATAATCATTATGAAAAGGAAGCGTGAGTAGAACAAAGTTCCCTGCCATGCAGTCTACAGAACACAAATACGGTAACTCTCATAACGTAAATCAAATCATCATCATCGTTATAATCGGCCTCATTTTCCATCAATCATAAAATGTAAAAGAAATGTCTCAAATTCTGTGGCTTTGCATGCCCTGCTCTCATGGTGACCTCAGTTTAAATTTCCAATCCAGTCTATGTCCCTGGTGCGTTCGGGTCAAACTCATGGTGATCAGTGTGTTCTGAAAGGTGAGCTGTAAAGGATAAGGACTAAAAGTCCGTAACGGTGGTGCCCTCAGGCAGGAAAGGACGCTCACTCACGCATGGCTGACCGCTCTACAGACTCAACAGACAATACAAGTGTCGTCAGTAGGGGGCTTAGCAGGTAGTGTCCTGCGTACGTTAGCTCATAAGAGGCTCCGCTGAACTAAACCGAAGTGGACTCAGCAGAAGTGCAGTATCTACTCGGATTGGTTGCCTCCTGACGGCCTAACAACATATATTCGCTCTCCCATTGGACTGATGGTCTCGGATTCTGCGACCTGAACAAACCCGGGTGTAGCTGCGAATTGGGATTCTGAACGAGCGGCGTTGGAGCAACGCCCGAGAAGATGGGACAGACAGAAAAGAAAAAAAAAATCGCATGCAAATTGTTTTTATAAATTGGGTGGCACGTCTCTGGCTGCGACGCGCTCTCCAAGTTGGAGCAACCCGAATTTCACAGAAACAACTCTGTGACTATAATGTACCTAACCTAACCCTTTCTCTTTGTTTTTAACTGCTGTGCGTGAGTGGCAAGAATACATTTTTGCTTGTGTCGTGTGTGTCTGGAACGGTGAGGCGTGTTGTGTGTGACAACAAGGTGTGTACGAAAGATGAGCAGAAGGGACCGGGGGTCACACCTGGCCCACATCAAACGATTTGCTCCTCTCCGCCGTTGGGCATAAGGTATGTTCCTCTCTGTCTCTCAGCCTTCTCCTCCGAAGGTCGAGTGTGGCTGCCCATGTGTCAGGGCTAATCAAAAACGTCTCACACTGGTATGTTCTCATCCCCTAGCTGATGCTTTCATACGCACAAGTGCTTTTCTGATCCCTGGAGTCTTTTAGCCAGGGTACGAAAACGATCTGTTCTCGTCTTCCTGTCCTCGTACTCTCTGTCCTCTGTCGTTACAACGAACAACAACACCATTTATGCGGCGCATGGGGGCAAATCTTGGCTAAAATCAATCAAGCCACACAACAACGTTGGACATTGCATAACGCATTCAAGGCAAAAATGCTGATATACAAAAGCGAACAAGTACCCGTATACTAACGAGCGAACACACACGTTCTTGTTTAGAAAACGTCTTTAGACTCATAGTTTTGACATTGGTACTACACAAGATTTGCTCGACAGTATTTGTCACCTACTGCGACTCGTCGATCAATTTTGCAATTTTACTGAGAAGATATTCAGAAAGAATGTTGCAGGATTTCTCATTCTCTTTGAAAGGTCTTTGAAAGTCTAGGAGAAGAAATGGGTGACTATTTGAAGTCTTTGACAAGCACGTGGGGTGGATTCCTCGGCTTCTAGTACGGGGCGCTGGATGAACCCCGACCCCTCACGATTCTCTCAACCCGTGGGGATACCGGGGGTGTCTTTTGTAACAAATAGTCTCCCCCACCTTCTGGAAGTTCTGTGCTTTGTATCTTCCCCTCTAATCTGTTCACCCCTCTTTGACTCTGCTTTTTCCCTTTGCTTTTCTGTCCATCATACTATCTTTCTGATAAATTGGCCACATTCCTCCTGCCTTTAAAGCAAATCTTCCATAAGTTTTCCCCTTTGAACTGTCTGTGTGAAAAATCTGTACAAACCCTGAGTTACAGGTTCTAAACTATGAAAGGAAGTAACCAAGTACTCGGTGATGATTCACTTTCAGGTGCATTCGCAACCCCTGCAAGGTTTGGCTAAGTGTTGCTGTCACCCCCCCCCCAACCCTCCTATTCCAGGAATTTTAAAATGACCTTTGACCCCCCTCCTCCCAACCCCTGAATTGGCAGAATAAAAAAAATAACGTTGAAGAACTTATTTGTTTGCCACAAGTTCAAGTGTGAAATGCTGACAACACGTGAAACCTCAGTGTTACCCCACTGAAGACTTGGGCACTCTGGACCCCATAATTCTTGTGGATTTCGAACCAAAGATTATTTGCTTTTGAGTGTTAAGCACAGCACTGTTGCTACCAGGTGAGTTGTCATGGAAATTGCAAGAGCTACTATATTACTAAAGACCCTGTGTTAAACAGTTAGGCCGGGTACACACATAAGCGGATATACATGTGGAAACACGTGCGCATCCCAATAAATAATGGAAAACGAGAAGGAAAAAGATTTGACACGTGGTCCCGAATTTCCCCTATATTGCGTAAAACGTTTATCCCTTCTTCTTTCACTTATTTTAGGGTTTTTCCGTAAGAACGTACGCGCCTAATGTGAACCCGGCTTAAATGTCATTAAGTTTGACCGATTTTTGGGACTTGAATGAACATTGGCTTCTGGCATGCAGGATGTTCCCGAAAGGCAGACATAACCCCCACTGTCGGGCATTTTACTTAACTTTAACTCACTCGCAACTGGGGGGAGGGAGGACAAGTTGCTTTCCCCTTTTACACCATTTCCGTAGGCCATTTGATCTTGTTCGAAACCCATCACTACAAAAGTTTATGAAACAGTTATGACTGATATTTTAAGATAAGATACTTCCACCATGCCCTAAACGTCGTCAAATATCAGAATTCCCATACCTCGTCATTTGTCTCCTATTAACGAAAAACAGCTACCAGAAAGAAGAATTCACATTCCGGATTCTACAACCAAACCTGATGTAAAGTCCCCTCACTGATTTGGTTGATTTTTCATGAAAATGCAAGGTCAAGTAAACTGAAAGTAGGTTATGACGTTCGCACCTTGAAAAGCTGTTGCACGCCAGAAATCAAACCTTCTTGAAAACTTTAAATGAGCGGATTCCGGGCCATTTGTCCCCTAAAACGTTTTGTGCATCCTGAGCCGGACCCGGCTCAATTTCGTCCAGAGTGAGTTTAAGATGTTTGTTTACATTGTTTTATGCCGCATATCTGGATTGAATACAATTGACCAGTGAGTTGTGTTTGCTGTTGCTGTTGTTTGTTGTATCTGTACATCTGGGCAGCTTGAAGAACAACGAGTCAATGAGCGGGGTGGCCTTCACGACGCGCACATCTACATCCACTCCCCTGTTCACCAATGAAGAACCTCATCCTGGTGGGGGCGTCAATGAAGTCCCTGACCCTTTAACCGCTACCAGTTCAGACCCTCAAGGTGCTCTCCATCATCCGCCAAGGTTAATGGTTGTGATGATGGTTGATGAATGATGATGATGATGATGATCTGATGATGATGGGGATGTCATGAGTCCCCCTTACCCTGTACCCCTACCATTACCAGACCTCATGTGCTTCTCCATCATCAGCAAGGTATGTGGTGATGATGGTGATGATGAAAGAATGATGGAAGTGATGAATGGATGATGGTGGGGATGTCCCCTGAAAGTCCCTGCACTGTAACCCGCTACAGGCAGACCTCAAGGTGCTCCAATGCATCAGCAAAAAGGGTAATGGTGGTGATGATGGTGATGATGCTGATGGATGATGATGGTGGGGTATGTCCCTATTTAAAGTCCCTACCCTGTTAAACCGCTACAGTCGACCTCAAGGTGCTCCTCACAACATCGCAAGGGTAAAATGGGATGATGATGATGATGGATGTGATGATGCTACTACTGTGGGGGAACGTCATTAGTCCCCTGACCCTGTACCGCTACAGTCAGAACCCCTCAGGTGCTCTCCATCCATCAACCAGCAAGGTAAATGGTTATGGAGGATATGCATATGATGAATGATGGGGTGGGGACCGTCATGAAGTCCCCTGACACTGTACGCTACCAGTCAGACCTCAAGGTCTCATCCATCATCAGCAGGTAATGTGATAGTGGTGATGATGGTGATGGTGGATGATGATACTACTGGTGGGGGAACGTCGTGGAATTTCCCTGACCCTGTACCGCTACCAGGCAGAACCTCAAGGTGCTCTCCATCATCAGCAAGGTAATGGTGATGGTGATGATGGATGATGAAGATGATATACTTGGTGGGGGCGTTCATGAGTCCCTGACTTACCTGTATACCGTGCCCTTCAGTACCTCAAGGTGCTCTCCATCATCAGCAAGGTAAAATGGTGATTGGTGGATGATGATGATGGATGAATGTGAATGATGTAATAACTGGTGGGGAGCCTCATGAAGTCCCTGACTCTGTACCGCTAACCAGTCGGACCTCACGGTGCTCCTTCCTCATCAAGCAAGGTAATGGTGATGAATGATGATCGTTATAATGTAGGGGATGATGATGATAATGCTGGTGGGGACGTTCATGAAGTCCCCCTGACCCTGACCGCTGCCACCCGACCTCAGAAGGTGCTTCTCCACATCAGCAGGTATGGTGATGCTGATGATGATAGTGGGATGTGAAGATGGTGATGTGATGAATGCCTGGTGGGGGACGTCCCAATGAGTCCCTGACCCCTGTACCGCTGCCAGGCCCGACCTCAAGGTGCTCTCCATCATCCAGCAAGGTAATGGTGATGGTGATGGAATTGATGATGAATGATAATGCTGGTGGGGGACGTCAATGAGTCCCTGACCCGTACCACTGCCAGGCCGCCTCAGTTCTCTCCATCATCAGCAGGTAATGGTGATGAGGGTAATATTGATAGTGAGATGATGAATGGTGGATGATGATGAATGACTGATAAGCTGGGTGGGGGACGTCTGAGTCCCCTGACTACTGTAAAAACCGCCTACCAGACTACCTCAGGTGCTCTCCATCATCAATGTAAATGATGATAGTGGTGAATGATGACGATGATGATGATAGTGGATGAGGTGATAGTAATACTTGTTGGAGGTGTCAACCCTATCCCCTTTTCAAATCCATCAGATTGTAATCTAACCATTTGTTTTAAAATGAAAATATCCTCTCTCCTATAACACCAAGATAATTGGTGATTCATTGAAACGAACAGATTGCACAATAATTGCAATATCCACATCCAGGACCGAAAGGGAGATTAATTTAAATGAAGAGAAAAGAGTAGACAGGCTGCTCTTTCCATCACTAGATTGTCTTCTCTTGTGGGCGAAGTTGTTGCCTTTTGTGGTAAATAACCTGGTTGTGTTTTGTGAACCGGCCTGAGGATGCTGGAAGTGTACACTGGTTGTAAGTGTCTGTGGAATACTTACGCAGCTGGGCCTTTTTGTTGGTGAGTGGTGTATGTGTGAGTGTGTGTGTGTGTCAATTCCCAAAATTTTTTTATTTCCAGATGGAATTGAATAATCAACAATAATATACTTTTTTTTTTTCATTAAGCCCAATACGTACAAACAA
>JAGGCT020004114.1:87729-106483 GCA_017654935.2 Phymorhynchus buccinoides
AAAGTGAAGCGGTGGGTTTGTTTCTCTCCAAATTTTCGTTTCTCTCCCATCTTTGATTCTCCCTTGACATAGACCTCCTTTACTCTTGATGAGATAGACTTCGACAGAGGAGTTTTATTGAACCAGACAGGACCCGAGGACAAGACCAAGACGCTTCGTCACACCAAACTTATGTCCATCAGTACACGTCATTTACGATCGTTTGTCCTCACATTACACGCGCCCACCGCTCAGAACACTCAGAACCCTCAGCACCCTCAAAGCACACATCCACGGCGTATAAAACATATCCATCATGCACACATCACGGCATAACCTTAAACACATAACATAAACCATGTTACACGCATGTACGCAAACACAGACCCAGACACACACAGACACAGACATAAAGAGAGAACAATTATAAATTATAGATACTTCTAATGAAATCTCTTTCTTTCTCTCTTTGTTAGCTTTGTTATTTGAATTTTGTATATTATATTTCACCAAGGGCTGGGTGGAAAAAAGCATTGTATTGTATTGCTTATCTGATTTTCCTTGGCTAAGAAGAACGCGTTTTCTCTCTCTCTCCCCCCTCCCTCTGTGTGTCTCAGTCTATCTCTCTTTCTGTCTCTCTCTCTCTCTCTCTCTCTCTGTCTCTCATCTCTCTCTGTCTCTCTCTCTCCTTCTCTTGGAGAGTAGTAGAGTAGTAGAAGTAGCAACAGGACCGCAACTCCACTTCACCGGAAGCCCGCTTATACTCCCCTTTCGCCTTCCGGGTCATGCACGGTCCATTTTTTTGACCTGGTCACAGTCACTTTTCATTTTCAACTTGTGTGTGGCTCGTGAAATGAATGAACATCGAAAATTTTTGGGGAGGAAACCGGCCTGCTTCACCTCGTTCTTTGGGACTCAGTGCTTCTCTGGTCGGTTTGTTTTAGTTCCTGGCATTCTCTGTTGGTTATTATTTTCTATGCTTTGCAATTCGATGCTTTCTTTTGCTTAATGCGAAATCTATCAATTTGCAATTTTCAGCTCGTGAAAGTCACGGGGGTCAGCGTCTGATCCGCAAGGCGGACTTCAATGTGGGGTCCCACATCAACACCATGTTCCGCGTGCGCTGCCGCATGTGGGACTCGGCCTCCAGGAAGCGCCACAGCGAGGTGGTGGAGAAGCGGCACATCACTTACTTCGGTGAGTCACTGCACCGGGGACAGGAGGTAGATGAGCGTTCAGGCACTTTGCTTAACTAGCAATAGAAAATCCCCAAAGGTTTGCATCCTTTTGACGTTTTCGCTTCACTCATTCATGTCGTTCCGGCCATATAAGTCAGGAATTAATAGATAGCTGTCAATTTGATGCATTTGCTTCAAGGGAAGTAAATCTGGGTGCACACCATACCTTGGTCACTTCTAAACTCGCTTTGCTCCCTTAGACCACAATTTTGCCTCTGACTTTGCTTTTTGTAGTGGTTTGTTGTGGGGAAAACCAATCAATGTAGAGAGTTTTTCTATACCAAAATCTATATACGTAACCTGGTACAAGAATTGAAGAAGAAAAAAAACAACCACACCCATAAACTTTTCCTCTTATATATATATAGTTTACGTTGAATAAAACTTTTGTTTGTGTCTCACAGCTGTATCAGTTTGTGAACCTAAGAAAGAAACTCAATAACTTTAACTTTAACTTTACGATTTGTTCTGTGTTCTGAAAAGAATAAAAAATAATGTGCTGATTTACTTTTTCTCCCAATGGGGGGAGATAGACAAAATCTATATATATATAAAAGTCTGATCCTACCACTTCCCTATGTCTAAACCTGAAGTTAAAAACCTGTAATCTTCTTTCATTTCTCCTTTTGTTTATGTCTGTTTTGTTTGTGGGTATGGCTGGAGTGATTGTGAGTTTTTTTTAATAATTCAAAATCGTTGCGTTGCGAATGAGTTAAAATGTGTGATTCATAGACTCTCACGACTCTAGCATTGCTTTTGCTGTCCGGTGCATGCATGAGGTGAAATCTGACACCGCATGTGGAGTTTGGCATGTCCAGCGTGATAACAAATAGTCCAGCAGAGATCAGATCAGGCAGCGGTGTAGAGTGGCACAGTGGTAACACATTCGCCATGTGTCAAATAAACCCGAGTTCGAACATGGGTACAAGGAATTTTTCCTCTCATTTTGCACCAGGCCTTACGGTCCGAACGTGGAGTCAGCTTCGGATAAGACGATAAACCTGAGGTCTGGTGTGCCCATACACCTAGCACACGTTAATCCCAGTTGGCAACGAAAAAGTTGTACTTTTTTTTTTGGTCAAAATTTTACCACACACCCCCTTCCACCATTTCCTTCCTCATCAATCAAACAAAAATCGCATGCCAAATTGTTTCAAAAAATTGGGTGGCGCGCCTCTGGCTGCGACGCGCTCTCCAGGTGGGAGCAACCCGAATTCACAGAGACGCCTCAGTGTGAACTATGAAGTACCTAATACCTAATGCAATATGGGGGATTATGAATACAAAAAGCACAGGTGGTCTTAAGTGATAAGAGTGAGTGCAAGAGGGTTAAGAATCTGATTTTATCTGTGTTGTTGGTTTTTAGTTAGGCATGAGATGAGATGCGTGTAAGGGCTTGATTTGAAGGTTTTTTTTTATGATGATGATGATGATGATGAGGTTTGGGGCGGTTGCCGGGGTCGGTTGCCGGTTGGGGTACGTCACCGGGGGTCCGCTACGGTAGCCGGATTGGCCTGACCTGAGACATGAAACGCTGGGGAGACTTCTATTTTTAGTTCCATTGTTTTTTATTTTGGTTTATTTTTCTTTCTGTCGCAACGTACAATGCTGTTTAAGTGTCCAGTGGTACAGCGTTCCATAGCTAGTTTCATATAAGAGATGACAATAACAATGAGGCTGATAAGAGTGATGATATTCATAACAACAAAGATGATGATGGTAATGATGTGTTCAGCCACACTGGACGGAGGCATCGGCTACCTGATGCCCATCCCGGAGAAGGTGTACCGGCGACTGCTGATGTTGATGATGATGATATGGTGTTGATGATGATGACGATGATGATGATATCGATAATAATGATGATGTGTTCAGCCACACTGGACGGAGGCATCGGCTACCTGA
Source organism: Phymorhynchus buccinoides (assembly GCA_017654935.2). Classification (NCBI taxonomy): domain Eukaryota; kingdom Metazoa; phylum Mollusca; class Gastropoda; order Neogastropoda; family Raphitomidae; genus Phymorhynchus; species Phymorhynchus buccinoides. The sequence goes on from JAGGCT020004114.1 coordinate 90,852, forward strand.
TGCCCATCCCGGAGAAGGTGTACCGGCGACTGCTGATGCTGCAGAACGCCATGATGACCCACGTCCCTCAGGTGGCGGGCCTCAACCCCAAGGCCTTCAGGTTAGAGCCCCACTATTATGTAGTGTGTTCATTTCAAACCATTCTGTGTCTCTTTCTTCTAACCCTCTTTTCATTCCCATCTCCCTCTCACTCACACACACACGCACACACATCTTCTTCTTCTATTTTGTATCCACAATCAACAATTTGAGTTTTTGATACTGTTTGGTCGAGGTCCGAAGGTCGCACACAGAACAAAAAACAAATAAAAAACCAACCCTAATCTACTGTGACCCAGCAACCAGCCAAGACCCGTTCAGCGGAAGCTCGGCATGTTGCTGAATCGGCAGGAACTGGAACCCCTAAGCTAATTTATTTATTTATTTTTTAAAGAGGGTATTTACAATGGCTAAGCAGTAGACTGGAACGAGCTGAGTGTAGCGGCAGATACCGCCTCCTCTGGCAACTTGTTCCAGTCTTGGGATCGTCTGAGGGGACAAATGTACATTACATACATCACACACCACCACACACACACACACACACACACACACACACACACACACACACACTCACACCACACACACGCACACTCACACACACAAACTACACACACACACACACACACACACACACACTCACTCATACACACACACACACACACACTCAACAATCAAATACACACACACACTCACACTCACACACACACACACACACACACACACACACACACCACACAACACACACACACACTCAACTCACACACACACACTCACACACACAAACACACACACACTCACACACACACACACAACACACACATACTCACACACACACACACACACTCACACACACACACACACACACTCACCACACACACACTCACACACACACACATACATATACACACACACACACACACACACACACACACTCACACACACACAGAGTGCTAGTTGCCACCACAGTGATATACCCATGAATATAAAAGAAAAACCTATTTTTCGGAATAAGTATAAGGCCTGAAATTTCAGCCAAATTTTAGATTTTTTTTCTTTTTTTTCTTCACATTATAAGGCGCAGGGGACTGAGGTGAGATGCTCTCCCTGAGAAGAGTCTAAAAGGAGCTGAAATTGTGTCTTATTTTTATTTTTTTTTTGGAGCCATTGCCTCATAGTCCGAAAAAAATCGGGTGGATGAGGTCTGAGAGAAAGAGAAAAAAAAAAAAAAAAAAAAATATTGTATTGCCTCATATGTCCGAAAAAATTCGGTGAAAAAAAAAAAAAAGGACGTGTGTTTTTTTTTACTGTTTGCGGTTCATTTCAAATCGCTTTACTGCCGATTTCGATGACATTTTTATGATTATTGTAGGAAAATGACTCTAGCATGGAACACATTTTGTTTATGATGACAGTGGTGATTTTGCGATTCTGGGGAAGTGGAAAAGGGAGGTAAATGGGAAGTCAGGCATGGGAATTGTCCGCGAATTCGCGGATTTCACACACACTGGATGATGAAATTGTTACTAAATACTTCGTTTTTGTTACTAAATACTTCAATTGGGGGGCTTTTTCAGAGCTTTTTCAGAGTTTTTTGTCTGACAATTCCCATGCCTGGAAGTGTATAGTTATAGTTTCCTGCGATTCTCTTTTGTGTTGTTCCTTAATAATTTGTGCAGTATTTTTTCCTAGCTTGTGAATCCGTTGCTTGTTCGTTGCCCCTGTGGGCCAGCCTTCACGTGGTGGGGGTGTTCTCGACCAAGCTGTGACCACTCCTTTTTCTCACCTTTCCTATTTTTTTCTGCCTACCATCGTACCTTACTGTCTCCCGACAAGATCTGCAGTTTTCCATATTCGTCTAGATTTCGTGTCTCCCCGAGATCTGTAAAAACTCTGTTACTTTCCATCTTTTCCTAAATTCAAATCTATATTATGAATGTTCCTTTTTCTCTTTGATACGATCGGACAATTCATGACATGCCAGTTTTTTTATTGTTCACTGGGACCTTGCGAGATACGCGAGACCTTGCGCATTTGAGTGGGCACCTTGTTGATCCATTCTGCCACAGTGCATATTTGCCTATATGGCATTTTTATGTATTTTTTTTACTAGGATGTGTTTAGCCCAACTTTTTTTACTGTTTTTTTTAACCTGGATCCCATAAATAGAGTAGAGTGGCATCAACGTATTCCAGCACTGTGTGGACTTATGTGCTATGCAAATGTGGCGTATTGCAATGATGGAGAGCCGGTTGTCATAAGATGTTGGCTAATAAATGTGGTATTATTTGCGTTAAGATTACATTGATGATGTGTTTTGCTAATAAAGTGGTCGAACTTTACGCAGTGAAGTGACAGCTCCTGCTGATGAGATGACCATTTTTAGCTGTTGACGGGAACTATAATGGACATTAAAAAAAATAAATTGTGAATCCGTTTTGCTTGGGGAATCGCTTTTTTGGAGCCCCACAAAGAGAATAAGTGCTATATAAGTGTACATTATTATTGTGAGAGTGGGGATGTACTCTGCCGGGCAAGGCATCTCCACTAAACAAATTCTAGCCCAGCCTGCTTGTGCTGCTGGAAATAGCATCTGACCCCCTAATCACACTATCTGGCAGTCATAGTCGGAAATGACTGGTATACATACAGTATACATTATAACATAGCATGATGATGATGCTGTTTTCCCCTTGCACAGGACGGTGTCCAACAGCTGCCCAGAGCTGTCCAACCCTCACCGCCTGGTGGTGGACGGGGACCTGGTGTGGCACTTCCTGCACCTGTCCCTCAACGAGCGCAGCGAGGTGTCGCGCCGCCTGGGCACCTCCGTCGACCAGATCGCCGACGACCTCATGGAGATTGACCGCGTCACCGCGCACTTCTAGAATGGACCGAGTTACTGCCTGCTTTTAGGACTTGTCGGCATCGATGTCCACTTCCAGTGCAGGCACAGCAGAGCCTGCGGTTTGTTGTGGAAAATAGACAATCGTCACCGCGCACTTCTAGAACAGACCGAGTTACTGCCCGCTTTTAGGACATGTCGGCATCGATGTCCACTTCCAGTGCAGGCACAGCAGAGCCTGCAGTTTTGTTGTGGAAAATAGACAATCGTCACCGCGCACTTCTAGAACAGACCGAGTTACTGCCCGCTTTTAGGACATGTCGGCATCGATGTCCACTTCCAGTGCAGGCACAGCAGAGCCTGCAGTTTTGTTGTGGAATATAGACAATCGGACATTGGCTTTACGTCTTGCCTGTCAGGCTCGGGGCTTGTACTGCGGGCAAAATGGTGTCGTTCATCATTAGGAATGACTCTGAAAGGCAGCTTGTTTTCTTTTGTCAAAACCAGTCAAGAGGGATATATCTCCAGACCATTTTGACAGATTGATTCTAACGCGTATTTTTTCTGCATTAGAAATGGTTATTTTCTGATTTTGTTTTTCCCTGCAGGGAAGGGGTTAAGGTCACTTAGCGTGTTGTGTAAATCTTTCTTTTGTCACGCCCAGCAAGAAGATTTTTGTTGAAGTGGCTCCTTAGGACAGAAAACAAGCGCGGATTCGCAATCGTTTTGTGGCGTGCGACAATTTTGGACCGACCGACAGACAGACTGACAAAGTGAGTTATAGGTTTGTGGCTACTGTGACCCCCACTAAACAAAAAAGAATTGGGGTTTGTTGTATCCAGTTGCCGGATTAGAACTGTCATTTGAGTGGCCTGCCAAAAGACTAATTTATGCAGTATATATGAGCGGCGTTAAGGCCAGATGTCTAAGCAAATGAGCAGAGGTTTTAAGCAATTTAGCTGATTACAATGTTGATTTTCACATTGAGTCAAAATGAAAAAGCAGGGAGGATACATAATTTCAGTGAAAGACATTTTTAGCGGGGGAAGAATGGGACAGGGAGGAACAATTTTCTTATAGTGCACAGCACAGCCACATCGCCACAGACCACGCCTGCGCTACGCACAATCAACAATTAGACACGCACACACACACACACACACACATGCACATGCACATGCGCACACACATTGCATGCCTCTTCTGTGAAAAAACTTAAAAAAAGCTACTGTCAGTTCATCCATCACAGATCTGTCGCTAATTAGGATGCTACACGGTGCAAAAAGATATTATAGGACAGTTTATGTTGTAACTGATTACTGTTCTCCATTTCATGGAGTTTAGTATGTGAATTGTTTACTGTTGTGAAAACTTGACGTTAACTGGGGTGTGCAGAAACGGGGGCATTTTGTGTCGCAGTTGCTTATTGGTCTCTGTCTAGTTCACAGAGATGAATTGTTTGATTTCATGAGGACATTTCATACATTGATTTTAGGGATGATTTGTCGTGCCATTTCATTTGTGAGTATTGTGTGTGTGTGTGTGTGTGTGAGAGAGAGAGAGAGACTACGTGCCAAAGAGAGAGAGAGAGAGGGAGACAAGAGTTTGACCGGAGGGGGGGGGGGGAGGGGGGATGAAGGAGAGGAAAAGAGCGATGGAAGAATGATAAATATGGGAAGAGAGCGAGTGAGTGTGCCAAAGAAAATGATTTTGGGTGAAGGAGGAGACTGAAGAGAACAGGTGAAGAGAGATTTTTTTGTTTTTTTTGCACGGGGAGGGGGAGGGGCAGACACATCAATCGGGAATTTTTTTTTTTTGTTTTTTTCTATGGGGGAAAGTACGTTGTAGGAAGGGATATATCAGATCGTTGGTCGAAAGTCTAAAAAACCTTCATATCTATTGATTTTTGGGTTTTTTGGATCCCCATGCGTCTCTCTCTTTACTTCCCCTTACCTCTCTTTCTCCCTCTTTGTCTCATCCTCTTCCCTTTGTTACACTCTCTCTCTCCCTTTCCCATTCTCTTTACTTTGCTCTTCCTGTGTGCGTTTGTGTTCGTCGCACTGATGTCATTCCTGCTTTGCCAGATGTATAGAAGGTTATCTGTCATTTTGATGATGAAATTTTTTGTTGTGTAGTTGCCAATGAGTGGTCAGTCCCCCAATAAAACACCATGGATAAAAAGTGACAATTCATCACCAAACTGTGTGTGCCTGTTGTGTGTGTGTGTGTGTGTGCATAAAAATGTGTGTGTGTGTGTGTGTGTGAGTGTGTATGGTGTGTGTGTGAGAGAGGAGAGAGAGAGATAGAGAGAGAGAGAGAGGGAGTGGGAGAGAGAGAGAGAGGGTGGAGAGAGAGGAGAGAGAGAGAGAGAGAGAGAGGGGCATTAACATCTATGGACATTTTGGCACAAAACAAGAATAGCAAAATCAATCATGGAAGGGAATATTGTAACAATTTATTGTGTTGATATTTTTAACCAGGAAAAAAAAAAGCAAATATATTTTATGAACCCCCTGTCTGTCAAAAGTTTATTGAGAATGTACATTTATTATTCCGCTTTAAAAAAACAAACCACAACAACTGTGGACAATGTATTTGTCTATCTACTGCAGTACGTAAGAAGGGGGCTATTACAGTTCATGTACTTAATACAGTGGAGTCTCCCTATGAAGACCTTCCTTATTTACTCATTGCGGACGAATTCAGAGTATTCTCGGAACAAGAGAACGTCAGTTAGGACCTACTTCCGAGTATTCTCGGAACGACAATTTCTGGGTCTAACACGTATCTAAATCCATATTTTTGTCAACCCAAACCACGCTTTTCGAGTTACTTATTGTTCGTCACTCTTCCAACTATCGTTTCACTTATGTTTGGCACTTCTGTTTCCCAGGTCGAGAGGACGTAAAGCCCTAAATTTCGTTCGTTTGACACTTCTGTTTTAATTTTTAACGTTGGAAATGTAAAAACAATCGGCCCTGCACGAGCCTCAGAAAATCCCCCAATATGTTTTCATTAACAGTGATAGTAATAAGGAGACTAATTATTCCGATTATAATGCAAGTAACCACGATTTCAAAGTGAAAAATAAACTTGGATCAACCAGTAATGTTGTCAACACTGAATCAATGACAGTGTTGAGTTTTGTTGAGCTTGTTTTGTTATAAGTTTTTGTTTTTTCCAGGCCAGTCATGATGTTTGTTTAAGACAGTGAAGTCTTGAAGAGGTTAAAACACCTAAGATGTGACATTTTTACCCCTTTCTATCTGGACTACGCAATGTCCACCTCCCTCATAAGACCCCTCCCTATTAAGACCTGTTAGCTGACTTTTCAAGGTCTTAATAGGGAGGTTTCACTGTATTTATAAGGAATGCTCTCGTTGATTTTTGTTTTGGAATGTTATTTACCCAGACCATAGAGTTAAAAAAAAGTATTTAGCACATTGGTTTATGAAACCTGATGACATCTTGATTTACAACATACATATACTAACATACATATACTATAGATGACTTATTACATGATTTCTGTTCTATATTTCAAAGAAAAGTCATCTACCAGTCACCTGTCCAGAAAAGAAAAAAAATATCGGAAAAGAAAGCGTAGCTTGAAAACATTAAAACAATGAATATCATTGCCTCTTGACACAAACTTGTTTCACTCCTCTCTTCCTGCCAACGCATTCACCCAACAAACCTACCTACACAAAATCATGAAAATGACTAAAGTCAAACGTAATACCGAATATGCATTCTCAAAGACTGCACTGACGTTGATAATACCCCATCACTCAATCAGGATAGTCCTTATCGCTGACTACAGCAAACATTCATTCTCAAACGCTTCTTTCTTGTTTGCTCATACAGTTTCCTGTCATATGAGTGTAGATCCATCATGCTGCTGTTATGCGCCTAACTAAGAAACGGGCCCAGTCTTCAGGGTGGAGAAAATATTGCAGTGACGCTGATAGTAGGCCATGACTGAATCAGGGCAGCAGCATCTTAGCAAGAAACGTTCATTTAAAGACTGCAGTGACGCTGATAGTAGGCCATGACCCAATCTGCACGGTAGTCGTCATCGCCGACACACAGCCAGCTTGCTGCGGGGACGTCCGTCTTGGTGACGATGGCCAGGGCACAGGCCTCTGATGGGCTGGTCCTGATGTCCACGGAGCGGCAAATGTAGTCCGTGGCCTGAAGGCAGCCCTCCAGGCACGCCCCGGGAACCTCCAGGCCCACCAGACTGAAGAAGTCTTCGGTGTACTGGTCGATGTAACAGTCCGGGATGTGCTCGAACTCGGAGCCATAAGTTGTGCACTCTGGAGACAAAGAACAAAATGAGAAATGTTTTGTATATAGGCCCGTGATCTGTTTTAACTATGCAGGGTCCTTCCTGGTATTGCAAGTGTGTCTAGGCCACTTTCCCCACCCAACCCGGCCATTTGCCCCCGGACACTTCACCCCCCGGCCATTTGTCCCCCCCCCCCCGGCCATTAGCCCCCCTGTCCATTTGCCCCCCGGTCACTTGCCCCCTGGTACTTTTGCCCCCTGGACACCTGCCCCCTCCCCCCCCCATTCCTGGTGGACATTTCCACCCTGGACCCCCCCCCCCCCCCCACTTTGTGTGTGTGCGCGTGCGCGCGCGCATGTGTGTGTGGTCTATGTCTATGTTTCTGTCTACCTGTCCGTCTGTCTGTCTGTCTCTCACTCTTTCTTACTTGCCCCCGAGTGTGTGTGCGCGCATGCGTGTGCATACACACATACATGCACGCACACATACATATACAGCCACACACATATGCACGCATGTGCGCTCACAGATATACATGCACACGCACGCACGCACACACACGCATGCACACACACACACATACACACTCGGGGCCAAGTAAAGAGAGAGTGAGAAAGAGAGAGAGAGAGAGAGAAAACTTGAAAACTTTGAAAACTTTATTTTCCAAGGATATAGATTTTAGGCAACGCCTATTCTTCCAATCTGTCCTTGATACATATACTGATATAGTACTAACACAGAACACAAACATGGCAAGGCATACTATTACACAAAGGTAGCAAAGCAGTTGATATTATGAAACATAGATAGGCTGAAATATGGGTTTATAAAACTTGCATAATGTTTTAATACTCGCGCGTGCATACAAGCATGCAACCATACTTACACACTAGCGCGCATGTATATAAAGGAAACATACATTATAGAACAGGGCAAATAAATGCATCATAGGGTATGTAACGGTACTGCTTTTTACCGAAAAGAACCGATAAGAACCGAAAAGAACCAAAAGAACCGAAAAGAACCGAAAGAAGTCTTAAATGACATTTTTAGCCGATATTCAGATTGAAAAATTGTTATAAATGTTGGAAAATTAAACTTAAAGGAAAATTACGTTTCACTTGTGCAGTTTCATGACTTTCCTGATGCTTCCTCTTCTGATCATAATCTCTCTCTCTCTATTATATCCACAATAGTCGCTGATAGTCGCGTCATAGTCGCTGATAATGATGATGATGACGATGATCCTGATGAGCTCATGAAGTTTGGTGTTGGCAGTAGGGGTGCTAGAATACCTAAAATCGTTGAAAGTGATGATGATGTTGATGATGATGATCATCATGATCATGATGATAATGATGAAGATGATGGTGATGGTGATCGTGATCATGATGAAGATGATCATGATGTCAAGAAGACAAAACGCAGCGTCATTGTCAAAAATGATGATGATGATGATGATGCCTTTCCAGATGCCATTCGATTGAAGTGCACTTTGCACATGAAAAAGAACCTTTCAAAGAAACTTTCGGACAAAGTTGGCTTTTCAGCCAAAGATAGAAAAAGAGTACATGTAATAATGCAGAAACCAGCCAAACAACCGCGAAGCAAATGCGTACTCGTGTGCATGGATTTATCTCAGAAGCATATAAGATTATTGTGTGTGCTTTTGAATGACATTCCCACGCGCATGTCCCACAACAATGCAATTATGCAACAGCTGCTAACACAAACCACCACCACCAACAAGAACAGTAACAACAGCAACAAAAAACGAAATCAAACACAATATTATTATTTTGCCCTTTGGATAACATTGAAGCGTTTCACACCAGCATGACCGTTAAAAACAAGTGTGTGCCAGCACGCGCGCGCGCACGCACGCTCGCACGCACGCACGCACGCACCCGCACGCACGTACGGACTACAAACACACACACACATACTACATACACACAACACACACACACACACACCACTACACACACACACACACACAACAAAACAACACTAAAAAACAACAACAAACTAAAAAAAAAAAAAAAAATGAAGAAACACAAATTTCCATCTTTATATTATCAAAAAATAACAAAATTGAAGAAGTTGACTCTCATAAAACATTAGGTATCATTGTTGACAAAGACCTCTCTTAGACTGATCAGATTGTGTCCTTGGGAAAACGTCTTTCAAAAAAAACGTTCCAATTGACTAAAATCAAAAACTTATTAGATATTCATTCTCGTAAGCTCTTCTTTAATGCCCACATTCTATCATTGATTGACTATGCGTCGACATTGTGGGATAACTGTAGTGAGACCAATTTGAAAATTGTTCATCGTATGTATAAAAAAGCTGTTAAATTGATTTTGTTAAAATCATGTTCCTTAACAAGTGATGACTACAAACATCTAAACATATTAACACTTCACAACAAACTTTTCTTCAATAAAGCATTATTTATGCATAACTTTGTGAACGGAAATGCTCCGAAAAAGATAACGAGCACTTTTGAAACCAACCAACATAGACATAGCCACACTATCATTCCCTCGACCAAAAAAACAATTTATATACAAATCAAGCTTTCTTTATTCAGGTGGAAACATATGGAACCAATTACCCAAAAAATTGAAATGCATAAAAAACAGGAATCTATTTAAGAAAAAAAATAAAAAAAACAAAAAAAAAAAAAAACCACTCACCTCATGAATATTAACGTTTTGTAAGCATAGATTAAAGGTTGACGTTTACAACACATCAAATTCATTCTAAGTGTATTTCTGGCTTCATGTCTACCATTGATGCAAGGTCTACGTCCGGTAACGGTTGCCTGTTAAGGCTCCATGATGATGTGTTTTTAAGAAGACCCATTTAATGATTAATATAATATTAAGTTTGATCACGTCTTCTAATCAAATGTATACTGTGTGACAAACAAGGCAACCTAATTATTTGATATGTTGGTTTCTTGATCACATTCTTGTCAATTTTATTTATATCATGTTTCATATGATGTGGTTTATTGATCTGAATCATCATCTTGATCCTCTATCACACTGAAAATTACTCGAAATATTAATGTGCCTGTGTATGCTTGTTATCTTGTTATATATATGTATATATATATACATATATATAAACGATAAAAAAATTGAAGAAGAAAAAACAACCACACCATTAAACTTTCCTCTTATATATATAGTTTGCTTTAAAAATAATAAAAAAATTTGTGTCCAATATTTAAGTTTGTGAACCTAAGAAAGAAAATCAATAACTTTAATTTTAACTTTACGATTTATTCTGTGTTCTGAAAAGAATAAAAGAAAATTAATGTGCTGATTTACGTTTTCTCCCAATGGGGGGAGAGATAGACAATGACTATGCAAAGACAACTGTTTCGACTTCGAAAGAAAGACTCTTCAGTCCTGCAAGTCGGCCTGCAAAAGTATATCCACAGTGAAAGTTCAAGCTGAGCTAGAAGGACTTTCTACAAAAGAGATAAGGCTGTCCTCTTTGCACCAGATTGAACGTCCACAATAAAAGCAAAACAGCACTTAACTTAAACGGAAATGGGGTAAAAATCTTGTGTAAAATAACAAAAAATAATAACAATGTTCTAAGATTACAATCCCTCGAAAAGACTAGAAGAGATGGAAGGCCATGTTAGTGGATACAATGAAGGATTCAAATAAGGGAGGTCACAGAAATCGTAGTTAACACCAACAGACACCAGGTGAGGAGGAATGTATAGAGGTGTGACTGGATCAGGTAGACTGATGCTCTTTCCCTCTTCATAGTATGATATAAACGTACAAAAATTGAAGAAGAAAAAAAAAACACACAATTAAACTTTCCTCTTATATATATATAGTTTGCTTTAAAAAAATTAAAAAAATTTGGTGTCCAATATTTAAGTTTGTGAACCTAAGAAAGAAACTGAATAACTTTGATTTTAACTTTACAATTTATTCTGGTTCTGAAAAGAATAAAGAAAATAATGTGCTGATTTACTTTTTCTCCCAATGGGGGGGAGATAGACAATGCCTATGCAAGGACAGCTGTTTCGTCTTTGAGAAAGAATCTTCAGTCTGCATATCGGCCTGCCAAAAAATGTCCACGGTGAACATTCAAACTGAGCTAGAAGAATTTCTCCAAGAGAAAGGTTGTCCTCTTAGCACCAGAATGAAAAAGTCCACAATAAAAGCAAACCAGCACTTAATTAAAAAGAAAATGGTAAAACAATTCTTGTGTAAAGTAACAAAAATAATAATGTTCTAAAGTTGCAAATCACTCGAAATCTGAACCGAGACAGTAGAAGAGATGGCCCGATGCCAATGTTGGTGGATCTCTCCAGCTGATAGGATTCAATAAGTCCGGATTTGGTCTATTAGAAATCGTACTTACTGTAGTAAACACCAACATACTCCCTTATGTGAGGACGGAATGTCTAGAGAGTTTCTTCTTTTTTCTTGTGCCCTTGGATTCAGGTAGACTGATGGCGCTTTCCTTCTTCCAGTTTAAATATAAACGTACAAGAATTGAAGTAAGAAAAAACAATTTACACACCATTTAAACTTTCCTCTACCATATATATAGTTTGCTTGTAAAAAAAAAAAAACTTGTTTGGTGTCCAATATTTAAGTTTGTGAGATTCTAAGAAAGAAACTGGGAATAGATTCTTAATGTTTAACGTTACAATTTACTAGCTCTGTGTTCTGGTGGGGGAAGATATTGTTTAAAAGAAGAAGAAAATAATGTGCTGATTTACTTTTTCTCCCAATGGGGGGGGGAGAATAGATAATGCCTATGCAAAGACAGCTGTTTCGTCTTTGAGAAAGACTCTTCAGTCTGCATATAGGCCTGCAAAGTATGTCCACAGTGAACATTCAAAATGAGCTAGAAGACTTTTCTACAAGAGAAAGGTTGTCCTCTTTGCACCAGATTGAAAGTCCACAATAAAAGCAAACCACCACTTAATTCAAAAGAAATGGTAACAATCTTGTGTAAAATAACAAAAATAATGATGTTCTAAAGTTACAATCCCTCGAAGAGAGTAGTAGAGATGGAATGCCATGTTGGTGGATACAGTAAAGGATTCAATAGGGGAGGTCATATAAACCGTAGTAAACACCAACATACTCCCGGAGAGGAGGAATGTAGAGAGGTGTGCTTGGATCAGGTAGACTGATGCGCTTTCCTTCTTCCAAGTATAATATAAAACGTACAAGAATTGAAGAAGAAAAAACAAACCACACCATTAAAATTTCCTCTTATATATAAATTATAGTTTGCTTTAATAAAAAAATTCACAAATACCTTTGTGTCCAATATTTAAGTTTGTGTGAGCCTCCCGAAGAAACTGATTTGCAATCTTGCATTTTAACTTGTTAGAATTTTTTCTAACATTTTGTATATGAATAAAATAGAATAATGTGCTGATTCCCCCGTTCTGGAACCTAAAGAATAGACAAGGAAAATAATGTAAGAGTCAGCTCGATTTTACTTTTGAGTGCTCCCAACCATGCCGGCCGGCAACGTCGACACACGAGAAAATCACGTACACAGATGCTCCTCGTAGACTGCCTGTAGGTGTCTATTTAAGACAGCTAGACGACTTAAGATCACAGAAAGGGTTGCAGGTTTTTAAGACAGATTGAGAAAGATTACTTACAAAGTTACTGACATATCGGCAAGGTTAATAGAATGGTAAAGTAAATGGTGGGGCAAACAGTGAAACAATAACAAAACTGTCTCACAATAGTCTTAGAATTACAATCCCCAAGGCGAGAAGAACTTCTACAGAACTTTCGTCAATATGTCCAGAGAGAACGCGCCAGATTGGCTTGCCTCTTCATGCACTGGATCCCAGATTGACGTGCTATAAGCTCATCGATTCAATAAAGAGACGGTCACAGACCAGCAATTAAGTTAAATAAGAGGAATTTTCCGTGAGTAAAAATATTGAGAGGTAAGACTGATGTATGGGCCTTTTCACCAAAATTTTTTTTTGGTTTTTTTTTTTTTTTTTTTTTTTTTTTTTTTTTTTTTAATTTCTTTGAGATCGTTGTTTGATAGTTGGTTTAGCACCCATCCGACTATCGTACAGAATCAATCAGAAGAAATAGATATATAGCCGTCAGCTTTTCCATTTTTTTTTTTTTTTTTTGGAAACAATATGTCTTTTTTTTTTTTTTTACAATCCATCCCGTGTCTGGGAGAACGGGAGAAAACGAGAGCCACGAAGATATGTAGCTGACGTCTCCCACAATTCGCCCACCCTTGTCACAGCAACGAGCGGAGTGTTGCACCCCAGTGGGAGGAATGCACACTACGCAATGTGGAAGAGAAGGGAACCTCCCATACGTAGCCCCTGATTGAGCAATGAACTACCATTCAGTGTAACTGCAATAATCAGCCTCGCATCTGCATGTCCACATACGGTTGCAACAGTCTAACTTGTGCGAGCTCTTGATTTTTTAGCAATTGTGCGCTACGGCACACTAACGGAGCCCCCGTCTTAGCACTGTTTTTCGTCAAGGTGCGCAATAAATGCAAACTAAGTTTCTGATAGTTTTTATCGAAGTCCCTAAATTTCTCGTGTCAGTGTGACAAAAATAATACTGATCCCACGTTACAATCGCTTAAGCATTAGACCCACAAGAAATACTCCTAGCGTCATGTTGGAGGTATTGCCATAGTGAGAGGATTCATGAGTGCGAGGTCCTAGAACTCGTAACTTTTTGTCAGCTGCTTTCGACAAAAAAACTTGTACTCAGTATGAGGAGGGAATGTTGTGAGGATCTGCATCTTATCAGGTTTCCGTCTCTTCCTTTTATTCCATATTGTTTAGTTATATATATACGCCCTACTCGTAAGAAACGTCAGAAGAAGAAAACAGAACAACACCACTATAACATTCTTATCCTACCTAGCTATATGTAGTACTCTATATAGTTTTGATTCATGAAAAAAAATCCTCTGTTTATGTGGACAAAGATTTATAGTTTGGTCGGAGTTCAAGAAAGAAAGGAAAATCCCTCGACCCGCACTAACTGCTTAATTTTTAACCTTTTACTAATTTATTATCCGTAGTTCACTGCAATAAAGATGAAAAGCAAAAATTTCTTTATTATATTTTTTCCCCCCATTACTTTTTCTCCCAACGGGGGGAGATAGACAATGCCTATGCAAAGACAGCTGCTTCGTCTTCGTGAAAGACTCTTCAGTCTGCATATCGGCCTGACAAAGTATGTCCACAGTGAACATTCAAAATGAGCTAGAAGACTTTCTACAAGAGAAAGGTTGTCCTCTTTGCACAAGATTGAAAGTCCACAATAAAAGCAAAACAGCACTTACTAAAAAGAGCAATCCGGTAAACAATTTGCTGTAAAAAACAAAAATAATAATGTTCCTCTAAAGTTACAATCCCTCGAACCCGAGAGTAGAAAGAGATGGTGATGCCATGTTGGTTGGATCCAAGTGAACGGATTCAATAAGCGGGAGGTCATAGAAAATAGTAGTAGTAAACACGAAACATACGATCGGTGTTTAGGAGGAGAGAATGATAGCAGGAATACGTTGTGTTTCCAAGCTTGCGACGTCCTTTTTGCAACTGCCTGGATCAGGTAGAATGATGCGCTTTCCTTCTTCCAAGTATAATATAAACGTACAAGAAAGAAAGAGGCAAGGATTTCGTAAGAAGAAAAAACAAACCACACCAATATGGAGCAAATACCATACGGCAGCGAGTGTCAGTCGCTGTTGTGCTCTTATATATATAGTTTGCTTTAAAAAAATTAAAAAAAATTGTGTCCAATATTTAAGTTTGTGAAACTAAGAAAGAAACTGAATAACTTTAATTTTAAAATTACAGGACCACAAGTGACAATTTATTCTGTGTTCTGAAAAGAATTTAAAAAAACAAATAATGTGCTGATTTACTTTTTTCCCAATCGGGCGCTTGGGAGATAGACAAAGACTATCCAAAGACAGCTGTGGGTTCGTCTATATTTTGCCTGGCAAGAAAACATCGGAGAGAAAGACTCTTCAGGTGTATGCATAGTCAGAAGAGCAAAGGATGGACAAAGGAACATTAAAAAGGAGCTAGAAAAGACGGCTCTACGTAAAGTGGTTAAAAGGTTGTCCTCTTTGACAACTCAGAGTGTGAAAGTCCACAATAAAAGTAAACATCAGCACTTAATAAAAAAAGAAATATCCTCCCCCTCTTTCCTTTCCCCCCTCTTCCTTCTCCTCCCCTTCCCCCCTTTTGCCTCTTCTTCCGGTTACCCCCCCCCCCCCCCCCTCACAAATCTTGATGTTAAAATAACAAAAAGATAATAATGTTCTAAAGTTACAATCCTGATAAGATTGACCCCCCCCCCCCCCCCCACGATATACAAAAGAACAACATAGGAGAATAGAAGAAGAGGGATGCCCAAATGGCTGTGGGTGCAGAAT
>JAGGCT020004114.1:106983-151833 GCA_017654935.2 Phymorhynchus buccinoides
GGACGAATGCTAGACATTAACGCTCGTTCTCATGGGGCAAAAGGAGACTGAAATGTGCTTCATTTTCATGAGAATGGGGTGGGCTTCTTACCCGCCCATGCGCTTTTTTACCCCGTTCTTCCCCTATTGTTGGATTTGTTTTTTGTTTTTAAATAACACAACGTATTACCTGCGGGAAACCCGCAAACCATTCATTCTAAGAATAAGACTGAGGCACAGTTAGTCGGGGAAACCCGCAAACCATTCTTTTAAGAATAAGGACTGAGTCACATTAATTATTAGTTGTTAAAGTCCTAGTTTCAGTTTTGGTTCTATTGTACTCCCACTCCTGTATAGAACAGGACGCATTGGAATGGGAAATGAGGGCCTGACGTGTCTGTGCGTATTTGTGTGTACGATTTTAAAATAAAAGTTCCTTCACAGGCTTAAACTATGCAATCTTAACGACATTGTTTGCAAAAAAACATTCTCTAGGCACCCTAGATGCGACCCCGTGGTGTTCCGACGACCTAATGACACGCATCGTAAAATAATCCCTATTATATCAATTCAGCTTTGGGTAAAGTAAAGATGACGCCCCCCCCCCCTCCTCAATTTATCGGTTTCTTGCATTTTTTCAGTCTGTGCTTTCGTACTGCAGATTGAGTTAACTGTCATCCACTATCGTTTGCTATATTTTTATCCATTACATAATTAAACAAATGCATTCAATAAAGTAGAAGATAAGCAAGAGGGAAAAAACGAATGTACCAGGCGTGACAAATGCTTCGCGGGGACTGTTGTGTGTACTGCACTACATACGGGGGATGGGGGGGGGGTTCTCGATTATGGCCTGTATCATGACTGCGATTATTATTCAACACAGATAATTAGCTCAACAACGTTGATCAGATACAACTTAATGCTTGGTAAGAAAAAATGAATGAAAATGTGGGGAGAGCTGAGAAAAGGTAAGAGGGCGGGATGGGGGCATTTTCAAAGAAAATGGAGGATTTCAACAAAGTTGGTTTGATTGAAACAAGTATCTTCAAAGATCTTTTACGGTTTTGTAAAATATAGACTAGGCCAAATGAATGTTGCCAGCCGATTATAACATTCGTAAATATATACAGACGCGCCACGATTAAGTTCTTTGTGGGTTTTTGGTAGCTGTGACCCACAAGAAATGTTCCCCATGTCAAATTGAGGCTGCTCTTTAAAACGATGTATCGCTTTGAATTGGGAGAACCTGGTCAAAACAAGATTTCTTTCCGCTATAAGAGGGAGAAAACAGTGAAACCCGTGATTTTGGACCACCGTGATCTGGTGGGTGCTTTAAAACACACACACACACACACAACACACACACACACACACACACACACACAGAACACCTTTACCTTTCACCAAATCTGATGCTATATAGGGAGGATGTTGATATGGCTTGTCATTAGGCAGTCGGGAACCACAGGCAGATCTAGGGCCTATAATCACACATATATTATACTCAGGACCCACATTACCCCTTACCCATCATTCACATACATCATAATCATACTTTTTTGGTTGTCGTCTAAGATCACTAAGTGGGATAGAACACACACACACACGAACACGCAACACGCACACACACCACACACACACACACCACACACAGAGCACTTGCTGTCGGCAGTGAGTTTTATTTCTAGTGAATGAAATATAAGGATTTTACGTCCTCTTGACTGAAACCAGGCACCTTTATATATAACTGAAGATCTTAATAATCTGGAAAAAGAGAAACATTTATAGTAATGGAAACTAGGTGTTTTGGTTGGTGGTGGCTTTGTGTGTGGTGCGTGGGGGGGGGGGGGGGTAAAAAACAAAAGGGTATAACTAGCTTTAGTAGGACTTCAATTTAAATGGAAATACATTAATATAATTTGTTTTATTTAAAAATAAAATCAATGAATGAACTCCAACAAATGATGAATATAATAAGAATATTTTGACCATTTGGATTCATTCTAAATATATACACATACAAGATCAAAAGAAAATCTGCCTGAGAGCGAAGGTAGCGGGAACCGACACAAGCTGGCGCGATCTGGTGCTCCATGGACACAAAGATAGGGGAATCAGACGGCTAAAATAAACAAGCTGATATACTTAACTGGCATTATTATTCCAGTTAAGTACTTAACTTACCAGAAGCGGAAATCGCTTATACGAGTTAGCTAGTTAACTGACATTTCGAAGTCACTTAACCGTTTTTCCGTTTGAGAGGGATCATTTTCTGAAGGTTTTGTAACACACAATGTAATTGGTCAGGTTTGTTTTTTACGTAACTATTCCCGCGTCAACTGCTAATTGACCCTGAACCCTTTCCCGCAAATATGGCTAGATGATCGTCTTTTCTACGTGACCCAATACTGACTTCGCAGGTGCAACATAACCTTATAGAAAAGCTTCCTCATGTCCGATTGAAGTTCCTGAGACACGAACCGTAGACGTATTTGACCCCTTGGCACAAACTCGGCGAGGTCGCGCCGCGATTAAGTAGCAACCAGGGATGTATAGTAGATGGGAAACCAAATTCGGCCCCTGTGGCGCCGTTCTGAGTTCTCACTGGCGAATGTCAGACCTGATCCGTTTTTCGTTCTGACACTTACGACTTATCAGTCTGGGGCCGTGTTATTGGTGAACGACGGACAGTCGTGGTCTCCGAATCTTTGTTTCATTGATTGCATTGATTGACTTGACTGGAGAGAAGAGACGAGAGATACAAGAGAGACCGAGAGAGGGAGAGGGAGACCGAGAGAGAGGGAGAGAGAGAGAGAGGAGACGAGAGAGAGAGAGAGATGTATCCCCATCCCCAGTCCAGAAATAGTAAATTTGTATTTTAAGCACACACATATTTCTTCTACTGGACCCAAGTAAATTCAAGTAGACTGGACATGTGTGTGATAGCTGATTTTTGTTTTTGCTTTTCTTTTCTTTTCTCTCTTCTGATTCTGTTTCTTTTTCTTTGGTCACCCCCTAAAGTGTGTGCATTTACTTCTATAAAAAGAAGCTGAACACCACCACTGAAGAAGAAGAGAGAGAGAGAGAGAGAGAGAGAGAGAGAGATGAGAGAGAAGCAGAAATACATTGAGAAGAGAAGAGGAGAGAGAGAGAGACGGAGAGAGCATGGAGCCCTGTTGACATTGGACTGCACTCATTTAGGCCTACTGTTGTCTGATTACATTTTCATGGAATTTTTTTGCATGCCAGTTTTGTAGATAAGACCTACACAGGGCTCCCATTGTCCCACAAAACAAGGAGGTCCCAGTGGATTACCATTCGCACAGACAGTAATAGGGGTCCTAGGAGTCGCGGGGATAAAAGGTTCCACAGTAGCAAGTGCCTAGCGCGGTGCTTTTCAGATATCACCTATTTTAACCCACAAACTAGTAAAATTAAAAAAATAATAATAAAATTACATAGTAACATAAAAACTATCTGTTGATGAATTCAACCTGACGGATACAAATCTATTCACTAACTCATAAGAAACCGGGCAATGCCTACTATTTCTACTAGGGGAAGACGGGGTAACGAAACGCATGGGCGGGTTAAGAAGCCCAACCCCAGTTATCTCATGAAATAAAGAAAAATTTTGTCCGTCAAATTTGCCCATGAGACGAATGATGAGACATTAACGCTCGTATCATGGCAAAAATGAGACTGAAATTTTAATTCATTTCATGAGATAATTTGGGGTGGAATTCTTACCCTAGCCCATGCGCTGTTTACCCCGTCTTCCCCTATTTGATGCTATTTGGGGATTATTTCAGCTACTAAAACGTATTTGAAGCAATTTCTAGGGAAAGATTGCTGATCTGCAATATCCAATGAGATTTCGTGTTACAAAAAACAAGCTTAACTAGCCTGGGTTTCGTTTCATAATCCGATAAAATGCCCCACTTAAGCAGTATACACTGAAAGGAAGGCGGAAATTGAATAAGGGAAAAGTCCACTTAATGTAGTCTCACCCCCCTATTTACACGTTTTTGGGAGATAAAAGAGGTCCCAGTTAAGTAGATTAACTGGTATTTTTATCACGTTTGAGCCCGATATAAAGCCCCTACAAACGGAGCCCAGACTAGGGACGCCCAAATTTTTAGGTCACTGATGAGGGAGACATTGCTGCCAAACGGAACACTGAACACCCCCCCATGCGGCCATGACCCACCCCTAATTTACCCTAGGCCCACCCCAACCCCCCCCCACCCACACCCCCCCCCCCCCCCCCCCCCACCCCCTCCACGCACCCCACCTCACCCCCCCCCCACCCCCCCCCCCCCAACCTCCCCCCCACCCCCCCCCACCCCCCACCCCCCCCCCCCCCCCCGCCCACCCCGCCCCCCCTCCCCCACCCCCCCCCCCCCCCCCCCCCCCCCCCCCTCCCCCCCCCCCCCCCCCCCCCCCCCCCCCCACCCCCCCCCTCCCCCCCCCCCCCCCCCCCCCCCCCCCCCCCCCCCCTCCCCCACCCCCCCCCCCCCCCCCCCCCCCCCACCCCCCCCCCCCCCCCCCCCCCACCCCCTCCCCCCCCCCCCCCCCCCCCCCCCTCCCACCCGTACCCCCCGCACCCCTCCCCCCCCCCCCCCCCCCACCCGCCACCCCCGCCCCCCCCCCCCCCCCCCCCCCCCCCCCCCCCCCCCCCCCCCCCCCCCCCCCCCCCCCCCCACCCCACCCCCCCCCCCCCCCCCCCCCCCCCCCCCCCCACCCCCCCCCCCCCCCAACCAACCCCCCCCCCCACCCACCCCTACTGCGTGCGCATCTCGACCCTTCAACGGAAGTGTCCGCCATCTTCGTCCTCCAGTTGTGTGTAAACAGATTCGATCTGGCATTTTTTCCAAACATAGTTACGAACTAGGCATGGCAGGTAATATAGGGCGCTAACTGGTGCCTACTGGTGTAATGGGCAACGAAGCCGCTTGGTACCCTATATCGGGCCTACCGTGTAAAGGATGTGAAGGCATGAATTAAGCCCGCTTGGTGCGCTATACAAACATTACCAAAGACACATTTTAAAAATAACATACGTTAATGTTTAAGAAATTAATAACACTGGGATACAACATACAACCCACACGCACTCTCTCTTTGTTGACCACACAACAAAAATATGATGCCACATTTCATTTATTGCAACTGCAACAAAGGGAAACTACAAAATGCAAAACATAGCGTACTTATGTCGTCTACATGATGACAAAAGAAAACTAAAAGAAAACGCACTTAATCAGACAAAAAAAAAATTTGCAACACACTTTAAAGTACTGACAACGTAATGATCAATTAAATCAGCAAGCAAAACATAACTCCCACACCTTTAGCCGCTTAAAAAGGAAGTAGGCCCGACAAAGATTGTATTGCATTTCTATTTTTAACCCTCTTTGGGCCCGCTCCCAGCGACATGCGTCTTTGCGCAGTAACCATACATCATTTGATTGGATGACGGCAAGCGGCCATTTTCAGTCACTTACGTTGTTTCATGGAAACTGACCCTAACCCAACCCCCTAACCTTGTGCTAACCCTATCCCTTACCCGAGAAAAGCAAAAAGTTGTTTGTACTGAGTATTATGCAGTGAGAATGTTTAGGTGTGGGGCAAACAAAGTTTAACCTTTGCAAGTGACGAAAATAGCAGCCAATCAAATATGAGAGTATGGTTACTGTGCACAGCTCTATCCCTTCCAGCGTGTTAGCTGGGTGCTTGCCAGTCTGCCCGCCCTCTCTCTCTCTCTCTCATCTCTCTCTCTCTCTCTCTCTCTCTTGCCACTTTGTCACCATATCAATGTATTCCATTCTTTGTTTGTAATATGATTATTTATGCTTGATGTAATAGATAATTTGTTAAAATTTAACTTTAAGCATTGATAAAGTGTGTGGTCAAGGGCATAAGTTACTAGCATGTTCAAATTAGTTAGACCCTATATGTATGCTCTTCATGCCTGTTTGCATTTTGCCTATATGTATACGTATTGCGCATGCGCACGCACATGCGTGTGTGTGTATATATATATATAGGAAAACGTGCGACGTGCGCGTGCACATACATGCGCGTGTGTGTGTGTGTTCGTGCGTGCATGTGTGTGTGTGTGTTCGTTGCGTGCATGTTGTGCTGTGTTCGTGTGTGTGTGTGTGTGTGTGTACGGATGCAAGCCCTTTGGTGTGCCACAATATAACGCAGGACCAATGTAAATGTGACTGATTTTAGATCAAAATCTCGGTACCCATCGTCTGTGTTTAAATTTGAAATTGAAATAATTATACTGCTTTTTTTCAAGTTATTCCCCTTTTGCTTGGCATATTTGTTTCTTCAGTTTTATTTATTTGCATTCGTTTTGCATTTGCAGTCTCTGTTTATAATTGTTGCATTTTTGTGAATGATATTTTGTTTTATAGTCTATTGTGTTAAAGGATTGTTTCTCACCTTGTAATATGTCTAGCACGCGTACTCTTGATAACTGGCCGTCAGCGGATGGCCTTAGAGTAGGTTTTCTTAACATTAATCACCTACTAAATAAAGTTAGTGATGTATCTGATATTTTATTTAATAACGGCAAAAACTTTCATATATTTGGTTTTGCTGAGACAAGATTATCAAATCAAATTATCTGACTCCGAATTGAATATACCAGGTTATCATTTCATTCGTAAAGACCCAACTAAAACTAAAGAAACTGGTTTAATTGTTTACATCCATGAAAGTTTGCATTTCAAGGAAATTTCATCTCTTGTAAACCATGGCGTAGAATCCATATGGATTGAATTACTATTCAAACAATCAAAACCAGTTTTCATAAGCTTCATCTATAGAAATCCTGCTGAACGCTCTGACTGGATTGATGGGTTCACTTTAATGATGGAAGAAGCGTCATCCTTTAGTTATGAAACTCTGCTTTTGGGCGATTTTAATATTGATTTACTAAAACCGCACAAAACGTGGCTAGAAACGTATGAATCCTTCAATCTTTCACAACTAATTGATAAACCGACAAGAGTCAGTGCCACCGCCCAAACGCTTATAGATCATATCTACTCATCTTCAACTAACACTATAATTAGCCGTTTTAGGTGGGGTTGTTACTTCCCTTGATTTTTGTGCCTCGCGGATTCAGTCCCTTTGCATGTTTACTTCCGGTGGCGATCGTCTGAGCAGGGAAGATGGAGAGCGAAAGAAATCATTTTCAGAAGCTGACAATTCCAGCTTTGAAGGACTTTTTGAGAGCTCGAGGCCAAAGTTTAATTGGAAAGAAAGCGCAACTTGTGGCACGCGCGGAGGGTTGCGTGGAATTGAACCTCACACCCAACTTGGGGGCAGAAACCGACGCAAGCCAGTCACTTGCAAGAAAATTCAACCGCTTGGGGACGCCAACTGGCTATCAATTGCCTAATCCCACGACTTTGTCAGAGTGGCAAGAGCTGGTGGACTGTCCTGCCGTTACTGACAAAGATGTTTACAATTATCTGGTCATCAGCCACCACCGTACAACAGACAACCAAAGGATGGGTGCTCAGAGACAGCTGAAAGCCAAAACGATGTTTGACGAGGGCCATACATGTCCATTCAGCTTATTTCCACAGAGTCAAAGATGCGGTTGATCATGGCTTTGTGAAAGCCTCCGTCATGCCATCCTTACCTGGAAAGGATCCAAAGAAATCTCCAGACTACCAGACTTGGATATGCCTCAGTAAACACACTGGGCATATTCATTCAGCAGACTGCACATGCACTGCAGGGTAAGCATGTCAAACTCAGAGGTATTTCCTCTTACATCTTAATTTTACATGACATAAAATTTGTTGTGTGTGTGTACAAAATTACTTATTTAACTCCCTTTTACTCACTGTCAATAGTGTCATCTACAATCTTTCTGCCTCACCGGTCCATTCTACCTTTTTTCAAGAAACAATTTTAAAAAATATTTCCTCCAGCCGAAGTCGGACTTGATGGGCCTAACTATTTCTTAGTTAGGTGCATAATGGCAGCATGACGCATCTGCACTCATAATTGACAGGAAACTGAGCGATCGAAGAGGAAGTAAACAAACAATTTATCATGATCACTGAGGGTGTAAATCACTAAATGTGTATGCTAGTCAGTTGTGTCTGTCTATGACTTTCACATACCAGAGAAAGCGACTACTGTTCTGGAGGGTTGGGCTGATATTTGTTTACAGTGGTGATAGGTGATAGAAGCGGTGATGGGTACCTGCTCGTCATTTATAAAATAAATAAAAAGAATAAGACCTATAACATTACCTTGAGGAACACCACCGTTTATTGTACTTTTTTCATATCTTTAGTTTAATGCTATAATATTGAGATTTGTCACTTGAAAAATCTTCTTTCTATCCATTATTTAACTAAGTAAATCCATCAAAGTAAACTGTTGTGAATGCCATGTTTAAACATTTTTTATTATTTATTTTATAATAATATTGCTTATTTCAATATAAATATATTGCAGGCCAAAAACAATGTGTTAATGTTATTACTATTTGACGCCTATGCTGGTGTTTTATGTACTCTTAGTCTTATAATAAATTTTAAGCAGTGGGGGAGGGGTGGAAGTCCAGTACATTTTCTTATTAGGCCATTGACCTATTAAAATTGAAAATGTCGGATTATTTTTGTTAACACTGCATTGCCAGTGGCACGCTTTGTCCTATTGATTTCTTGAAGAGCCAGGGTATTGTCCTATTGATTTATCTCATCTCAGGACAGTTTGTCCTATCACTTTTCGATCATAAGGCGATATTGTTTTTTCTCCAGACTGAGAACCTGCACCTTATATTATAATCATTCTGCATACTAAAAATAGTAATATAGTAAGAAAACATAGTGACAAAATCTGAATGTTGTGTAAAATTGTGGGGGTGCGCATGCGCCTTACTTATTAGTGAAAAATATGGTATTTTTACATCGTCAAATGTTAACTGAACCGCATTTGCTTTTTTTGTTTCAGGGATGGAGAATCATGCAACCATATTGCAGCTGTGCTGTATATGCTGGTTGACATGACAGAGAAGAGAGAAAGGGGCCTCCTTTCTTCAACGTCACAGCGATGCGCATGGCTGATTCCAAGAAAACGGATCCTATCCCCCAAAAAAGTTGCTGATAGGCCTCTTCGTCGCCCAAAGTCAGATGTGCAGCCTTCCCCCAAAGTTGTGTTAAACCTCACAAGATTGAGCAGCAGATTGCAAGCATCAAACCCACACTGTTCATTAGTGAGCTTTACCAGCAACAAAGAACAGGCAAAGAGGGACTTTGAAGTGGAACTTCCTCCTGTTAAACTGAACTTTGCAGATCATGTGGATTTGAAGAATGAGAAATGCTTG
This sequence comes from Phymorhynchus buccinoides, assembly GCA_017654935.2. Classification (NCBI taxonomy): domain Eukaryota; kingdom Metazoa; phylum Mollusca; class Gastropoda; order Neogastropoda; family Raphitomidae; genus Phymorhynchus; species Phymorhynchus buccinoides. The sequence continues at coordinate 116,333 of JAGGCT020004114.1, forward strand.
GTGCAGTTTGAAGACTATGTGAAGTCATTGAAGATGTCGGAAAGTGAAATCAAGGAGATTGAGGCTTGCACAAGAGGGCAGGCTAAATGCGTTGCTTGGCACAATGCACGATCTGGTCGGGTGACCAGCTCACAGTTTGGTGCAGTGATGTGCAGAAAAGCAGACACAGAGCCTGACAATCTGGTGAAAAGCATCATGGGATATTGTCGCCCTTTCCAGACCGCTGCTACCAAGTGGGGGAAGAACCATGAAGCAGCAGCGAGGCGCCAGTACTTCAATAGAATGGCAACATCTCATCCACACTTGTCTGTTGCTGACTGTGGCCTTGTTGTTGATCATGATCTCCCATTCTTGGCAACCAGTCCGGACGGACTGGTTCATTGTCCCGATTGTGTACCTCCTCTGGGTCTTGTGGAGGTGAAGTGCCCATACACATGGTCCACTCGGTCCATCCAGGAAGCTTGTGCAGACAAGAGCTTTTGCTGTGCTCTTAAGGGGGAAGAGGTGAAGCTGAAAACCTCCCACCCTTATTTTTACCAAGTACAGGGGCAAATGGGCATCACAGGCAGGAAGTGGTGCGATTTTGTGGTATGGACTGTCTCCGACATCCACATTGAACGTATCAGTATTGATGAGGATCTCTGGAAGACCATGCAACATAAGCTGCGTTCTTTCTTTGTTAGTGGTGTAGTCCCTGAAATGTTTTCTTCACGCATACTGAGAAATAGAAAATTGCACCCAAAGTAAGTCCACCCTGCCACTGTTATGCGGCTTCTAATACTGTAATCAGTACAACAAACTGCTTGACTGAAAATTGACTTCTAGTTCTACTTTAAGTTTAACCCTTTCAAAGCCAGCCATTTTTCCGTCCTAAAAATTTCCATTAAGCTTACCTGGGTAGAGAAAATGGATTCTGTCTGCAATATTGGGGATTCCTCTGTGATATGCTATAAAAATAGGGCCTATCCCATTTAATGAGAGACCCTCATTTGATGCCTTTCAGTGACATGGGTGATAAATCACTGTGGTGCCAAGAGGCGACAGTGGCGATTGAAAGGGTTAATTTGGCTAAAATCTGTTGAGGTAGTTTTTTTTTTTTTATATGGGTTTGAATGAAGTCTTCAGGGATCCATCTTGTTACATGACATTATTTATTCCTTTATTTTTCTTGCTGTCTCGGTGTCGTGTGATGACCTTCATTTTCTCTTTTTTTAAATACTGGTGATTATCTTCAACCTGATGAAGTTGGCCGATTGACGGGAAGAAGAATAATCCCTGTATAGTAAATTAAATAGTGTAATAGCCAATTCATTCTCAATATGCTATTAGTTCGTAAAACATGAACATAATTTCTATTCCAGGACCTATGACTTGTGCTTATAAATAATCAATTTGTGATGACTGACAGTATAAAACATGACCAAATCTCACTTTGCTTCTTTTTATTTTGTATTTTTGATGACATCAGGATACATGCAAATTTAATTTATGAGATTATTGTGACAAGATCACAAGCTCAGTAATATATTTTGATCAGTCAATTTCCGACAGTAAACTTTGATGTGCTTTTCAGTTTCCCCTATGGATTGGGCCCTGTCATTAAAAAAGAAATGTTTACAGAAACATAATATACTACTCCTGTCGGCACAAACAGTTTTAGTTCCTTTCTTTCGTTCAAAGTGCCCTGTTGTTAACTTTTCTGTCTTTATAATTTATTTGACCCTCTGAATTAATTTCTGAACCCATTTTGGTTCCACCATTGAGCTTTTCATCTTTTTATTTCCCTATTTAATTTTATTCTGTTTCCTTTTTTCCCCCACTGAGCTTTTTATGTTTTTCTTTTAGTGTTTAGTTAGACACTGCCATTGGGTACTGTGAACTATCAAATGAAGAAATCATCCTATCTGGTATGGTCGAGGTGCATCACCACAACTCTGTAAACTCGTGAATGTGGGGCTGGGGGTTAAAGCGTCATGCTCAGAATACTTATGTTCGGGTTAAAAAATAAACTTTCCTTTATGAAATGACCGACATTGACTTGTGATTGAATGACATAATCTGATTGATGAGTTGCTTAATAATTACCTTATTTTTGGGACTATAAAGCCCATGTTTGTATAAGGCGCACCCCCAAAAATTTACCCAAATTTCAGATTTTGTTCTTTTTTTTCCTCCTTACTATGATTATTGTCAGTCATATTATAAGGTGAAGGGGCCTGAGTCTGGGGAAGATGTATCGCCTTATACTCATTTAACTTATAGTCCGAAAAATACAGTAGTGAGTACTGTTAGTGTTAATAAGATTGCAATACTGTGAAATATTGATTGTGATACTGTGATTTATGTTGTCTCAAAAATGAAGTGCTGCATACCAAAACATTTAACAAAACGTATAATTGTAGCCTTCCAAAGGAACCAAGAATACTTTAACTTTGGACATGAAAAAATAGAGAAATTAAGAAAGGAAAACACTTCCATGCATGACAGAGGACACATAGTCAATTTTGAATATCCTTTGGCACTTTTGTGTATACTGTCTTTTATTAATCCATGTCTTTTAATCATAATTAAAGTTCGTACACACTTATATGAGCACACACATAACCCACAATTCCAGTCTCAGAACACCTCGGTCCTGAATTAAAAAAGCTATGTACGTTTACAAACAAAAAAACTTTCAAATTGTCAAAACAAAAACATTAACCCTTTCGCCTCAGCCATTTTTTAGCCAAAATTTTCGATTAAACTTACATGAATAGAAAAAAGAATTTTGTCTGCAATCGTTGGGGATTCCTCTGTGACATGTTTAAAATAAGGCCTATTCTTACCTCTTCAAATCAAGAACACAAGATCGTTGGACAACAGATCTAGATTTCAAGGCTTTTTGAGTTTTTGTGACATGGGGTATAAATCATTATGGTGCAAAAATGCAACATTGGCGGTGAAAGGGTTAAAACAAAGTCTTAATAATAAAGACAGGTTTTCTGTACTGATAAAACAAAGTGCCCATTTTCATAAATAAAGAAATTGAAAATCACATTCAATGCTGCAAGTGGAGCTTAAAAGTTAAATGAAAGTTCAAACATACATCGCAAAACCACAAGACTAAAGGACAGCAAGCTTCTCAACACAAATATAACAGAGCAGTTAAAGTGCACCGATCCCCACTCACCTGCAATTTTTACCATAGTTATGACGATTGTTAATTCCATAATCTCAGGGCCACAAAATTGTCCTTGCATTGTATAAAATGTTTCCAAACCATCTTATATTCTTTTAATTTTCATTAACATAATATATATGTTTTGTTAGCTGAAATTTTGTAGGTCTTTAATTTAAACCAACATTAGCAAAGACTTGATCATGATTTCTGATTATAGCAAAAAAGTGGCACATCACTGATTTGATTAGAATCCATCAAACAATGACCCAAATAGCTTAGTCATTGGTTGATGGTAACTGTTATACGGTACATACATTTATAAAATTAAAAAATAAAACATGGTTTGAAAATAGTACCCAGTAATTTATGGACAAAATAATGAAGCTGTGGAGCTGCTATAATCAGTTGCTAATGTCAGCAAATTCTGACTTTGTCATCAAATAGTATATACAAATTTTAAATGAAATAATATAATTCATATGCTAACAAAAAGATGTGACTACATTAAAGCAGCCATCGTTACAGGATTAAACAGTCATTTAACCCTTTCACCGCCAATGTCACATTTTTTGCACCACAATGGTTTAACACATATGTCACTAAAAGCATCAAATCAGGGCCTGTTATCTGAAGATCCTATTTTTGTAATGTTGGGAGGTAAGGGATAGGCCTAATGTCACGAGAAAAATGTGCAATTTTGCTGATATTTTTTTCCTCTGTGATTCAGGTAACTTTAATGATTTTTTTTTATCAATATTGGCTGGCGGCGAAAGGGTTAACAATGAACCACAAAGAATTGCTCATCAGTTTTTGATGACAGTCAACCTAAGTATAATTAACAAACATGAATTTTAAGCTTTGCTAAAACTTTTTATCCTTCCAAAATGTATCCAGGGTGTAAAATAATATGCTATGTGCCAGTTGTAGCTGTGAATGGGCCATTACATACCCACCCAATTAACATTGATTGTGTTTGCACAACAATGCAGATTTTCATGACTGATGCTGATTAAAATATATTAGTGCAAACAAAATCTACATTTGTGGCAGTTGTTGCACTAATTTTGCAATGTCATTTAATCATATTTCTTTTGCTAAAGTAGCTCTTGCTAAATGACATGCTTTATAATGTTCGTTATGCAATATTTCATTAGTTATGCTGGTTTGATACCACATAATAATAAAACTGCGAAATGGCGTCAGTCATGATCCTGATGATATTGATAGCAAGTACACAAATGCTTGTGAAAATCATACAAACGAGCCAATAAGTAATACAAAGCAGTGTTGGCAGAAGCTGTTAAAGCCAGCGCAGCACTATATAAGCAAGCAGTAGGCTCAAAATGTCAGTTTCTGCTTGGCGCTCGCAGCGAAAGCATCCCTTTTCAAACGCAAAAAGGAGGGAAAAACTAAGCTGGCGCAGGCGAAAGCCCGCAGCTAGGAGTGTCGCTGGCTTTGTTTCTCTCTCTCCCACTCTTAACTGACTACCCGATTCCTGGGATCGGCTCTTAAATACACTATGAGTATGAAGCAAAATAATTCAGCAAAATATTGCACCTGACTCATAAGCTTGAGCAATAATGAAAAACCTGCCAAAACAAAAACTTGACCAGACAACCCATTTTACAGTTCCTGGCAGTCTTGTTTAATCCTACACACAATGGACAACAATTTCACCTGGCTTTTTAGTCAAACAAATTGTTTAGTCTACACTGACATACAAATTGAATCCCAATGCTAAATGCACAGTATCGTCTCAGATCAAAAAGCATATTACAGCTGAAGGACGAAAAGCAAATTTCAACACAAGGTTAACATAATTTGTCAAAACGGAACTATTTTATGAGTTGCATGTCGCCAAGCGACCATGTGCAAAACATAGACATAACTCAAAATTGGTCAACTTCGATGTATTGTACAGTCAAAAAGGTCTCAATTATTATGACTTCCAAAAAGTCCAGAAAAATCAGTCTTAAATTGGAGTATATAACATAACGGAGGTCAGTTAACGACGAGGATTTAAAGGTTTGTATAGCATTGTCAGAGCATTGCAAACTTTCCAAACTTGGTTGGGATAAAGACAAGTTGGAAGAACATCACTTAATATTCTGAATGTTTTCACTCTGGCCATGTATCGTTCCACATGAATCCTGAGGGAAGCTATGCGCCTTGTTTGAATGATCTGTTCTGGAGTCATTTTCTTCAATTTATTCTTTCTTGGTGGGGTTATTAACTGAATTCCTCTTTCAGTTGTGAACCTTGAAATGTCAAAACCCTTATCACCCATTATTGCATCACCTCTGTCTAACAAATCCAGAAGGCCAGACTTCACAACTATTTGCTGGTCACTGATGCTGCCTAGCCAAAGGTCAGAGACAAACGAAAGAGTTCCACATGGAGTAATGCCAATGAGGGCCTTCCAGGTCATGTTCGATTTGTAATGGCTATAGGTTAAAGTCTGTGACACAAGTGAAGATGGTTTGCGAGTGAATATCTCTGTACAATCAATCACAATCCTGCAATTGGGGAAATGAGTCTGAAAAGCCCTTGGCATAGATGCAAATATGTCTTCTGTTGAAGGCCACTGAATGAGGGGGACCAAATTTGTGTGCAGAAACATAGTCCAAGCAGAAAATACATTTGAGCACGTTGACAAACTAATGCGAAAACGATCAGCGAGATCTTGTAAAAGAAGACCAAGACGAAGTCTCATGAGGAACATGAAAAATTCATCCATGTAGCGTAGATTTTCTCTTTTACCCACTTGAGATTTCAGATGTTTTTCATCATGTGCAAGTTCATCAAAAACTGCCAAAAATGCATCCTTGTTTGGTATGCCAGTATAGAAAATCAGTTTTTGGTTATCATCAGCAACATCTTCAAATGTCATTGCTGGTAAATCTGTATTAGTGGCGGTCTCAAACTGTTCCACTCCAACCTGAATGCCTTTGTCACACAACTTCTTCATGTCACAGTTTATACCTGTGTCTGCTGTTTGCTTTCGCGGCACATCTGTTTGTGTTGCAGCGTCACAGAAAGTGACAAAATCACTTATGTCAACTTGGGAAGATGCAGCACAACTTGTAGGGAGGCTTTCCTTGAGCACAGGTCCACAATAGTCGTGCATCAACACTGATGCCACATATGGCGTGATGCTGCACCCAACAACAGGTGTCTGTCTCTCAAGATCCTGTAACAATATAAAATAATTTCAAGACTTTAAAACACCCAACCTGATGAATACACCACTTAAATAACACAATATACAAAAGAGAGAGAGAGAGAAAGAACAATATTGGTAGTCAGTTCTGTCATTTCAATTACTTCAAGCTACACTTTATTTTTGGGAAAAAGGAAGAGAAGGGAAGGTATAAACCATGGATTAAAAAATAAATAATTATACATTAGAAATCAGATAAGTCAAAATTGAAAGGACCAACATTTTATTTTGAGATATAGCCAATATTTTGAGATAAAAATACTTTTTTGCATACAAATGATTGACCTCTTCAGTGCCGAAGTGTATATGTGCTCTCTAAGTCTAATGCATCAATACTTCCCACCGACGTTTGTATACCGGTATGTATATGTCGGTGCTATTGCCGCATTCCAAAAACGCGCTGCATACCGGCTGCGTATGCGCAGCTGATAGCCGGTACTGAAGGGGTTAAGATGGGACCTAAAAATTATGGTGAGTTATGAAGTCTTTATGAGTTATGCAGTTTTTAGTTGGCAGGAATCCATTGTATATATATTTGCCATGCTTACCACATATTTCAGAACAAAATGAGGACCTATCAAAAGTATATGAGGATACAAATTTCCGTTCAATTTGGTATTTGGAATATATTCTAGTCACAGAGAATTTTAGTAGCTAAAATTAACTGAAAAGGCGTCACAGTCTACATCAATCCATTGAACTGGGTCAGTTGCAACTCTTACTCTGTGACATCACAGTAACACATCCACACATATTTATTTCTAATAATAATCAGGCATGGTGGTGGGGGCAAAGTGAGTTTCGCGGAAGAATATCCAACCGATTCTGCATTTCATTTGAAAGATGTCGACTCAAACTAAAATGATGAAGTTGGGCGTCAAAATGAAGAAGAAGAAGAAGAAGAAAAAGAAGCACTAGGATCACAAATCTGGAAACGTGTGGCGTGAGCTAGGCCGCGCATGACTGCTAACTTCGGCGGGAAGTTGCTTGTTCAGTCATTCACATCCGGTTCCGCGAAGCGATTGCATAGGTTTTAACGCACGTAATTTTTAGGCACCCGAGCGAATTTTTCGCCCGGCTTTTTTTGGTTGAGGGGGGGTGTCAAATTTTCATGGCTTTTCCGCAATTCGCGGAGGTCTACCATGCCTGAATAATGTATGAGGTTCAAGTCACTTACATGCTCATCAGAGGCAGATCCAACCTCCTGCAACTCCATCCTGTGTGCTGGGTTCTCAAGCAAAGCAGCTTCAGCAGTAGCAGCAAATTGTCCCTAAACAAAACCAAAAAAAAGGCCTGACAATAGGTTTGTTTTTAATTGTACAATACTTCAGATTTTTTTCCCCTCATAATTCTATATTTTATTGTCTTAGAAAAACAAAATACTGTATTTTTCTAACAATAAGGTGATATTTTTACTCCCCAAAAGTGAGACTAATTCCCCTCGTAATATGACTACTTATAATTTGATATAGCAAGAAAACCTAACAAAATATGAATTATGAGTGACAGTTGGAGGGTGCGCCTTAGAGTCAGAAAAGTATGGTACTTTGCGTGTTACTGAAACTGCGTAGGAGGGGAAAAGAACACATGGATTCTATTGTGTGTATTTAAAATTACGATAATTTGAGCAAATTAAAAACTGAAGTCAGATAAAGTTGGCATGAAATATGCATATTTTTGTTTTAAAATTGTTTTTTCCCTATGAATAAATGTGCATTCTGTTTTTGTTTTGTTACACAAATCACCTTAATGAACTCAGTAATTAACTCACTGCACAAGTTGTACAATGGAACCTAGGAGCGATCTTATGAGGGAGGTTCTACTGCACACACACACACGCATACACACACACACACCAACTTCACACGGTATGAATGTGTTAGTATACACCAAACACTAGGTTACACAGAAACCCAGACATTTTTGTATCAAACAACAACACTTAAGGCTCTTGGAAATGTCCATATTAGTCAGTCAAGCAGACAAGAGGATGAAAACAAAAAAAATGAAAAAAGGGGAACAAGAAAAAAGGTCAAAAAAAGAAGGGAAAAGTGGTGGTGGGTTGCATGAGTGAGCAAGATAGCGGAGAGTAGATGAATGATTGGGTGTGTTGTGAGTTACATATTGTTTAAATGTAAAGTTACGTTTCATGTTTTTATTTAATATTTTTATTTTATATAATCTTATTTTACACGCTGGAAGACAAGTTTCCATGTGCGTTTGTACAATGCCAAAGGACAATAAAGAATTTTATGAAATTACAGATTAAAAAGGGATGTGTCAGACTGGAATATCGGTCGGTCATTAATAAACTCATTGGGCAAGACATTGTAGGTAAAAGACATCTAGGATAATAAAGAGTTAACTTACTGAAGAAATTGGACTTGCCAAACTGGAACATCTGTTGGACTGCTGAATGCCACCACATGAGTTTCTCCTTGATGACAGTTTCCCACAACCAGTCAAAAAGTTGTCCTTGTCAGCTTCGCAGATCTGTGGTACACAAGAACAGATAAATAATCATCAAATAAAAATCATCAAGAATATTACAATAAATTATTCAAGTTTAATACAACACCCAACAGTGACACTTTTTATTGGCCCATTATTCTGGACATTGACCCATCATTTTCTGTAATTAATCAGGAGTCATATGACCATGAAATTTAAAAACAATCTGAAGCTCTGCTTATGTAGTCTGCTAAATACATGTATGATTGGCATACTACCAGATTACTTCTTTTTAAAAACAAGCATGGATTGCCATTTGTGTGTTGTGTGGAACATTATTTCCCCTTTACTTTCTAGTATTAAGTAACCTCAATGATTTGCTGATTATTTTGTCACTGTAAATGTAATTTCACAGCATCCGCAGAAAATGTGTACAGATGTCATACCCTAATCGTGAGACTGGAAGTACTCATTCTTTCCCAGGGCTTTGTGGGACACTGACAGTGTGAGTAGAACTCTTCTACCAGAAGCATATATCAGCCTCAGTGGAGGTATTCAAATCCCAGATTTAAACCTACTACCCCTTTTCCCCCCCCCCCCCCCCCCCCCCCCCCCCCCCCCTTCGTTCCTTCCTCCTCCCCCCCCCCCCCCTTTGCCCTGTCCTCACCTTTCCGTTGCCTCAACTCCATACCCCTTGTCCAGGCCTATTCCCCAAATTATGCCCACCCCCCTCTCACCCAGTCCTCCCATTCAATCCTGCATTGACCTGATCATCTGGGCAGCAAGTCTTCTATGTGTACACAAGTCTACTGTTTAGTTGGAAAACCCCACGTCACGTCATAATCATCAAATTGTTGATGGAGGACACTATATGTAAGAAAAAGAAGAAGCTAAGTGGTTTAAATCCTATTTCAGGCCCCATTATTATCTGCGCCTATTTCATGCATGTTTCACCTTGAATCAGGTAAGGGATAGGGTTAAAATCAGTTTACGACTATTTTATTTTTAATACCCAAAACATAATTGGGGAAAAATCAACAAAAAACAAACTGAAATTAGAGTGAGAAGTGAGAGCCTATTTCATTCAACAATTTCCAGCCTATTTCCACTGCTGCACAGTCCGCTAAATTGGTCTAAACGGTGCCGAAAGGAAGACCGATGGCTTAGCATTCACGCTGTTGTTTTGACTTTGAGCGGCTGTTTTTAGGGATAAAGTTAATTCATAAACACCCCCTCCCCCGAAGATGGAGTGTGGCTGCCCACATGGCGGGGTAATCAAAAACGGTCACACACGTAATGTTCTCATCCCTAGCTGGTGCATTTGTACTGAAATGAATTGCTCAAGTGCTCTGGCTGTTGGGATGATCCCTGGAGTCGTTAAGCCAGGAAACAACAACATACCCCCCCCCCCCCTCCTCTTTGATGAAAATAGCTCCTAAACTGATTCTAACCCTATCCCTTACCCGAGTCCAGGCGAAACTTGCATGAAATTGGCACATATAATAATGGGGCCTGAAATATGATTTTACCGCTAAGTGACTCAGCCAGTCCTGAGTCAGGTCACTTAAGTTAGATTTACTGGAGAAGAAGTCAGTCTGCTCAGTTGCACTTGCAGTCTGAGTCTGTCATTGAATAATCACATCTGAGCCAAACAAATGAATAAGAAAACGAGAAAAACACACAACATTGTTATGTGTCAAAGTAATGTTGATTAATACAAGTAACAAGGTGTGTGGTCCACAGATTCAATGCGAAAGCTGTATGAAGTGGATATTTAATTATATTAATAAAATAAATATTTACTATATTACCTTTGATGTTTTAAATTCTTTTGTTGAAAACAGCGATGGGATGATTACGTTCGGTGGTTGAGGACCGGCACGCCCTTCAAAATGGTCCGAACACAGCCTGCTGTGCTCTGTGAAAACAAATCTTTTCATTGTCAGCGTCACACGCTGTTTCCAAATGTTTGCAACAGTCTGGTCAGCTGGGAAGCGATGTAGTGATATTTTTCGTCCATCTTCCATCACTTTTCCACGGTAATTGCTGCACGCACAGCAGTAGTGGCCTCTGCATGTCTTGTTTGGTTGCCCCTTCAATGAATCCTTGCCCATTTTTCTTCTTGTCAAACTGCATCCAACAGTATCACGCCAAACTGCCAACCTGTCATCGGCCCGGAACAAGGAAAAGCGCTCTTCGCGACTCCGCGCGCTAGAGATAACCAAGGGCATTGACTCGTGCTAACAGGCTTCGATAAAGCACCTAATATCTTCTGATAGGGCCCGTAATATGCCAACAATATTGTCAACAGTTCCAAATGCTCCCTACCCCCCACCCCCACCTCACCCTTCGCCCCCCACCCTTCTCTCTCTATCTCTCACTCACTCACCCTCTCTCTATGACCATTCAAGAAGAAAACGTCCACTTTGAAGCCATAACATTAATGTCAATCATCCAGAAACAGAACATTGCCATTCTTAAATGTATACATATTACTTGTTACATGTACATAATATGTTTGAAAGTCTTGTATAATTTATTATGTCACATGTTTCTCCTCATAGGAAAGTTAGGTTTTTAAATGCGCCACTGAAAAGGTTTTAATAATCATTTTAAAGCTGACTTAATAAAGATTATATATTTTATAGCTCACAGTTCTCCCCCCTTTCCCAACAATCCCCCATTTTACTAACTCTTATGGCAACAGTTTTAATCTTTAGCGCTGGTCCCCAAATACGCAGTGCGAGGTAGGGACCTAAAGCTCCAAGACAACAACAACAAATTACTGTTTTCGGAGGAGCTCAAAGGAGAATATGGAAGATGTTTTTGGTGAAAAAGGCAGGAGAATGGGCCAAAAAGTCAGAAAGATAGTAGATGACAACAAAGCAAGGAAAAAGGCAGAGTCAAAGAGAGAGAGAGAGAGAGAGAGAGGAGAGAGAGAGAGAGAGAGAGAGAGAGAGAGAGAGAGAGAGATTAGAGGAAGTTATAAGCGCACAACTTCCAGAAGGTTGGGGAACTATTTTTTACGGAAGACACCCCCACACCCCGGTATCCCATGGGGGGGGGGGGGGGGGGGAGCTATATTTCAAACATGCTGCTGATAAATCAATACTGAAGGCCAAAAGAAACACAAATGAAACGCGAACATGTCGGACGCCGTTTGGGTTTTAACTGGATGGAAAGGGGAAGGGTGCGGGTGTGAGTGTGTGTGTATTAGTTCCACCCATCCCTGAGTTACCCCAGGGGAATGAATGATCCAAACATTCGTCCAAAATTACCCCGGGGTAAGAATGGCAATGGGGTGAAATCAAACAGTTGCACCGGAGAGTCAAATCTGGTAACAAGAAAGACTATTCGCAACTAAGGTTTGCGTTTGCCTTTTTTTGTTTTCTGTTTTTCTTTTACGAGCAAAGTGAGTATGCACATGCATGATTTGGTGTGTGTGGGTGTGGGTGTGTGCGTGTGGTCACTGGCTCATTAACACCGTAACATATCAAGTTCCCCAGAAATACAATTGCAAATAATAGCTTTTATGTACAAATAATGCTCAAGCATAATGAGTTAATATGGTAGCACAGATCTATTGAGAACTTGCTTTTTGGCTCTCCCAGAACTCTTCTCTGACCTTCTCATCAGTAACACAGTACAGAAAAGACCAATGAACTCCATCAGTATCTTCCAGAACACTTCTCTGACCTTCTGATCTGTGACACGGTACAGAAGAGACCAACGAACTCCAACACTGTCTTCATGAACTCTTCTATGACCTTATCAGTGACACGGTACAGAAAAGACCAACGAACCCCATCACTAGCTTCATTAACTCTTCTCTGACCTTCTGATCAGTGACACGGTACCGAAGAGACCAACGAACTCCATCACTGTCTTCATGAACTCTTCTCTGACCTTCTTATCAGTGACACAGTACAGAAGAGACCAACGAACTCCATCACTATCTTCATGAACTCTTCTCTGACCTTCTGATCAGTGACACGGTACCGAAGAGACCAACGAACTCCATCACTGTCTTCATGAACTCTTCTCTGACCTTCTTATCAGTGACACGGTACAGAAAAGACCAACGAACCCCATCACTAGCTTCATTAACTCTTCTCTGACCTTCTGATCAGTGACACGGTACAGAAGAGACCAACGAACTCCATCACTGTCTTCATGAACTCTGTTCTGACCTTCTTATCAGTGACGCAGTACATGTAGAAGGGGAGAGCACTGTTGGTGTACCACAGGAAATCACTGACTGCCACAAACACTTTGAATTGTCCAGTTTTAACGGGATCGTTCGTAGTAAGAAACCCCTTTAGTATCATGTCCACAGGAACCGGCGTTCTCAGGAGGTAGAAACAAACGTTGGCAGCAATCAAGGTGATGGTCAATGAGGACGGTTTCTCTTGTCTGGTGGAATCGTGGACAAGAAACCGTTGTTTGTTTCTTCTGACAGTTCTGACCAGTGTCCACAGCAGAACGCTGTTGCCGAGGAACAACAATAACAGAGGCAATAAACAAACCTGAATCGGGTTCACCCAAAACCAGATTGTTTTAATGAACCAACGGAACTCATCCCATCCAGATGTATGGCAATAAGATTGTCCTTCTCGAAGATCGTTCCCGTAGAGTTCGTGACAATTCATCGCACTAAGAACAATGATCACTATAACGAAAGTAACTCGCGATTTTCGTATCGTCCACACAGTCTTGACACGAAGAGGCCACAGCACAGAAGCAGCTCTGAGCACGGTGAGTGACACCAGCATCCACGGAGAGAGAGCTAAGCTCGTTGATCTCATAAACGTGTAAACCTTGCACTGGGTAAAGCCTAGATTCATAAAATACGTGGCACCCATCTTCTTGTGCAGAAACCGCTCAAAGGGATCGAGTGCTATCATCAACAGGTCAGCCACAGCCAGACCTTTAAAGAAAACACTGTACGGAGATACCGGAAGACGGCGCAGAATCCGCAGGATGGTGAAGTTACCGACAAGTCCGAAACAACAGACGATTGGGTCACTGATGTCATCGATCAGCTCAGCTGCCTTGACATACGGTCTGTTCGGATCGTGCAAAGTGTTTCGTTTGATGCGAGCTGAGCGGTACTCTGTAGCCATCATTTTGTAACCTTTTCACATTAACCGTAGCGTCAGAGTGATTGATTCTGTCTGTGATCCATGTCAGCTTAGTGTGAACTGATTTTAACCGATTTGACCCTGCTTGCTACGAGATAGTCTCATAGTGTATAATGTCATTGATGATGTCATAACTTTTTATGTCATAGCCTTGGATGATGTTGGTTTTTGGTTTAGACAAGTCAGGAAAGATATATCTCTATACCTTTTTTTTCTCAGATTGAGTCTAACAGATTTGTTTTAAACTTTATAATAATAATAATAATAATTCGATAATCAGTTTTCCTGTGGCAGTGAAGGGGTTAATTGTCTCTGTGATCCATGTCAGCTTAAGCGAGGCGACAGACTATGTGACTGCCTCATGTGACTGATGATCTGGTCGTAACGTTTCACCTCATTTGCATACTATCCTGCTTGATCAGTTCTGACTCAGTCGGGCCCAGTCATGTGACAGGGGGCCGAATAGGGCGCGTTCTAAATTTCAATGATCGAGTCTGATCGAGTCAGATGGCTTGTTGACCTCTTCTGTGCGGGAAACAAAATTTGGTCAACGTCACGACCTGATCGAGTCATATGATGCAGTCGCATAGTCTGTCTCCAGCTTTAGTGTGAACTGATTTAACTGATTTTATCGTTTATATCTGTGATCCATGTGAGCTTAGTGTCAACTGATTTTGGCTGATGTTTAGATTGATTATTTCTGTAACCCATGTCAGCCCTGTGTGAACTGATTTTAACTGATTGGATTAATTCTGTCTGTGATCCATGTCAGCTTAGTATGAAACTGATTTGATTGATTCTGTCTGTGATCCATGTCGGCTCAGTGTCAATTAACGAGCATGTACACATCACAACATGGCATGGCATGAAATGACATGACAGCGAGCTATTCACGGGCTCACAGACCTTTAAAAAAAAAAAGAGTTATTGTATGTGTGTGCATACACGCGCGTGCGCAGACACACTCTGGATCGGTATGCAAATCCATGCGCACACGGACATACACATTGCTACATGCGCTCACACACATACATACACGCACGCGTTTGTTCGCGCGCGCACGCACGCACGCGCACACCGCCCACACACACGACACGCCACACGCACGCACGCACGCACGCACGCACACGCACGCACGCACACGCGACACACCACACACACACACACACACACACACACACACACACACACAACACACACACACACATGTTAACGGGCAGACCAAGTTACAAGAAAGGCAGCTCGAAATATTAAAGACGCACTATCAATTAACATTCCTCTAGATCTCACGGAATGTTTTTTAATTATGAGTAAAATACCCCATGAAAGCCTTGAAACGTTATTGATACATTTCAGATATTCAATATTATCATAATTGCATTAAACCTAATGGTATACGAAATGGAAAAAAAAAGCGATATAAAAGCGTAATCAAACAACAACGTTACTTCTTCGTACGTAGGTAGGCTACGCTTGAATTCTTTGAAAACAAAATAATATTTATTGTAAACATGTCAAATATGCTGGCCAACGTTCTTCTTCTTGTCAAGCGCCATCTCTGTTGAATTATCTGTCTTCTCCTCTCCGACAGTTCAACTCAGTTTCCTCATTCAAAACCTTTCTTTTAAAACCCATTTTTTTTCCTGCTGCGTCCTAAATATGTGACCATTTGTTTATCGTTGTGTGCACGTGAGGGAAGATTGATTTAAGAGGTTTGTTCTGTGTTTTGTGGTGTGTGTTATTTGGGTGTGTGTGGAATGTGTGTGGTGTGTGGGTTGTTGTGTGTGTGTCTTTGTGTGTGTGTGTTTGTGTGTGGTTGTGTGTGTGAGTTTTTGTGTGTGTGTGTTTTTTTTGTGGTGTGTGTGTGCCAGCATGCATGTTTGCATGTGTGCTTGTGGGTGTTTTGGTTTTGTGGGTTGTTTGTACACGCATGTGTCTTTCAGTGTCTGTTTGCAGTGTGTGTGTGTCTGCGGTGCGTACGTTGTATGTGAGTGTATTTGTACGTGTATCCTCTAACGCTTGTGTGTGTATGTATGTTGGTGTATGCGGTCCAGTCCGTGCAACTCAGTTGCTATGGCTTACTGAATGTAAGATGAATAATGAGTCGGTGTCGATGAATGTGTGTGTGTGTGTGTGTTGTGTGTGTGTGTGTGTGTGTGTGTGGTGTGTGTGTGTGTTTGTGAGAGAGAGAGAGAGAGAGAGAGAGAGAGAGAGAGAGAGAGAGAGAGAGACTTGTATATTGAAACGACCAGACTACCCTTGTAAAAAGCACAAATTTTCGACTTTAATGTCTTTTTCAAAAACACAACTTAAAAAATGGCAGAAAATATTGCATCGTTAACGCAGCCCTCATACCACCCACGCGCACACGCACTCCGCACCCACCACACACACACACACACACACACGCACGCACAGACCACACACACACCACTACACACACACACACACACACACACACACCACTACCACACACACACGCACGCACACCAAGTACTCACGCACGCTGGCACCCGCACATACAAGTTAATCTGCTCGTTAACACACATGCGAAAATACCTTTTAAAAGCCAAATTTTTCAACTATGCAGTTTTCATCTCGGTGCTAAAGACAAGACTGCCGATAAACAGCTTTCAAATAAACAAATTTGTGAATTTTGATCAGAGAGAGAGAGAGAGAGAGCGAGAGGAGATAGGAGAGAGAGCGAGAGAGAGAGAGAGAGAGAGAGAGAGAGAGAGAGGAGAGAGAGAGAGAGAGAGAGGATAGAGAGAGAGAGAGAGAGAGCAGTTGGCTTAGTATATGGCCGTTGTTGCTGGTTTGTGTCAATCTTTGTTTTCTACTTGTTGATGAATGATTGATTGCAAAGCGCTTTGGGCTCATTTGGGGTAAAGCGCCTATGGCGAAGAAATGAGACTTTATTATTTTATTATTAGTATTAGTAATCATATAGTAATAGCCAACTGTCCGTGTGTGTCTCTGTGTGTTGTGTTGTGTGTGTGTGTGTGTGTGTGTGTGTGTGGTGTGGTGTGTGTGGTGTGTGTGTGTCTGAAACACGAAACGGGCCTTATAACTCCGCCGTTTTTCGAACCGAATCGCTTCAAATTTTGCTGTCTAGCCTCCGGTTCCAGAATTTCGATTCAGAATGCCGGAGAATACGGGCGCCCGAGCCGGTGCAAATTTCAACACCATCCGTTCATAACGCGCGGGACTATAAACCGATTTATTTTGGGCAGGACGCTAATTTCAACCAACAATTCACCACATACCAAAGCCTCTAAAAGAGGAAAATGGACTACTTAAGGTTCGGGCGAGCCTGGTGATAGAGTTATCGTTAGTGGGTAGTTCAAGTGGCGGCATGCAGAGACTCAGATTGGAATTTGAACAGAGAAGTCAACTGGCCTATTCGACGTGATATATGTCATCAGAAGGTGTTTAAAAAGGGACACAACCAGTGTTTCTGTCCCTCCTACTGATATAGGAACAGGGACCAGTATGCCTCTTTTCTTTTCAATGTCTTTGGCTCTTTGCTTGCCTCCCCCCCGCGAGAAGAAAATGGAGTATTTACAATCCTCTTGTCTGAATCAACACATATGGGACTTTGTAAATATAAATATGGTTGGAACCAATGACTGGACGGCAATGCCGGAGGCATACGACACCACTAAGAAGTCCGATTTTTTATTAATACAGATAGCTGTAGCGGTGACCACGCCTCGGTTAAACGTCATCGGCTAGGCAAGCCACCACAAGTAGTGCGCCCTTCACTCCTATTTTTATCTAGACTAGTGGAGAGAGAGAGAGAGAGAGGAGAGAGAGAGAGAGAGACTGACTGGGGTGTGTGTGTGGGTGTGGGTGTGGGTGGGGGTGGGAGTAAAGAGCAGCAAGCTTCCCCCACTAGGGTACTGGGGAGTGGGGGGGGGTCTTCCGTACAAATAGTTCCCCACCTTCTGGAATTATGTCTTATAACTCCCTCTAATCTGTCAGTCTCCTTTGATTCTGCCTTTCCCCTTTGCTGCTGTTATCTACTATCGTTCTGCCTTTCCGTCCATTTCTCCCTGCCTTTTTTGAAGAAAGACTTTCAAAGATTTCCTCTGCCAAAGTCAGACATGCTGGGCCTACTTTCTTACTTAGTGGGCTAGCAGCAGCATGATGCAATCTCCGTTCGTAAGTGACAGAATTCTCCCTGCCTTTTTTCAACCAATCCTTTCAAAAAAGATTTCTCTACCGAATCCAGACATGCTGGGGCCTATTATTCTTACTTAGAACGCATAACATCAGCATGATGCTCTACGTTCGTAGTACGAAACATGCCTGCGACCGAAGACAGACTTAGAAAGAACGAAGAAGAAGAAGAGTACTATCTCTGCGTCTCTCTCTCTCTCATTCTCTCTCTCTCTCCTCTGCGCGTTGCGAGGTCAAGTCGAGATTATGAACACTCTTCTGCGATGGTCAAGATGTGCCCTGGTGCCCCCCCCCCCTCCCCCCTGAAAAGAAGACCTTACACAGTTTGTGATCCATTTCTTGGAAGGTGAAATGCTGCCATTCTTCTTGAATGTATAAACCGAAAGTTTCCTTTCGTGTGTTTGAGCTGGCTTGTCTTTTGAAACGCCACATAGCAAACAGTATGTCGCAGAGTGGCCATAAGTTCCCCGACAAGTAATGTGGGGAGGGTAGGTGTAAGGGAGGAGATGCTGCCCCGGGTTAAACCTGCACGGGGGTTAACGGCCACGGGCGATTGCTAGTTATTAATACTAACTGACTGAGTATCTGAATATAGTCCGTTTTGACTCTAAGCCATCGCAGTTTGAACTTCATCATCTACTTACTTCACTGTCCAAGAGCAAAAAAGAACATAATGATTATATGATCTTTTTGTCTTTTTAATTTTAATTTAATGAAATCGGGTATTGACCGTTGTCCCGTTCATCAACTCCATTTTCTCGTGTCAGAGCGTGTTGAATGAATTGGTGTTTTATTTTAAACCGTGTTTGCAAATGCTTATTGATGAGCAGTTCATTGTAATTTTATCTTTAGTGCTTATTCTCATTGTTTGGTACGGCACTGTTGTTTTCTTGTTCTTCTGCTTTATTAAAGAGTAGTTTCAGTTCAATGGAATTGTTTCGTAAATAATTTAAGGCGAGTAATTCATGTGTGTGGGGAGTGGTCCTTGCTATTCAGATCGTTCAACAGGGGTAGTTACTCTACCATCAGGTCAGATCCCCCCAGGTCCTTCGACTCGTGTGTTTGAGGAGACCACGTAGAACGGAGTGCGTCATTCTAAAATTTGATGTCATTATATGTTTACGCGTCACAGTGTGCAAGTTGTATCAGCTTGTAGCCGTTTGCCACCCCTTTTTTTCTACAAAATGTTTGGAAATCGCCGTTTTAAACCGTTCGAATCGATTTCTAGGAAATCGGAGCAAAGTGAGTGTTCTGATCCTTGAAAAGGCATGTCTTTTCTGTGATCCTCGACGTGTTTTCTTGCAAAACCTCACCGTCGGGTGTCCGTTTTAAAGAGTATGTTTTTTCTTCAATTACTCTTTCTCATTATTCTTTGGTTACGGCATTAACAAAACAAAATATTTAGGTTTTCATAAGTTTTAACTTTGCTTTCATTTAGTGAAGCAGGTGAAGGAAAAAAATGCCTAAGGTAGGATGCCAATGTTTCTGTCGTAGACACTCACAGACTCTTATTCCTTTCACCATACTATTTCACCTATTACCCCACAAGGTACAGCAGATCACTACTTCCTCTTTTGCGTTCTTTTGTTGAGGAAAGAGAGAGAAGAGAGAAAGAGAGAGAGAAGAGAGAGAGAGATCTAGAGGGAGAGAGAGAGGGGGGGGGGGGGGGTCTATTGTATAGGTCCTATGTATATCCGTAGGTTTCCTTTATCCATTATTTTTCTCTCATCGCATACTCTTGCACACACTTCAGACACACTTGTCATCATCCACAATGACACACGAAATACATTGCTATCGCTTTCAGTGGAAGGAGTAAATCGAAGAACACCCGACTCACGCACGCACACAGCTACACGCGCCCGCACAACGGTCCAACGCCAGGCCGCACGCACCCGCACGCACACACACACCCCACACCACACACACACAACACACACAGCACAATTAGTAGTCATGCGGGTGTTGTTGTTTGTTGCCTAGGCCTAAGTCCATCCGGAATACAAATACATCACTCCTGTGCTTTAACAACGATTCTCAAAATCATGTTAGGGTTTTTTCTTCCAGGCAACAGAATCACGAGATGTCTTGGTTTACTTGTAAGGTCTCAATACCACGATACTTCTTTTCCCCTTGACAACACAGTGATATCCACTATAACATTACTTGCATAATTAATCATATCTGTAGTTGTCCATGGGTAAGAGTGAAAAAATTTAGCGTTCTTTTAAGACCTCAAGGGAAATCCGTACTTTGCAGAGAGGCACATATTTCTATGAAGTACATGAGAAACAAGTGCACGCCCGCACGCCCTACGACAGCCCATACACACCACACACACACACCCACACACACACCACACACACCCAACACACCACCCACGCTTCACACTAATGGTAGGGCCTGACTATGATATTCAGTGTTGTTACTTTCAACATTTCTTCGACAAAGAATAGGTCTAGCTCTCACGATTTCAGCCATTCAGAGGAAGAATTCGACTGATGTTCCTGAGCATGCCATGTGAACCTCAAACCTTTATTTTCACGGTTTGTGATCACCTCCCGAAACCTAGGTTTCGCACACCCTGACCCTGTTTTGCATTGATTAAGATTAAGGATCGAACAAGGATCTGTTGTTTGCTGATCCCCAAAGGTCAAATCAACAACCCCTCCTGTCTTTTTCTTTTTTGTTTTTTTTCCGTTTTTTATTTTCAATCTTGCTTTCTTAAGTCTTACTGCACACTGAGCCACTTAAACCTGATTTTCCTTCATTTAGCACAATTAATATATGCATTTCGAATCATATAATAACAGCCAGTTGGTCCGTGTGTGTGGTGTGTGTGTGTGTGTGTGTGGGTGTGTCTCTTGTGTGTGTGCCGTGGGGTGTGTGTGTGTGTGTCTGAAACACAAAACGGGCCTTATCACTCCGCCGGTTTTTGACTGAATCGCTTCAATTTGCTGTGACCCTTAACGGAGTGTTGATGGCAACCAACCGTTGGCCGTGTCTTGCGCGTTTTTGGCAAAGTGTGAAACGCGTATCCGCGGCCTCTCGGCGCACACATATCCGGTATTTCTGGAGTTGGCAGTAATGACCTGGGAACGGTCGACTATACCTGTGTCCAAACCGAAGCGAATCGACTCATAAAAACGCGCGATATGCGCCGTCACGTGGTGTGTGTGTGTGTGTTGTGTGTGTGTGTGTGTTTGTGTGTGGGTGTGTGTGTTGTGGGTGTCTGTGTGTGGTGTGTGTGGTGGGTGTGTGTGTGTGTTGTGTGTTTGTGGTGGTGTGTGTGTGTTTGTGTGTGTGTTTTTTGATTTTGTGTGTGTGGTCTGAAACACAAAACGAAACGGAAAACGGGACAGCGAACAAGAAACAACCACAAAAAACGGGAAACGGGGAAAACGCAAAACGCAAAACGAGAAAAAACGGCGCAACGACATAGAAAAGAAAAAAGAGCGAAACGGAAAAAAAAAAAAAAAAAACAAAAAAAACAAAAACAAAAAACAAAAAAACGGAAACGCGACGCGGACCGGAACTACAACAACACCCCGACGCGTGACGGGAACGTAAACACTAAAAAAACCCACACCCAACAAGGCCCACCACCCCCATAATTGCAAAAAGCAACTAACCGAATGAGGAAACCACCCCGAAACACACAACCCACAGAAAAAAAAAAAAAAAAAATTTTTGAAAAAAAAAAAAAAAAAAAAAAAAACACCACACAACAACTAAACACCCCTAAAACGGAACAGAACGACAACCATGGCCCCCCTACACGGTAAAAACAAAAACCGTGCAGAACAACGACGGACAAAACAAAAACGCGAACGAAACAAAAAAACCCAAAAAAACTAGAACAAAAAAAAAAACGGAAAAAAAAAAAAAAAACTACTAAAAAAAAAAAAAAAAAAAAAAAAAAAAACGGGAAAAAAAACACACCTCGGACAAAAACAAAAAACAAAAACACAAACAGGAACAAAAAAAAAAAAAAAATACAAACGAAAAAAAAAACGAAAAGAAGACGGACAACGAAAACGAAAAACGGAAAACTCGATAAAAACGACAGAAAAAAAAAAAACGACCCACAAAACGAAAACAACCGCTAACTAGGATTATTGGAAGTCCAGTGCACATATACAGCGTTCCAGCATTTTGTTTTAGTGTGGTGTGACACTGCTATCTGCGGATCTGACTTTCTTCACTCAACCACAATGAAATAAACAGAGTAGGCCTAACGATGAGTTTTTCAAGTCTACCCGAACGATGGCTGGAGAAAACAACTCAACCCTCAAAAAAAAAAAAAACAATAACGAACTGAAAAGCCGAACAAAAAAAAAAAAAAGACCAATGAAAGTTAAAAAACCCAAGAAGTCTGTTATCTAGGAATGTTCGGAAAAAACATAATCCTTTTGAAAAAACGTCTTCCGCTATCTCCATTCAGGAGAAAGTTTAAAGGTCTGGAAACTTCTGACCTGTTGATGTTAGACTGAATCCCTTCAATCGTGTTCTGTGAGCAAGGAAACATATCGATGTCAACAGAAATCGAGGTTCTTCACAGTGACATAGGCGCTAAGTTTGACAAATCGACGAAAAAGCGCTCTCTCTCGCCTGGATGCTCGTGTCACTCACCGTGCTCAGAGCTTTTTCTGGATGGAAAGCCTCTTCGAATGTTGGCTGTGTAGAAGAAAGCCAACACGGTGACTTTCGCTATGTGATCAATTCTTAGTTGCGATGAATTTTCACAAACTATACGGGAACGATGTTCTAGAACGGCACGATTACCCTACCAACGACCGAACTCCGCCGGTTGATTAAACGAATCTGGTTCCAATTTGAAACCGATTAAGGGAGATTGCCTCTGTTATCACAGTTCCTCGGCAACAGTTTTAAACTGTGGAGAGGGGAGGAGATAACTTTCAGATGGTAAACCAACGGTTTCTTAGAACAAGTGGGGCCGCGACTTTGACCAGACAAGCTAAGCGTGAGCGAAAGGTAACATCAGGTGCGGTTGAGAGAAGAGGTACTGCTGTCTACCGCATCGGGAACGCCGGTTCCTGCCATGTGATAGCACTTGTCGTTTCATCTCGAACGAGTGTGAGACCTTGCTCGGAAACTGCGTTTGTGGCAGTACCTGCCTGTTTCCTGTTTTACATCGACAGTGCTCTCCGCTTCTGTTGTACTGCGTCACCATAACTTGGTCAGAACCGGGTTCTAGGTGTTACCGTTACTAGGGAGAGTGCACTGTCTCTTCTGAGCTGTGTCACTGATACGAAGGTCAGAACAGAGTTCATGAAGATAGTGTTGGAGTTCGTTGGTCTCTTCTGTACCTTGTCACATATCAGAAGGTCAGAGCAGAGTACATGAAGACAGTTACCCATGGAGTTCGTTGGTCTCTTCTGTACTGTGTCACAGATCCGTTAAGTCAAGATTTCATGCAGACCAACGTGAAAAGGAGTTCGTTGGTCTCTTCTGTACTGTGTCACTGATAAGAAGGTCAGAGCAGAGTTCATGAAGACAGTGATGGAGTTCGTTGGTCTCTTCTGTACTGTGTCACTGACCACAGAAGGTCAGAGCAGAGTTCATGAAGACAGTGATGGAGTTCGTTGGTCTTTTCTGTACCGTGTCACTGATCAGAAGGTCAGAGCAGAGTTCATGAAGACAGTGATGGAGTTCGTTGGTCTCTTCTGTACTGTGTCACTGATCAGAAGGTCAGAGCAGAGTTCATGAAGATAGTGTTGGAGTTCGTTGGTCTCTTCTGTACTGTGTCACTGATCAGAAGGTCAGAGGAGAGTTCATGAAGATAGTGTTGGAGTTCGTTGGTCTCTTCTGTTGTACGTTTCTGTGTCACTGATAAGAAGGTCAGAGCAGAGTTCATGAAGACAGTGATGGAGTTCGTTGGTCTCTTCTGTACCGTGTCACTGATCAGAAGGTCAGAGCAGAGTTCATGAAGACAGTGATGGAGTTCGTTGGTCTTTTCTGTACCGTGTCACAGATCAGAAGGTCAGAGCAGACTTCATGAAGACAGTGATGGAGTTCGTTGGTCTCTTCTGTACTGTGTCACTGATAAGGTCAGAGCAGAGTTCATGAAGACAGTGATGGAGTTCGTTGGTCTCTTCTGTACCGTGTCACTGATAAGAAGGTCAGAGCAGAGTTCATGAAGACAGTGATGGAGTTCGTTGTTCTCTTCTGTACCGTGTCACTGATCAGAAGGTCAGAGCAGAGTTCATGAAGACAGTGATGGAGTTCGTTGGTCTCTTCTGTACCGTGTCACTGATAAGAAGGTCAGAGCAGAGTTCATGAAGATAGTGTTGGAGTTCGTTGGTCTCTTCTGTACTGTGTCACAGATCAGAAGGTCAGAGCAGAGTTCATGAAGACAGTGATGGAGTTCGTTGGTCTCTTCTGTACTGTGTCACTGATCAGAAGGTCAGAGCAGAGTTCATGAAGATAGTGTTGGAGTTCGTTGGTCTCTTCTGTACTGTGTCACAGATCAGAAGGTCAGAGCAGAGTTCATGAAGACAGTGATGGAGTTCGTTGGTCTCTACTGTACCGTGTCACTGATAAGGTCAGAGCAGAGTTCATGAAGATAGTGATGGAGTTCGTTGGTCTCTTCTGTACTGTGTCACTGATCAGAAGGTCAGAGCAGAGTTCATGAAGACAGTGATGGAGTTCGTTGGTCTCTACTGTACCGTGTCACTGATAAGGTCAGAGCAGAGTTCATGAAGACAGTGATGGAGTTCGTTGGTCTCTACTGTACCGTGTCACTGATAAGGTCAGAGCAGAGTTCATGAAGATAGTGATGGAGTTCGTTGGTCTCTTCTGTACCGTGTCACAGATCAGAAGGTCAGAGCAGAGTTCATGAAGATAGTGATGGAGTTCGTTGGTCTCTTCTGTACTGTGTCACTGATAAGGTCAGAGCAGAGTTCATGAAGATAGTGATGGAGTTCGTTGGTCTCTTCTGTACTGTGTCACTGATAAGGTCAGAGCAGAGTTCATGAAGACAGTGATGGAGTTCGTTGGTCACTTCTGTACCGTGTCACTGATAAGAAGGTCAGAGCAGAGTTCATGAAGACAGTGATGGAGTTCGTTGGTCTCTTCTGTACTGTGTCACTGATAAGGTCAGAGCAGAGTTCATGAAGACAGTGATGGAGTTCGTTGGTCTCTTCTGTACCGTGTCACTGATAAGAAGGTCAGAGCAGAGTTCATGAAGACAGTGATGGAGTTCGTTGGTCTCTTCTGTACTGTGTCACAGATCAGAAGGTCAGAGCAGAGTTCATGAAGATAGTGATGGAGTTCGTTGGTCTCTACTGTACCGTGTCACTGAGAAGGTCAGAGCAGAGTTCATGAAGACAGTGATGGAGTTCGTTGGTCTCTTCTGTACCGTGTCACTGATAAGAAGGTCAGAGCAGAGTTCATGAAGACAGTGATGGAGTTCGTTGTTCTCTTCTGTACCGTGTCACTGATCAGAAGGTCAGAGCAGAGTTCATGAAGACTAGTGATGGAGTTCGTTGGTCTTTTCTGTACCGTGTCACAGATCAGAAGGTCAGAGCAGACTTCATGAAGACAGTGATGGAGTTCGTTGGTCTCTTCTGTACTGTGTCACTGATAAGGTCAGAGCAGAGTTCATGAAGACAGTGATGGAGTTCGTTGGTCTCTTCTGTACCGTGTCACTGATAAGAAGGTCAGAGCAGAGTTCATGAAGACAGTGATGGAGTTCGTTGGTCTCTTCTGTACTGTGTCACTGATAAGGTCAGAGCAGAGTTCATGAAGACAGTGATGGAGTTCGTTGGTCTCTTCTGTACTGTGTCACTGATAAGAATGTCAGAGCAGAGTTCATGAAGATAGTAATGGAGTTCGTTGGTCTCTTCTGTACTGTGTCACAGATCAGAAGGTCAGAGCAGAGTTCATGAAGACAGTGATGGAGTTCGTTGGTCTCTTCTGTACCGTGTCACTGTAGCGTCATAGAAAGCTGCGATCTACGTCACGCGTCCTCTCCTTTGCTACACGTCGTGACGCCTAGAATGGGTTCTATAGGTTGTGTCCAGAACGTCTAGTACTTTGTTATATTATTCTCTTTTTCGCGTATAGATTTGTACACTTCTTGAATGTATGACATACTGAAACCACACATGGTCTTTTCATGTGTGCTTAATGCCATACAAGTGTTTGAATTTAAAAAAAAAGCGTTTATAAGAGGCTGGACGAAATGCTGGAAAATAGGCTATGAACAGTGAAAGCAAGGAAGACAGGCCTCAACTGGTGATGCTTTTTTTTAAACCTTTCATTAAAATACAGTCAATAAAACATTGGTGTTTTCATGTTGTTGCTGCTAACTCATTAAGTTGCACTGAATATGAAAATGATGAGAGTGATTTTTTAAAATAAACAAATTCAATCAAAATTTCAAATCTAAATCCTGGAAGGTCTGCCGTCACTGCCTGATGATGCCAGCCAGCTCTCTGGACACCCAGGGTTTGCCGTTGGGATAGGTCTTCACCTCCTTGCTGGGCACCAGCATGTCAACACAAAAGTTGACATAGGACGTCCTAATACCTGCTCCTCCAGCGAGGCATCCCTCAGCAAAACGTCCCTGTCAGTACAGAGGAAACAGCTGTTGAGAGCCTCTGTCGCCTCCTTGGTCCACGTCTTCACCCGGCGTATTGAGGACTTGCTGGTCTTCAGCCGCTGGCAGTACAGTGGCAGTAGGTGGACCAGGTTGTGCACCGACCACCCCAGGCTGGGCATCGGCTTGCTCGTGTAGGCTGCTGGGATATTCCCGTAACACAGGTCCAGAGTTGCGTCAGCACAGGTTTTGCACATGACATACTGCCGGTACTGTGGCAACACTTTGTTGAGCCGGCACTGATTAAAGTCACCAAGAATGAGACGGACTGACTCTGGGCACTGTGACTCCTGTTTCTGCACAACTTGCCAGATGACCTCAGCAGCACGCTTCGTATCTGCCCGGGGGTGGATGTACACTACGGTGAGGTAGACCTGGCGAAACTCCCTGGGCAGATAAAAAGGCCTAAGGCCCACAGCCAACAACTCTATGTCCTGGTTACACACCTGCTCCATGACGGTTATGTTGGTACACCAGCGGTCGTTCACGTACACACACACACCTCCACCCTTCTTCTTACCCGTGGCTTCTTTAGATCTGGCCAGTCTCGCCAGTGAGAAGCCGGGCAACTGGGGGTCAGTGTCTCTGCTACTGAGCCACGTCTCAGTGAAGCAAAGCAGGCTAGACTCTCTGAAGTCTCGTAGAAACGTAACCTGTTATTAAACACAGGTGTGCGTGTGTGTGCGTGTGTGCGTGGTTGTTTTGTCTGCTCATTCATGTGTGTGCTTTGTGTGTGTGTGTGTGTGTGTGTGTGCGTGTGCGTGTGCGTGTGCGTGTGCGTGCGTGTGCGCACGTGTTTTTTTTAATGAGGACTTCTAATATTATGTCCTTTGGGGCGATTTTAAGTATAGTCCTTTTGTGTGTTTTTAGTCCCAGAAAAAGCCCGAAAGGGCGAAACGTTGGACCTTTTGAAATAAAGTGGATAAAACCTCAAGTTTGTTCGTCGTTTATTTTCTTTTTGCTTTGGTGAAACTTTTTTGTGTCCAATGTCTGTATTTGTGAACCTCAGAAACAAACTCAGTTATCTTTAACTTTACGATTTGTTCTGTGTTCCGAAAAGAAGAAAAAAAGAAAATAATGTGCTGATTTACTTTTTCTCCCAATGGGTGATGCAAAGACAGACGTTTCGTCTTGTGAAAGACTCTTCTGTCTGCATGTCGGCCTGCAAAGAATGTCCACAGTGAATGTTCAAGCTGAGCAAGAAGACTTTCTACAAGAGAAAGGTTGTCCTCTTTGCACCAGATTGAAAGTCCACAATAAAAGCAAACCAGCACTTAAGTTAAAAAGAAATGGTAAAAATATTATGTAAAATGCTGAAAATAATAATGTTCTAAAATTATAATTTAAAAAAGACAATAGACATGACTAGGGAGGGCTAACTACTGAGATGATATCCAAAAATAGGGATAAAAATAGTATGGGTATAAAATCTCAGTTATTGGCTGAGCTCCAGTCCCCTAATCTGAAGGACTAAAAGTTGGTGCATTTGAAATGCAGAATAGTTTGCTTTGATAAAACTTTTTTGTGTCCAATGTCTGTATTTGTGAACCTCAGAAACAAACTCAGTTAACGTTTAACTTTACGATTTGTTCTGTGTTCTGAAAAGAAGAATTAAAAGAAAATAATGTGCTGATTTACTTTTTATGCCTATGCAAAGACAGCTGTTTCGTCTTGTGAAAGACTCTTCAGTCTGCATGTCGGCCTGCAAAGAATGTCCACAGTGAACGTTCAAGCTGAGCAAGAAGACTTTCTACAAGAGAATGGTTGTCCTCTTTGCACCAGATTGAAAGTCCACAATAAAAGCAATATATATACCGATCTCCAAGAGAAGCAAAGAAGGCTGCCAAGCGTGGGATATAAAATCATAACTTCACATAGCATTATTATCATTTGCGTATCATTAGCCCATAGGCTTAGTGTAAATGCACGTGAGAAAAAGGTGTAAGAATACACAGTTTTTAAGAAACTTGACGTCACAGTTATGTATCTTTACATAGCATTATTATCATTATCATATCATTGCCGTTTTGTCAACGTGTGATGTACATATAAGCTGGACCCAGAATTTGACAGGCTATGGTGCTACCCCAAGGATTCATTCAGCACCGACAACAAATGCTGAAACACAAAGAAGTAGTGGGGATAAACACTCAAAACGTTTTGATGATTTCTATAACAAGTGTCAAAGAATGTACTGTCTATTCGTCTGGGTGTGATGGTCCAGAGAGCGATGTCATCTGCATATTTTGAAATGTTAGTATCTTTTAATGGAATAGATTTGATATCATGTAGCATAATATTACACAATGTTGGGGTGACTATGCTGCCCTGAGGCACGCCCATATCTAGATTGTGGATTTTAGAGAGTGACTGGCCCACCTTGTGTCATGGTTCGATTTTGTAAGAAAGTCAGAATGAAGTTGAACATATTCCTTTCGATGCCGAGGCTGATAACGTTTTGAATTAACCTCCCATGTCAGATGGTATCGTATGCGCCTTTAATATCAAAGAAGGTAGCTAATACCTTTTTTCTTCGGGTAAACACCTTTTTGACATGCAAGGTTAATTTTGCCACCTGTTCCATGCAACGTCAGTGTTTTCTAAAACCTGCTTGAAAAGTAGGAAGAATATTATGTTTTAACAATGTTGGGGCGACTATGCTGCCCTGAGGCACGCCCATATCTAGGTTGTGGATTTTAGAGAGTGACTGGCCCACCTTGTGTCATGGTTCGATTTTGTAAGAAGGTCAGAATGAAGTTGAACATATTCCCTTCGATGCCGAGCCAGCTAATTTTTTGAAGTAACCTCCCATACCAGACGGTGTCGTATGAGCCTTTAATATCAAAGAAGGTTGCTAATACCTTTTTTCTTCGGGTAAGTGCCTTTCTGATGTGCGAGGTTAATTTTGCCACCTGTTCCATGCAACGTCTGTGTTTTCTAAAACCTGCTTGAAAAGTAGGAAGAATATTATGTTTTAACAATGTTGGGGCACGCCCATATCTAGGTTGTGGAATTTAGAGAGTGACTGGCCCACCTTGTGTCATGGTTCGATTTTGTAAGAAGGTCAGAGTGAAGTTGAACATATTCCCTTCGATGCCGAGCCAGCTAATTTTTTGAAGTAACCTCCCATACTAGACGGTGTCGTATGCGCCTTTAATATCAAAGAAGGTTGCTAATACCTTTTTTCTTCGGGTAAATGCCTTTCTGACGTGCGAGGTTAATTTTGCCACCTGTTCCATGCAACGTCGGTGTTTTCTAAAACCTGCTTGAAAAGTGGGAAGAATAGTATTTTTTGTATATGTAGTATTCTAATCGTTGTTTAGCGATTCTGTCATACACCTTTCCAAGATGAGAGAGATAGGTCTGTAGCTTTAGGGGTCCTGTCTTGGTTTTCCAGGTTTCAGGACCACAACTACTTGTGCTTCCTTCCACGCATGTGGGACCTCACCTTCCTTCCAACATCTGGAATAGAAGTGATGGAGGATTCTTAGATCAGATGGAGGGAGTTGTTTTAGCAATTTATAGGAGATGGCATCACCTCCTGTGGATTTGTTAACTTGCTTTATATTTTTGAAGGGACATAGCAAGCTGGGCATGTTTAATGGGAGCATTTACTACATCACAGTTGTTTCGTGATTGATTAAATTCAGGAACTTTTCTTTTTCTTATTTGTTCAATTTGTGGAAGTGAATTAGTTAATTTAGTATTGTATTTAACCCGAGTTTGTGTTGAGAATCCTCCTCTTTGTAGTTTACGTAAGCGTTTCCAGGCTTTACCCAGGTCTCTAAAGTCAGTTATCTTGATCATATAGAAATATTCGAGTTTGGTGTTTGCCACTATGTTTTTTACTATGTTTCTTGGCTGCTTTTTTCTTATCCAATAGTTCAACACATTCCTCCAGGAGTAAAAGTGGGCAAAAACCACATAAAAACAGACGCTTTGTCAGAAGATACAGCGTTCAGCCTGATCCCAAACAAGTGGTCAACTTGTCATCCGTCAACCTCACAGATGACCAAATACACGTACTATCACTTGGCCCCAAATTCTGCCCTACGCCCAGTACTGTCAACAAACTGGAACTTCTAGAGGATGCAAAAGAAGGAATGAGAAAAATTCGGCTAAAGGAATTCTTCTTTGATGAAGACACGCCCAACCAAATCTCATCCAAACCAAAATTCTACAAGAAGACGTACTGGAGTCCAAGACAGGGTCGAGACACAGGACTTGATACATATTGTTCGGCCATCCTAACAGGGGTCAGATCTTTTCAACCCAAGCCATCAAAACGCAAAAACATCAACACAAACTGCCAAAAAGCTATCACTGAACTCAAAAGCATGGTGACAGATCGCAAGGTACGAATTGTTCCAGCCAACAAAGGGGGTGCAGTTGTCATCCAAGACCTTCAAGACTACATCAAAGAAGCCATGCTGTGGATCCTTGGAGAGCAATAACTGATGAAGTTCCTGGAATGGATCAACACTCTCCATCCTACCATCAAATTTACAGCACAGTATGGAACATCCAACATCCCATATCTGGACGTCAGTCTCAGCATCAAGGACAACAAGATCGTCACTGACCTCCATGTGAAGTCCACAGATGCTAATATGTGTCTACCATTCAACAGCTGTCACCAAAGACATTGCCCCCGGAGCATACCTCATTCTCAGTTCCTCAGTTCCTGAGAATGAGGTGTATATGCTCCGATGAACAGGACTTCCAAACAAGGGCAAACGAACTTTCAGAAAAACTCAGGAAAAGGGGCTACCCAGACCAACTCCTTGAGGTAGCGCGCAAACAGGTGGCTTCTCTACCTAGGGAAGAAACCCTAAAGTACAAACCCCGCAAAAGCAACGAAAGAGTGCCAGTCATCATCAGGCACAATCCCCAAAATCCTCCACTGGGAAACTGGTTGAAAGCCTACATGCCCATTCTACTTTCCAGCTACAGAATGCAAAAGGCTCTCCCTCACCCGCTCATCCTCGGAGAAAGAAACTGCAAGAACATGCGCAGTCTTTTGATGCCAAGCAAACTCCCGAAGCCCTTGCAACAACACCAACGACAGCTTCCACGAGATCAACCACCAGTACATGGACAAACACAAAGAAAAGACCAGCCACAACAGCCAAGATCTCACTCTCAGCATCAACAGGAGTCCAATCAAGAAAAAGAACTACCAACAACTGACAAACAGGAAACAAACAAAGACGAAAACAGCAGAGAAAACATTGAAGAACAACACGGATGTTTCAAATGCTCTGGGAGATGTGTTCTTTGCCGACACCATCTAAAACCAACAAGATCGTTTCAAAGAGCCCAGAACGGAACTACATATGCCATCAGAGACCACCTCACATGCAAGTCATCTAACATCATCTACCTAATTGACTGTGACAAATGCAAAAAAGTCCAATACGTTGGAGAAACTGGACAGACACTGCAAAAACGATTCTACGGACATATACGTACAACATCAGACATTATAACGCAGAAACACAAGATGAACTTGACAAACAAACCATAAGAAACTAGGACACGATGGTGGCAAAACATTTCAATGAAAAAGACCACAACATCATGGACATGCGTTGTGCTGCCATCGAGCAAATCAGATCAGAAAGCAGTGCTATCAGGAAAAGAAGAGAAAAGTTCTGGTGCTGTTAACTGCCGTTTTGTCCAAATTTTCTATTATGATTTGGACAAAACGGCGTTTCAACAATCCGCCGTTTTGTCTATAGACAAAACGGCGGGTTGGACAAAACGGCGCCCGATTTTGAACCGCCGTTTTGTCCAAATGAAAGTTGGAGTTAAAAAAACTCATTCTTGATAAGTTCTCATCTAAAAAAAAAATCTTTGTTAAATAAAATGAATAACAAGCTGACCACTGACACTGGTCACTTTGGCCTAATTTTACCGTTTGAATGCTAATTAGTGTATTAGGAGATCATATGAACAATTGTTGATGTGGTTGACCAGTGGTCAGTGTCACTGACCAGTGGTCACTTTGGCCTATTTTCACTGTTTGACTGCAAATTAATGTATTAGGAGTTCAAATGAACAATTGTTGATGTGGTTGACCAGTGGTCAGTGTCACTGACCAGTGGTCACTTTGGCCTATTTTCACTGTTTGACTGCAAATTAGTGTATTAGGAGTTCAAATGAACAATTTTTGATGTGGTTGACCAGTGGTCAGTGTCACTGACCAGTGGTCACTTTGGCCTATTTTCACTGTTTGACTGCAAAAAATTAGTGTATTAGGAGTTCAAATGAACAATTGTTGATGTGGTTGACCAGTGGTCAGTGTCACTGACCAGTGGTCATTTTGGCCTATTTTCACTGTTTGACTGCAAATTAGTGTATTAGGAGTTCAAATGAACAATTTTTGATGTGGTTGACCAGTGGTCAGTGTCACTGACCAGTTGTCACTTTGGCCTATTTTCACTGTTTGACTGCAAATTAGTGTATTAGGAGTTCAAATGAACAAATTTTGATGTCGTTGACCAGTGGTCAGTGTCACTGACCAGTGGTCATTTTGGCCTATTTTCACTGTTTGACTGCAAATTAGTGTATTAGGAGTTCAAATGAACAAATTTTGATGTGGTTGACCAGTGGTCAGTGTCACTGACCAGTGGTCATTTTGGCCTATTTTCACTGTTTGACTGCAAATTAGTGTATTAGGAGTTCAAATGAACATTTTTTTGATGTGGTTGACCAGTGGTCAGTATCACTGACCAGTGGTCATTTTGGCCTATTTTCACTGTTTGACTGCAAATTAGTGTATTAGGAGTTCAAATGAACAATTTTTTATGTGGTTGACCAGTGGTCAGTGTCACTGACCAGTGGTCACTTTGGCCTCTTTTCACTGTTTGACTGCAAATTAGTGTATTAGGAGTTCAAATGAACAATTTTTGATGTGGTTGACCAGTGGTCAGTGTCACTGACCAGTGGTCACTTTGGCCTATTTTCACTGTTTGACTGCAAATTAGTGTATTAGGAGTTCAAATGAACAAATTTTGATGTCGTTGACCAGTGGTCAGTGTCACTGACCAGTGGTCACTTTGGCCTATTTTCACTGTTTGACTGCAAATTAGTGTATTAGGAGTTCAAATGAACAAATTTTGATGTGGTTGACCAGTGGTCAGTTGACCAGTGGTCAGTGTCACTGACCAGTGGTCAATTTGGCCTATTTTCACTGTTTGACTGCAAATTAGTTTATTAGGAGTTCAAATGAACAAGGTTTGATGCGGTTGACCAGTGGTCAGTATCACTCACTGACCACTGGTCACTTTGGCCTATTTTCACCGTTTGACTGCAAATTAGTGTATTAGGAGTTCAAATGAACAAATTTTTTATGTGGTTGACCAGTGGTCAGTGTCACTGACCAGTGGTCACTTTGGCCTATTTTCACTGTTTGACTGCAAATTAGTGTATTAGGAGTTTAAATGAACAAATTTTGATGTCGTTGATCAGTGAATCAGTGTCACTGACCAGTGGTCATTTTGGCCTATTTTCACTGTTTGACTGCAAATTAGTGTATTAGGAGTTCAAATGAACAAGGTTTGATGTGGTTGAACCAGTGGTCAGTGACACTGACCAATAGTCAACCACATAAAAAAAAAATAGGCCAAAGTGACCACTGGTCAGTGACACTGACCACTGAAAACACATAGATAAATTGTACATTTGAACTCACTGATATAGTAGTACCTGTTACACAATTCGTACCACCAGCTTTCCTAACAAACGACTACATTTAGGAACTTAATTTTACTGCGGCACGTTTCCTCAAAGGGAGGGATGACATTCACAAGAACCAAAATGACAGAAAATAAAAAGACGGCTACAAAGTGAGCCGAAGTCAATTTTAGCAATATTTGTTATAACTTTTGATACATGTTATCTTTGTTATACTAAGCGTTACAATACAAATACTGAAACCAACAAGCGCGAAATCGCAATAGTTTGTGGCACGCGGTCTATTTTTACCACTCCAATCATATGAGTCGCTTCCCCTGGCTTTTCAATAAATTTAATCTGTAAACCAGAATGTTATCTCTGCACCATTTCGTAACTTTTTATATCTTTTGGAAAACATTTAAAACTATTTATCCTACTTATACTCATCGAAAGAAGCACCGCATACTCGTCGTGTCTGTTGTAGTGTCTGTATTACGTATGTTTTATTATTTTGTACGCTTTTAAAATACATCATTTTAAAGAGCGGCCTCAATTAATTTGAAGTGTAGCCTCGATTTGAAGTGCGACAATTTTTTCAAAATGTGCGACAATTTTTTCAAAATGTGCGACAATTTTGGACCGACAGAACGACAGACCGACCGACAAAGTGAGTTTATAGGTTTGTGGCTTGAGCCACAAACAAAAATGCCTTTTATAAAACTTGTTGCGGTTAACTTATTTCATGCCCTGTCCTTAGGAAAGTATTAAAACGCCTAAAACTAGCAAACATCTTCTCTCTCTCTCCTCTCTCTCTCTCTCCTCTCCTCTGTCCACAAAAATGCTATTAATTTAAGTGATGCAATAGTAAAGTGATCTCCTGTCTCTTCTCTGTCTTCTCTCTCTGTCTCTCTCTCATCTCTCTCTCTACTCTCTCTCTTCTCTCTCTCTCTCATCTCTCGTCTCTCTCTCTCTCTATCTTTCTCTCTCTCTCTGTCCACCCAAAAAAGCTATTACTTGTAAGTGAAGCAAAAGTAAGTTCTC